>JAQJVL010000056.1:320846-895808 GCA_035578905.1 Stictocephala bisonia
GAGATATGGGTGAATATGAGGGGCGAATGAGTGTGATGATTGTAGATAACGAGTGTAGTAATTGTAACTAGCTAAGGTCGACTGTACCTTAGAAAGAGCAATTTATTAGAAAGAAAGAAAGAATTTATTTTCTTCTTTACACAAATATGCAAAAAACAAAATACATTATTGTAATTACTATTACATAAAAAACTAAAACAAAAACAATAGGTCTAATAGACAGACTTAAAAAACAAACTTGAAATATAGAAAAAAACTAAAACTAAATGTTGGCTGTTAATAGCCAAATAGCCAGGACAACTGAGAGACATACAGCAGTAATTTTGTATTATTGTTAGAACATATATTACTGAACATTATTATCAATGGCTGTGCTCAAACTCGCTGTAACTCGTTGGGCAAATTTAGAGACCACTTCAATCCGTAAGATTGCAATAAGTTCTAAACATGCTGGTCTTTCGATCAGCATGTTCCAAAAAATTTATGTTAAAATATCCTATAATTATTAATTGTTTGAAAGAAGAAGATAAAATTCTTGCCGGTGGAGAAGAAGATAAAAACCCCGGAAGAAAGCACCGGATCTTTTGGTAATTATTTTATATTGCTGTTGGTGATGAAATCAACAATTCTCATATGGTGTTCGTCTTTATTAACAATTATTATACTAGAAACCTGTAATTGCTTTGACGGCAGTTGCATTATCTTCTTTTAATTTTTCTGATATTAAAACAAATATTATTAAAACAATAAACTAAACCCAGTATAGTTTGGTCTTAGTTTAAGTAAGCATTTAGTGTGTAGTTGAAACTACAGTATTATTGTAAAAAACAGTGATAGTTTGGGATTTAGTTACAATATTGCCTGTTACATGTCAAAAGTATTATAGATTATACATTTGATAGAATTGTATTATTGTTTATTGAACAGCCCCTGTTGATAAGAAACTGCTTTGTCATGTATTGGGAATTAAAATTAAACCAACAATCTGGATAAAAACACAAATCTGGTTTTATTTTTGCCATGACAAAGCAGTTTTAATCAGGACAGTACTTTGGTGATAACCAAATAAATAAAGTTACAAAATAACAAATAACTAAAGAACGATTCATTCTTTTTAAATTCTGATTACGCTATTGTTTTTACCTTGATATGGTAGTACCCTTGATTATATACACCTACAATAGATAAACCATCTAATAGGAATATTTGTGGCAGTAATTTTGTTAGTTAGTGTGGCCCGCAACCACAGCTGTTTTAAACTGCATTACATTTACATGGAGCTACACTAGCGCTCCACAATGGACCACAAAAACAGCTGATATTTTGAGACTCAAAATTTAACATTGGATGGGAAATCTATTTGTGTATAAAATCAATGGTAGTACTAAATAACATATCACATGAAAACATTTTGTTCCCATTTAAAATGTTAGTTTTTTCTCAGATCTGGGATCCCAAGTGATCCCTAACAACATTAAAACTCTCTAAATGTAGTGTGGGTTAGTATTAATGGCATGTTCAAAAAGCAAATATTTTATAAACTGTAGAAAAAATGTTGGGGGTAAACTGATTTCAAAATCACCTTGTATTTATACAGAGTGAGTTTCTACTCACTGCAGTAACTTCTAACCATTTAGGTTCTAACTAAGGTTCTAACCATCTAAAGGTATAAAAAAGTTCCTATAATACCCTGTAGGATTTTCAACCGTTTGGCAGTAATGGCAGATTTTGTGATTTTTTTATAATTACACAATTTGTTACAGTTAGTTTGAAGTTAAAACCAATATAATATATTTATGAAAAGGAATGATATATCATTTGAAAGAGCATTAAATTGTGTATAAATTAAACATAGTAATCAAATATTAAATCGTAAAATACTTCTATTGTAATGATTATAAAGTTTAAAATATTTACTGCTAAATTTTATCTTCATATTTTAAGACTCAATTAAAGCAGTTAAACTATTCATATCTCTATGTTCAATTACAAAAAAAACTTCCTTATTCATATATCTTTTAAATTATGTATAAATATTAAGGTGTCAAAAGAGAAAAAGTTGGATATTTCATTCAAATTTAGTGAAGGTACAGCACTATTGTTTATCTTAATGGTTATACACACCCACCTCATCACTGCTGTAAGTTTGACGTTAAAACCAAACTAATGGCTTTATGAAAAGGAAAGATTACATCATTTCAAAGTGCATTAAATTATGTATAAACTGAACATAGTATTCAAATATTAACTCATAAAACACTTGTTTTGTAATAACTCTAATATGAAATTACATGTGATGAGTAGAATTACTATTTTAGTAAATGTTCAAATTGTCCACCATTTTACCTTATGCACACATTGACTCTTTTCCTTAGTTCTCTTACGGATGCTCTCAGGTTTATTTCATCCCGAAGATGGTTAGCGCTCTCATAGTTTGCTGCCTCAATTCTTCTTCTGTGTGTGCAGGTGTACAGTAGACCTGTTATTTGAGGAACCCCCAAACGTAGAAGTCGATAGGAGTGAGGTCCGGTGAGTGAGGAGGCCAAGGAATTAAGGGTGGATGGGAGGTTGAGGGTGGGCTCCTCTTCCAATCCATACTAGAAAGTTGTTGATGATGAATTCTCGTACATCCTGATTGAAGTGTGGGGGTGAACCATCTGCTTGGAAAACTATTTCACCCCCATAAGTTTAGTGGCAAGTCTTCAAGAAGGTCTGGTAGCATTTCACGCAGGATCTGGAGGTATTGAACGCCATTCAAATTCGTTTGAAGGTCACAATACGGTCCTATAAGATGGCTTCCAACTAAACCAATCCATACATTTACTTTAAATTGAGTCTGACTGCTTGATTCTCGAGCAATGTGTAGGTTTTCAAGGCCATAGTGATGCTCATTGTGAAATTAAAACACCATCTCGTGTGAATGAAGACTCATCCGTCCATAAAATTGTCTTTGAGAAATCATTTCTATCATTGACCTGGATCCACCGACAAAACTTTAACCTCTGAGGAGGGTCTCTAGGATCAAGGGTCTGCATGGGGTTGAGATGGTAAGGATGTAATCCTTCTTTGCGTAATACTTTAGAAACAAATGTCTGTCTCACCCAAACTTCTGAAGCAATAACTCTCGTACTAACCCTAGGATCTCTTTCGACACAGTCCAACACGGCTTCTTCAACACAAATATCTTCCACTACATTTCCAAATAAGTGCCCATTAGTAGGAAATCTTCTATTTTCAACCAAACACTGATGGACACTAGCAAAGGTTCTGACGTTGGGAAGTCTTGAAGAAATGTTAGGGTAGCGACGACTATACTCACGTCTGCTTTCAACACTATTACCGGAACAGAATCCATCGACATAGTATATGTGAGCATATTCTTGGTTGGAAAATGGTTCATTTTCAAACAGTAATTAATCTACACAATACGAATAACTAATGTAACTACTATGTAAACATCAAATAAAAGCAATATATTTTACAAAATTGCAATATTTGAAGCAAATAACTCAGAAAACAGGTTATGCTGATTAATAATAAAACAGAAAACTGTTTTAAAAATTATTAAATGTTCCCAATCAGTTGATTTAGTAAGTATATTCTGCTGGTACAGATATTATTTCAAGATATACAGTCATTAGGTTGATGTTTATATCAATATTTTTTCTTCTATTTCCCTTTAATATTCAAGCATAATTTAAAAGATAAATAAGAAAGCTTTTTTTAGTAATTGAAAATAAGGATAAGAATAGTTTAACTGCTTCAACTATAGTTCAGACATTCTAACTTTACCTCTGAGGAGAACACAACATGGCAACTTTGTATATCTTGAGCGCTTGACTCCCTCCTATCCCACGGCTAATTTGTTTCCGGTCTAGATAAATCACGACTAGGACCTGATAGTTTTTATAGGTTAAAATTGTCCAGAATGACTTCGTTTTTTGATATTTGTAAACAGTAAAAAAAGTACTTCCTAGTTAAACACTAAAAAGATTTTAATTCCCACTAAAAAAAAAATAAATTTGTACCATCCCACATTCTTCTCAATTGTAAGTCACAGACATGATGTAAAATTTAAAGAAGGGCTGTGGCGGTCTGGATGTGACGTAGCCATTGTCTTTTTTAGTTTATCCCGCAAACCTGAGAGGTAAAGTTAGAACGGTTGGACTTTAAGTCTTAAACTTTAAAGAGAACAGTTTGCAACAAATATTTTAAACTTTATAGTCATTACAAAACCAGTGTTTTATGAGTTAATATTTGAATACTATGTCCATGAACATGTCAAATGAACAGTTAAAACGTTTAAACATAGGAAATTATGACATCATAACCCACTATTCTCGCACCACAATGAAAGGTGGCGGAGTGTTGATCATGTCAGAAGAGGGTTTAAAGGCCAGACGGCTAGACTTTTCAGAAATTAGTTCATTAACTGAGGATATGTTGTTTGAATGCTGTTTGGCAGAGTTTAAAATTAACAAAAGAACAATAATAATAGCAGGTGTATACAGGACTCCTCAGTTTAACAACACAGAATTTCTAGCCCGACTTAGTAGAATTATGGAGATACTAACACAGAAAGATGTAGAAATCGTTATAACCGGAGATTTTAACATAAATGTTCTCGACAATTCTGTTCAGACAAGAGAACTGAAAAGCATTCTCACCTGTCATTGAATGACACATCTTATTAATTTTCCAACCAGATTCACAGCAACCTCAAAAAGTTGCATCAATAACTTTTTTACAAATATAAATAGTCAAAATACCGTGGTAACAGGACTTATTACAGCTTTGTCTGACCATGATGGCCAATTATTAGAATTATTAAATGAAAAATTTGTGAATAAAATTGATACACTCTCATTTATCAGTAGGAATTTTTCTAAGGAAAACATTTCAAATTTCACAAAAATGATAAAAAAGGAGGACTGGAATCTAGTCTATCAAGCTCCTGTAAATTATAAGTATGATATATTTGACAACATTTTTCGATATTATTTTGATTTGAACTTTCCAAAAGTTTCAAAGAAAAAAACATTAAATAATAAAAATAATTGGATAACTGATGATCTTAAACAAGAAAAGGATCAATTAGTTCAAATAAACAAGTTAGCTAGACAAACAAAAAATCCAGATCTTAAAATAGTAATGAAATACAGAAATGACCAATACAAAAAGAATCTAACAAAAAGAAAGAAAGAATACTTTGATGAAAAAATTAAAAATTCTGATAAAAATTTAAATTGGAACAGCCACATTGATCAAGTAATTAGTAGAGTTAACTCAGGCCTTTTTGCCCTAAAAAGAATGTATTTTTTATGTAACCAAACTTTTAAAAAAACCTATTTTATGCTCATGTGCAATCCCACATTGCTTATGGCATTTGTGTGTATGGAGGAACATCTACTCAAAATCTAAATAAACTCCTAATTTTACAGAAGAAAGCAATCAGAATAATTTTACATTTAAAATCTGATGATTCTGTTAAAAATCAATTTGCTAGTCTCCAAATTTTAACTGTTTATGGACTATATATATTGGAGTGCATAATGTACGTGATAAACCATGGTAGTGATATTAAGATACATAGTGATATCCATAATTATAACACGAGGGGGAAAAACACTTTGGTACTCCCTCAGCATAACCTTGAGCTATTTAAGAGAAAGACGTCATATATGGGAGCAAAGTTTTTAAATTCTCTGCCAAACGTCATTAAAATTGAGAAAGATATTGTTAAATTTAGAAAATTGCTTAAAGATTATTTAGTAAATAAAGCACTGTATTCATTTGAAGAATTTTACAATATGTAACTAGCATAGGATTAATTTAAGTTTGACGCTATTTGTTGTACACAGATGTGTAATTATATGAATAAAGAGATTTGTCTATTGTCTATTGTCCAGTTTATACATAATTTAATTCACTTTGATATAATATATCTTTCCTTTTCATAAAGCCATCAGTTTGGTTTTAATGTCAAACTTACTGTTTGATAGCTGAACTTAGCTGTTATTCTGTGCTCGCTGGTGTGTATAACCATTAAGATACATAATAGTGCTGTATATTAACTAAATTTGAATGAAATATCCAACTTTTTTCTCTTTTGACACCTTAATATTTATACATAATTTAAAAGATAAATGAATAAGGAAGTTTTATTTCTAATTGAACATAGAGATATGAATAGTTTAACTGCGTTAAATGAGTCTTAAAATATGAAGATAAAATTTTGCAGAAAATATTTTAAACTTATAGTCATTACAATACAAGTGTTTTATGAGTTATTATTTAATGACTATGTTTAATTTATACACAATTTGGTGCTCTTTCAAATGATATATCTTTCCTTTTCATAAATACATTATATTGGTTTTAACGTCAAACTAAAATCGTGTAAATTATAAAAATCACAAAATCTGCCATTACTGCCAAACAGTTGAAAATCATACAGGATATTATAGGAACTTGTTTGTTCCTTTACATGTGTAGAACCTATAGGTTATTGCAGTGAGTAGAAACTCACCCTGTATCTACACCCTATATAAAGTATATTACATTGAATATATATATATATATATATATATATATATATATATATATATATATATATATAAAGTACCGTATATTACATTGAATATATATATATATTTTATAAATATATATTAAATTATATCAAAATGAGGAATATGAGGATATTAGAGGCATTGATTAATAACTACCTCTTATTATCAGTATTTTGTTCTTAACTATAGTTAAATTTTAACTGTATCAATAAGCACTGAATTTAAACATGAAAACAAAAGAGTCACATCTACTTATACAACTAAAATGAAACTTAAAAGAATATTTGTTATTCCAATAATTATCATTGAAATACAATTTTTATTTCCATTATTTAAAAAAAATGTTTAATGGCTGTGAATAAGGAGTTAATGTTGTGTCATTTTGAACATTTCCTGCTGTGAAGTGTATAACTATTTTTCATGGTTACTTCAGAAGTTCTGCTAGGCCAATTTAAAAATGTGCTTTATTTAGGCATTTCTTCACCAAATGTCATAGAGTATTGGTTTTAGTCATTTAGTATATTTATTGTGGAAGAGACTGAGAGTATTTTATAGAACACATTGTTTTAGGACATAGTCTCGTCTAAAACCTCCAGGAAAATTCACAGAAGTTTACTTTTTTCACTCATCAACAAGATGACAGCCTTTTTTCACCCCAAAACTGCCCCAATGTATTTCTTATGGACAAATCACAAAAAAGTATTATTATTTCCTAACTTGAGAAAAAACTTGACTAAAATGTTCAATTCATCACATGTAACAACTGCGCACCTCATATATGAATTTCATCTTCCAAATTTAGAGAATCAGGGACCCTAAAACTGACTTTTTTGAAAAGTCAATATTTAATAATGACAATATCCACTCAAGTAGGGCATCAAGTTAAAGGTATTTTTCTTCTGAATCTAAATACACCATCAGATTTGGAAAAGGGCAAATAATATGGGGAATATGTCCCAAAACCAAAAATTCTTAGAAAAAAAACAAAATAGAGTAGTGCTAAAGTAAAATGACCAAGTGGGGTATCAAACTATAAGTATTTATCTTCTAGATCACATTATACCATTATATTTTGAAACAGACAACGTTTAAGGGCTCTGCCCCCCCCTTAAATAAAAATTGCTCCAAAACCCAAAATAGGGTAATGTTAAACTAATACACTCAATAGGGGTATCACATTAAAGGTATTCTCCTCTTAATTACTAATTTACCATTAGATTTTAGAAAACACTATATTTATGGGCTCCACTGTCCCCAAAACCAAAATTAGTGATCATACTGCTTAAAAACCCTGGCGAGGCCCTAAGCCAATAATATTCCTCACGAGGCAACATGCCGAGCTCCACAAATGGGACTGTAGCAGAGTGCCTTGGTAAAGTCGCAGACCGAACTTTCCCCCGCGAGGCCGTAGGCCGAGTCCTACTAAGGGATCTGTAGCAGAGTGTCTTGGTGAAGCCATGGGCCGAGCTCCCCCAAGAGGCCGAGTTCCACAAAAGGGTTAAAGGTAGAGTTCCAGGCGAGACAGCAGGCCGAGTTTACTTCATGAGTGTAGCGAGTGATAGGGTTGACACGTGAAGCGTGCATGGGTTTCTCCTAGTTTTTACATTAAAACTAGCTGGACTCAACTTTCATTTTATTTTTAGTTGATAATTAAGTTTTATATTTTCTAGTAGTTACATTACTACCAACTGTGGCTACTCAATTTACATTTTTTCATTTTGTAAAAACTGTTGTATTTCTTTGAAGGAGATAAATTCATTTATTCATGTAGCTGGGAAATTTTGTCAACAAAATCTGAAACATACTAACCGACTTTGAAGCTGATTTATGAACCTGATAAGGTTTAGATAAGTGTTGTTGGGAATGAGAGTGGAATGAAATATATACATATGACTGTTTTCGTCTTTCCTGTTCTACTAACACTGCCATAAAACATTTTGATGCTTTTTTTCTGTAAGGCATCAAAAGGTATGCATTAAATTTTGTATGTTCTGCAATAAATCTGTCTAAATTCAATAAAAGATCCTATCTTGATTCAAATCAAAACTCTACCTATATTACATGAACGTCAAGTACAGCAATATTGTCATAAATGCTTTGATGTTGGTTTAAGTTAATCTTAAGCTTACAGAGAATGTACTGAACATTTTACCATAAGTATGATCTTTTATTGAGACTTTTTTATATACATAAAAAAAGCTAGGATCTTTAAAAGGAGGAGGAGGAGTTAGCTGGAAAAACGACCTGAGTCGAAAAACGTATTTTGAGATAATCAACTTTATAAGTTAAACTGATATTTTTTGTATACCATATATTTTTTCTCAGCTTATATACGATATAAGTTTAATGGATCCATTTATCCAGATTAACAAGGATATCTTTAAATAGAGGTAAAAATTTTCCTAACAAAGTTATTACGTAAAATATAGGGTCATGTCAGAAGTCGTTTTTCCATAGAACAACTTTTCAACCCAGTAAAGTTGTATTAAACCCTTCATTTATTATTTATAGGATAAAATAAAGCAACAAATCATGATCACAAACTAAGTTAAGTGTATTACATTACTTTTTCTAGGTTCACAAAAAGGTTACTGTGGAAACTCATAAGCTAAAACAGCTTCATAGTCTGAAACTTCATCTTCCTCGGATTCGACTGTTTCTTCTCCGATAGTACCAACTTCTTCTTCCATCATATTTTTCTCTTTTGGCTTTTCAATAACGTTGTTGAACCATTCACATTCATCTGGGGAGAGAAACGGATAAAGAGCTCGAAGATCATTTTCTTTTGCTTGCTTAAGGGGGATTCTTTCAAGATGTTGAACCGATTCGACATGGAAGTCTGCAAAGTTCTTGCCCCTAATGAGGAAGGCAAAGGGTGTAAAGGATCCAAAATAAGTAGAAGCTGCCAACACGTTTCCAGATGAAGTATATTTTATCCTGCAGTACTGCTGGATTTTAAACTGCACTCTCCTAGAAGAAATCTTCTTATACTCGTAAAAGTATTCTACCAAAGCTGCACTCCATTTCTTCATCAAATCATAACCTGGTGTTACTGTTGCTTTGCTCCTTATAATACCATCATATTGGTTAGCAGTAGTTATTCTTTCTCTTCTATGAATAGCCTTAGAGTATGTGCCAAAATTCCTGTCACATTGGCAATATGAGTGACCCCTTACTGGGAATAGTTGCAGTACATTCACCTGAAACTTGACTGCAATGAAAGAGCAAAACATCATCATTTTGAAGTTTTTATTCTGGCCACCGCAGTTATCGGATAACAGTATTATCTCTTTAATATTAGGACTTTTCTCAATCTTCTTGCTTATAACGTCATATAAAAATGAGGCCACAGTATCAGGATCCTTACTACCTTCTGTCTCTAAGTACGTGTACATGGTACTCTCATTATCATTATGGCAATGAACATTGAATACGTAGTACCAAAGTAAACGTTTGTAGAAGACCGAGTTTACCGTTAGTCGGGGAAGAGGTAGATTTTGACCATAATCGAATTCTAAAACCAAAGTATTCTCTTCAGTTTCAGCGTTTTTCAGAATATCTTGTTTAACACGTTTGCAACCTTCCACTTTTGTTTCGTGGAGTCTCATCATATTCTTTGACTCTTGGTCACCATGATTCACCTTTATTTTCATTTTTGTTTTCTCACAAAAGTCACACGTATCAGTGCGTGGCTTTCGAAAAGAGTACGGTGAATTAGTTTTGAAATATTTAAAATATGTCTTATATTTCAAACTAAGACTTTTTCCCGTCTTCTCATTGTAGTATAGCTTGAACATGCCATACAGTTTTGTTATATTTAGCTCAGTATTGTCAAAATACAGTCTTTTACTTTTTTTTGCTGAGTAGTGTGATGGTGTATTTGGCATTGATGACCAATGCTCTTTGATAAGAGACCATACGTCATCTTCAATCTTATGGGGCCTGTTATTGTGAGTACCCCTCTTGTCGGTAAAATCAGTGCTACCTGTTTTCAATTTGTTTTGAATGGTTCGAAACCTTCTAGCAGTAACTTGAAATATGCTTAGCAAAAATTGTCTGCAAACTAATATTCTAATGCTTATTTCTGGGACAAGCAGATTGTACTCCCATAAGTTTACAATCGGTTTAGCTGTTTCATTGGCCCTTCGGCTTTTTATTTCTTTATTGTGCATACACCCAGAAAGATACAAATCTTGGTTAGCTTTACTTCTTAAAGCATGGAAATTATCAAAAAGCATCTCTTGATGCACTGCTGTAACATTAGAATAGCACTTTTTAGGACAACAGGAAGTTATTACTGCAAACCTCTTTCCCTTTGTGATTACTTCACCATATTTTGTAGTTTTTAAGTAAGACTTACCGGATGCTCTACGTTCTTTTTGAACATTTTTCTTCCATGTTGAAGAGCCCGGATTGATTTTACTACCTACTTTCACTCGTTTGATGGGTGTGGGGTCGTCTAATGATGAAGTCTCTTCACTTTCTTCAACGAACTCCTCACCAGAATTTTCGTCCATTGTGAACTAGGAATATTCTCACTCACGTAGAAACCGAATGTATACAACAATAATAATGATTATTGTCTTAACTATTAGATTATTGTCCTAACTATTAGTAAACAAGTTCACTTTTACAAAGCACGCTTTAAAACAAAGCTTTAAAACATAACCTAAATGTAATCATCACAAAAGTAACAAGTCAACAACAAACTAACAGCTGCTTCCCTCTAAAACTGGTGACAGCTGATTTCCAGAACACTCTTTTAGAAAAAAAAACATAACTAAATGAAGAACATAGATATTTGTATGAAACAAAAACTGATTAGTATAAAATTAAATGGCGGATCGATTGAAACGTTCTACCGAAAAACGACCTGAGTGGCCTCAGGTCGTTTTTCCAGCCATCTCCTCCTTTTATTGAATTTAGACAGATTTAATGTTTTACAGAAAAAAGACATAAGAATGTTCTATAACAGCGTTGTTAGTTGAACAGGAAAGACCAAAAGAGTTGTATGTATGTTATAATGGATGATATCCTAGTTTTTGAAAATACCCTAGAAAAACATGACTTTCATTTCAATTCAGTTCTCGATCATGGGGCCAAGTATAGTATTTTCTTAAATAAAAAATGTGAGATTCAAAAAGGAAAAATATCTTTTATGGGACACTTCATATCTGGTGATGGCATAAAAGTGAATCCTTAAAAAAATTAAAACCATCTTAGATTTTGCTCCTCTTGTCAGATAAATAATGGTGCAGTACGAGGTGGAATATTTAGAACATGCTTCCTCTGGCAGTGTTATCAAAGAACAATACGGAGATTATATGGGAGCAATCTCAGAAACACGCACTTCTCAAAATAAAACTGGCACTTACATCACCATCAATTCTAAAACCCTTTCAAGTAAACCATGAAACTAGACTTTCAGTTGATGAGTCATATTATGCGCTAGGTGCACTTTTGGAGCAACCAATCTGGACAGTAATGTATATTTGTCGTTCATTGCCACCAGCTGAAGTAAGACAAATGGTGGATTTGACAATTTCTTGCGCATGTGAAAGACTGCAAATGTACTTTAGACATAAAAGGTTTAAAGTTTAGCATCTTATCTTACCTTAAGGTAATGGTTTTATTGATAGGAAATAAAACTACATGATCTGTCTCCTCGTATACTTCATTTTTACTTGAGTTTACTTTAACTTCATTTCAAGTTAAAAGTTTACTCTTATTATGAGTTCCCGAACATATATTAAACAGTAAAAGATAGTTCAAGCAACAATAAGCCATCCAGATTGATTTAGAAAAGCTACAAAATGCACTTGAATATAAAGGATAGTAACCAGCTTGACCAAAATTCTAATGTCATGATGATAAAGAGTCCAAGTTCTCTTTTTTAGGGGAAAATATCTTTTTTTGTTAACAGTGTTCAAATGTCGTAAACTGCTTTTCTCAGACATGGTTTTTGTATGACACTTCTCTCAATATTGTCTCCAGGCATAATTATTATTGTTTTGCTTTATATTGAATATTACTCAGAACTAATAATCAAATCATATTTAAATGACGAAAAACAACATTTCTTACATTTATAGATATCTTTTTACAAATTTTTTTAATATTCAAACTACCAATAACAAGGTTTAAAGTTACCTGGGTACTATCAAGTTATTCACTATTGGTTGAGACAACCAATGGTTTCGAAACCCTGTTTCTACAACTTGATAATGAAACCATGAGTTTCAAAACTATTGGTTGTTTCAACAAATAGTGGATAGCCTGGCCGTACCCAGATTACTATTTATTGTTAAATTAAAGTGATTCAGTGACTATCTTATCCTGAATATTTAAATTATTAACTAAAAAAAATCTTAACATGAACAATTATTCTTTATTAGTTATGTTAGTTGTATATTAATTTTTACCTGTTTAGTTTTTTTAGGTTGAGAGGAAATGAAAATCTTGTATAAATACTCGTATGTTTAGTAAAAATTCTTTATATTTCTTAAGTGTTTAGTTAGGTATTTATATTTACCTATATATACGACCTAGCCCATCAGAGAAGTAAATCTCTCCCCGTTTGTAATGGTAGTCTACAGCAATTGCATTATGGGTGGTAGTTGTAACTTGAGTAACGTTAGATATCACTTCGGTGTCCAGTAATTTTAAACTTGATGTTGAAGACACGAGAATGTGCACTGCTCCCAGTTCTAAAACATTTTTAATAATAATGTTTCATTCTTCCCAATTCACACATACATAATACAAAATAACACTTTCATTTCTGTCATCTATAAAAATATCAAATTTGTCTTTTTTTATTGTTAACACCACTCGGACTTGCAAAACATGATAATGCCTACTGAGAATGAACTTGCCACTCCAAACCATAGATATTTCTTATAACATTTTAGTTATATCTATATAGGGTGTCCCAAAACTCTCTATCAATCTTTTGAGGCATTATTCCTAAATAAACCAAAACATCATATTCAAACTTTCAAAAACTCTATATATTTACACATAACTGTTATTTAATTTTTTTGAAAAAAAATTAATTCGTTACAATGTTTAGTTCCAAAATGGCAGCTTCTTAAAAATTGTAAATATAAATCTTCAAATTGGCGTAAAATAAAAAAGTAATAGTTGGTATGTTTTAGTTAGAGAATTTAATTGTACACTGAACGATATCAAATTTGAGGAAATCGGTCAACGAATAAAGAAGAAAACCTTTTATAAACTAAGTACCTAACAACATCAACTGTCATAAATAGACAGAGCCAAATTCCTGTTTAGTTGTTTTAAATTTTATTTATGAATGAGCCAGTTCAATTTCTAGTTCAACTATTAGTAATTATTACTGAATTATAATTTATCTGGTTAAATAAGGCTTGGCTGACACTATAATTATAACAACAGAATTAAAAAAAAAAAAAAAACTTAAGATGCTTTGATGGTTTTAGCAAATTGTCTTGGTTTTAGCAATAGGCCTACTAAATTGTGATAAGTACTCCTCACCTGACACTGACAACAGTAATAAGAGGAACTTTAGATGCATCGTGATCCATCTACAAACCACTACTGACATTCTCATAGCTGTTATCTGCATCAATATATTCTAAGCATCTCCGATGGGGAATTACAGAGGCCGTAGATAAAAGGTTAAGTTCTAAGTGAAGAGAATGACCTTTCTGATCGGATGGAATAACATAAATAAATGTTGCTTAGTTTTTCACTATCTCTGATGACTAACCATTATACTCATGTTATAATCTGTCACATTGAGGGGTATCAAATTACAACAAAATAGTTAGTTCTTAAAAAATAAAAAGGTGAACTTATACTAGTTCTAAATATTTGATTTTTATTTCATAGCTTTAAATAATTCCCTTACCGTATTTAAAAATCTGTTGAACTTTTTGATTTTCTTTCATTGGTCAGGTTATTGTTAACTGAAAACAGGTTTATTAAATATAAATATGCATAAAAAATTGATGTTCAAAATGCCATTCTATAATGATCATGTATGTAACCACATTTCTTATAACCCCTGTTGCATGTTTTCGACCCAAAGCTCAAGGCTGTTTTGGACACTTGATAGCTAAACCAGCTGGTGTCATTAGCCAGTGGGACGATCGGTGGGGTTTAGAAATAAGTAATATGCTAATTTTTCATAGAGGTTCTAACTGTCAACCCAATCAAATGCCTTGCTCAAGTCAACCAGTTGGCCTGAGCGAAGGTATTGTTTTGAAAACAATAATGTACCTTTCTGATTAGTTCGTCTAAGGCAATAAGAGTGGATTTCCCCTTTCTAAAACCGCATTGTGACTGATTAAAAATATTGTGATTTTCCAAAACTGGATATATCTACATGTAAACAAATAATACAATGACTTTACCCTAAACAGAAATTACAGAAAGCGATCGGTAGCCCTGCCGCTTGTTCTTGGATCTATTTTTATAGATTGGGCAAATACAAGAAATTTTTAATACAATATCTTGAAAAATACCATTATTGACTATATGATTTACACTGATTGCCAAAGATTCAGCCAAATGTACAATTATACTTGTCAACTAATTATTAGACATTTTATAATAATCAAGACTTAAAAGTACTGTAGTAGTAACAATACTACTACAATACTACTAAGTCTTAGGTGATAAGTCTTGAGTGACAGTTTTCCAATTAAAAGCAATACAGGGTGTCTATTATGTCTGGAAACACCTAAATAGATTCTTTATTAATCAAAATAGAAACACGAAACTTTTTAAAATCTTCTTAGGAACCTACTTTTTGGAACAATGTTTAGTCAGTTCACACTAACGGGGGACAACCTGTTGAGGGTATCATCAATATTCTTTATAGAAGCCTATACTTTATGATACATACTTTTGAAGGTAATAGTTTACTGATTTTAACGCTATAAACTACATCTCTAAGGAATTACTTTATCAGAAAATAGAGCATGTTGAGTATTGAAAATGTCCTGATGTTCAGAAATTTAATTTTAACTTCATTGTCAAACTGAAGAATGAAGATAGTTAATTCATTTACTTTGACACCAAATGGTGCTAAAAGGTTAGTGTTAAGACTTTTTTAACATCATAAATTATTTTTTATTTAAATTAATAAAATAAATTATTTACACAATTCTATTGTAATAACAACTAGCAAAGTTGTACTAATAAAACCAGCTTAAAATGAAACATTAAAAAAATTAATGTAACACATTATTTTGGCACGAACTAAGTTAAAAATAGATTGTTGAACTTCAGCAAATTTTTAATACTCAAAGTGCTATATTTTCTGATGGAGTGAATCCTTGGAGATGCAGTTTGTGGCATTCAAGTCAGTAAAATATTACCTTCAAAATGTTTTATCATGATTTGTTATGGTTGTCCATAAAGAATATTGACGATACTCTCAACATCCTGTTTTCCGTTAGTGTGAAATGACAAAACAATGTTCCAAAAAGTAGGTGCCCAATCCCTATTATGATTGTAAAAAGTGTTGAATTTCTATTTTGATTAATAAAGAATATATTTGGGTGTTTCCAGACATAATTTACACCCTGTATATCCATCAAAAACCCTCTTACTAACCTAATGGTTAGAACTTCTGCTTCCAATGCATGTTCTAATCCCGTCATAAGTTCAAATCCCGGGTCATGAGTTCAAATCCCGGGATGTCAACTAAAATTTACCATAGGGGTTTGGACCGTTATCTCTCAACAAGGTTTGAATACCATGTAAAAAAAATATATATCAGTTCAAAAAATAATGTTTTAAATGTTATGAGCTTTTATATAGTCCAAATAACATTTTTTACATTTGTGTTTTTTTTTTTACATCTATAAGTTAGTTAACAAAGAAATGATTGAGTACAATTTTGGGGTTATCATGTTTAATGTACAAGGCGTTGGCTTTAATTACCTCCCAAGCCGGTTTATATTTATTTGTTCATTAAGTTTAGCTTCGTTAATTAATTTTTGTAACTATATTTTAGTTTCCTAAAATTGATCTTTAAGACTTGAGCTGTTGCAGTTGTTTATATTTGTTCTTTTTTGATAACCCAATATATTTTACTTTTCTAATACAACTATGATTGTTTATCAACCAACTAATATGTCAAATACATCCAAAAATGTTGAGTCACTGTGACATATTGACAAAAGCTAGGCTAGTTCGAACTTCTGTGAAGTAACACAGTTGCCCTGAGTGGTAGGACAACATGATTTAATTGTCCTTCCTGCTTTGTTCTCATGGACATGTAAAAATAGGCAAACTGAACAGTACAAGTCCAACAGATAACCTTTGCTGCCTGTAAATCTCATTAGCAAACTGAACTTGTTGTTCACTCTTAGATAACCCATGTTCATAGAAGCTGGTGTTATCATGAAGCTACAGTCTACTTTTTGTATATTACCAGCTCTTTCTAAAGCCTTTTATAGATTGGTACACAGCCAAATATCTGATTACTTGAATACACATCATATTTAAATGTCCACCAGTCTGGCTTTAGAAAGAAACAGTACCAAAACAGCCCCTCTTAAGGTAACTGATAATATTAGATTAGTCATCGATAGAGATCAGTGCACAATTCTGACTTTATTTAATTACAGCAAAGCCTTCGACACAGTTAATCATAATATTCTGTTAGATAAACTGAAAAACTAAATTGGTTATTCTAGGAATGCTTTATCTTGGATTCCTGGTAACAAAAAGCTTGCAAGTTGACCAACCATAAATATGAAAATATTAAAATCTTACCTAGGTGGGATTAGCCAGTGTGTGAGTCACAATAATGAAACTTCAGACTGGATGACTGTTACTGGTGGTGTTCCACAGGGGTCAATGTTGGGCCCACTTCTCTTCACTTTATACATTAATGATATTATGTACTGTATTACACAATACTAAATCTCATTCTTACGCTGATGACTTGCAAATACTGCTCACTGTAAAGTCAGCTACTTGAACGATATTGTTGTTAGAATTAATGATGTCATAATATGACTCTCACTTTGGTCACGTGAACATGAACTAAAACTTAACTCAGAAAAGACACAACCCATACTAATTGCTCACTCACATGTACAATCGACCATAAACATTAACAGTGCTCCTAGAATCATAGTTAACAATACTTCATTGTTATACCTAATCAAAGTCAAGAGACTTGGATTAATTATAAACAGAACACTTGGAAAGACTAAAGAAGTATTAAATACTTATAATAAAGTTTTTGGAGCAATTCATACAATTAAGAAAATGAAAAGGCTTCTTCCATTTCATATTAAACTCTTGTTAATCAAAACCCTAGTTTTCTTCATTTTAACAATTGCAATACAGTTATCAATGACGTGACTTCAAGTTTGAGTACAAAACTACAAAGGACACAAAACTACTGGATATGCCACTTGTTTGAACTTCAAAGAGACAATCACATTACACCTTACTACTGAAGACTCTCAATCTTGAAGCAAAACAAACTAAGACTACACCAAATAACTGTATTGCTTCATTCCATAATTGAAACTGGCCAACCCAAATATTTGTCCAATATTTTCGAATTTGTGTCGTAAAGAAGTGCAAGGGAGAATCATTTAAGCAACTCCACCTTCAAAAACTCATCCACAGAACTATAAAATTCACTAAATCATTTACAGTTACTGCCTGTCGGGCCTGAAATTCTTTACCTGATTATATGAAAGCAATAGAGAACCAGACTCAGTTGTGATGGCGCTAAAGAAACATTTTCTCAACCAGATGGCTGCGGGTACTGAGGTTTAATTAACTTTTGCTACAACAGATTTTGTGTGTGTGTGAGTGAATGAGATTGGGAAATAAAAAAAAAAGGATTTATTTTTTACATATTTTTTATAATTATTTTCTTAATGTTTATAAATCAAATTTGTTCTCTAGCTGTAGATTAATTAGTATAATTTAAAGAAATTTAATTTTCATAATCCAAAAAATTTTTAAGTTTACTGGTTTATGTACATACTGTATGTGTAAACATTTTTTGACTTGTTAGTTTTAAGAGGTTTAAATATAAGAAATGGTAATGTTGACCTAATTTCAGCTCAATATAGAAATTTTTCAATTCAATTCAAACACTCTGCAACAAAGTAACATTTATGCATACCCAACAGTTTCCAATAAATACATAATGATTATAAATTATTGGATACATTTTAGGATTGAATAAATAAATAACTGAGCAACTTGGAAATTGTTATATTTAATAGTAAATTTAAAACAGTTTTTTCATAACAATTGACAAAAACTTTACTCTTCCTTACTCTTTTCATAAGTAAACTAAACCATTTCCATGTGCTCTCCGTGGTTTGCACGTGCAAAGTTTGTTGTCCGAGTTCAACCTCAAGCCATGTTTTTCTAAGCATTGCAGGAGTTATGTTTCCAATAACCTCTCTAACTCTTCTCTTAAGTTCCTCAATGTCTTAAACCTTCTTTGAATACATTCTTTCCTTGAAATAATCCCCATAAAAGAAGGCTAAGGGTGTGATATCTGGAGAATGTGGAGGCCAATGAATTGGCTAAAACAATCTCGTCCAATCCAACAACCAGGAAACATGTCATTTAAGTAGTCTCATACTATATTACCCTAGTGTGGAGGTACACCATCTTGTTGCCAGTAAATATTTGGTTGTCTATGCTCAATTTGTGGTATTGCAAAAAGTTGGAGCATGTCGAGGTATACCTCCTTAGTGATTTTGTGAAAAATGGTCCTATCACTTCATCTACAGCCAATGCACACCAAATGTTTATTTTAGGACTGGTCCCTTTCTTGTTCTCAAACATTATGAGGGGTTTCAGTATCCCAAATCCTACAATTGTGTCAATTTACCTTACCAGAAACTAGGAAGGTTGCTGCATCAGAAAAATAACTTTTTTTCAAAAAAGTGCCTTCTTCATTGTTTACTTTTTTATAATTACTAACGTTTTTACAATTATTATTTTTCAATTAGTAAATAAAACTATTTTAAATTTGCTTTTTCATAAAACAATTCCTACATTTTTAAGATGATTGGTTATTTCTTTATTTATTTAACCTTTTGCAGAATATTTGTTTTCAAATTTTATCTACAGAGTGTTTTAGACTACTGGGCCACTACCTGTACTGACTAGAAGCTTTGAAATGGACTATTTATTCCAACTGTAACCCTAAATTTTTGACCCCAAAGAATTCAAGAAAATTATTTTCAACCCTGTTACTTGCTCGAAAATAGCACTTTAGGGGGTAGGGGTATGTGTTACACATCATATTACAAAAACTATTTTTAGCATGAAAATGTTAAGTAAAACTTTTTTAACATCAACCTATCAAATTAAAGATCATGTTACATATCAAATTAGAGATCTCTAAAAAATAAATCATTTTTGTACATAAAATTTGCCAATTATTTATTATAGTTTTCAAATGGCAGACGGAAAACTAATTTACTAAGTTTCCTTACTTTTTTACCTGCCATTTTAAAACCGCATTGAATAATTTCAAAATTGTATATACAAAAACAATTTTATTTTTAGATACCCTTAATTTTATATGCAACATTATACAGATCTTTTAAACAAATTTTACCTACCCCCATTTTCATAGAAATCAATGTTCTTCAGCCAGTTTCAAACCAATTCCAGTAGGTTTATATACCAAAAAATTAAATAAATACAAAAAAAGTTTATTTTTAACAACATTTAATTTGATATGTATCATGATATGTTGTTTGAATCTTTTTAGCAGTTTTTATCTTCCACAAGTTTGACGATTTTTCAAACTTGAAAAATGAAAAGCTAAATGACTATCCATGTTATTTTATGAAAGTAATTTTATGCTACTAATGAATATGCATGTCATTAGTAGCATCACGTAAATATTTAATATCCCTCTGATGAATGAAAGATTTACAATAAGGTTAACTCCATAACAAATTCTTTACTTTTTGGGCCATCTTGTCCCTAGCAGTAGGAATAACTTGGAAATCGTATTCCCAAAATGTTTAGGCTTTAGAAACTTTTAAAATGTAGTGTAACACAACCTATTCCAAAACCAACCCCACACCCCAAAAAGTGCCATTTTGGGGCAAGGGATGAAAACGATTTCCTTTAATTCTTCGGGGTAAAAAATGTAGGGTTACATTGGAAGAAGTATTCAATTCCAATTTTTTTAGTCGATACAGCTAGTGGCTCAGTTGTTTGAAACATCCTGTATTTTCCAATAAAATGATACGAACATACAATGAAAAGTCAGTTTCATATAGAACAATCCTATTTGAATGCCCCTTATTTAAAAATACAGTAATATAATGATAAGAATAGCTACGTAATAACAGACGTCCCAACTATACTTGACACATTCTGATGCACTCTTCTTTGGACTTCAGTCATCATATTTATTGATGCTATTTGTTCTAAGGCATCTAGAATGCTGGGATTTGTTCTGCAATTAGCCAGGTTTGGCCTCAATTCCAGAACAGTGGTTATACTATAGAAAGCTCTAGTGCGGCCGATAGAGTACGATCCTCCATTTGGTCACCATACCAGACAAGACATATTAATAGGATCCAATCTATCCAGAAAAGATTTATAAGAATATTGGGCATGAAGAATGGATTTCTCTACAAGGATGCTCCAATTTCTGAAACTGAAGCTAACCATGGAATGACACCACTTGCTACTAGACATCTTGAAGCTGATCTCATATTTCTGGCACCGTTGATTGTCTACCTTTACTTCAACTGATCAGCTTCAGAGTCCCATCAGCTACAAGACACCACCTTTTTGAGATTAGTCATTTGGGCACTAACTACCAACTGCACAGTCCTATTCTCAAAATGATGAGAGAAGGTAACAAAATCTGCCATCTTGTGGACTTTTCCAACTTGTCAATGGAATCCTTCAGACAGATAGTTCATTTATCCGCCGTAAATATGGTGTAATGCTCTACCTCACTATGTGAATTTTAAAATACTGTACTTGTAAACAAAAGAGTCTGTAAGTGAATTATTTTTTTATGGCTGCAATAGAGGACCACACCTGAGTCAGTGTGAGCATGGTCTCCACACATCTGATTATGATTATTGTTAAACATTATTGTATTTTTAATATTGTCATTCTATGTTACTTTTGTTTTGTTGCCATGTTGAAATAATGTTTGTAAACATGTAAAATTGGTATACAAAGTACCATGAGCAGGGCCTCTTTTGTAAATGGGCCCGGGCCCAGGGCGCAAGATTGAGGGGGGTGCAAACAAGAGAAAATATTTTAAAATCACGCGCCAACGGATCGCCCACCAACCCTCTCCACTCCTCCCCCGCTTCACGCATGACTCATCACTGTCACTGCCTGCATGTTGCTACTTGATCTTTGCTTTGTATTTCTTTGTCAGTTTGTTTTGTGCAATCGCGTGAGACATGTTATTAGTTGGCTTGTGAATAAGTTTATTGATGTGTTTTTGCTAACTATTTTAATGCGATTGTATTTGTATTTATGTTCGGTTTGATCTTTTATCATAAATGGTACAAATAGTAGAATAAAATGCTTGTTCTGTGATTTGTGAAATGAGTAAAAAACCAAGTGGCAGTGAATTTAGAAAGAGGGCGGCCAAAAAGCTTTTGGACAGTGAAAAAGTGTTACAGAAAGTCCCTAAAATAAGTAGTTTTTTCAGTGAACAAAAAACTGTACCTGTAGTAACTGTCGCATTAGAAGGCCCTGAGAATGAGGAGGGACCTACCCTGTCGAGGGAAGAGGTATGTAAACCCAGAAGCAGTGACGATGTTTATCAATCAGCTGAACTAGTTACGACTGAAACTGATGATTCAGTAAGTGACGTATTGCCGAGTACAAGTACAGGTACAATAAATTTAAATTTTAAACCCGGCTGTACAAAGCCAACCACCTCATCTTCAGTTTCATTTTTATTTGATCTTGATGACCCTACTTGGAATACTAAAGATGAATATGTGCTAAAAACAATCTTAACTACAAACGTAAAGCAAAACTTGAATATTGATTTTTCGAACTCTGTCAGAATTTATTCAGACAAAAAGCGTACATTATCTGACAAAATCTTCTCATGTGTTTTACCCAATGGGGAAACTTATAACAGAGATTGGTTATTGTATTCCAAATCAAAAGGTTGTGTTTTTTGTATCCCATGCTTATTATTTCAGATAGAAAGTAAACAAACTGCGTTTAGTACAGGATTTAACGAATGGAAACACGCAAGTGTGCTCGTTAAAAGTCACGAGCAATCAAGTGATCACAGGAAAAATATTTGTACATTTTTGTACAGAAAAAAACCGCATTAATAGACACTTTATTGTTATCTCAATATGAAAAAGAAGTGAAATATTGGAGAGAAGTTTTAACGAGAGTAGTTAGCGTTGTTCGATTTTTGGCATTGAGAGGCCTTCCTTTCCGAGGAGACAACCAAACATTTGGTTCCTTATCTAATGGTCTATTTCTAGGCTGTCTTGAACTCTTGAGTGAATATGATCCGTTCCTATCTCATCATAAAGAGAAATATGGAAACAAAGGGTCAGGCAATGTGTCTTACCTTTCATCTGACACCTGTGACGAATTCATTTCAATTATGGGCACTAAAGTCTTAAACCAAATAATTAAAGAACTCGAAGAAGCTCATTATTTTTCTCTGATAGTTGATTCTACGCTGGACGTGTCGCACACCGACCAGTTAGCAGTTGTTTTAAGATACGTTTCACTGAACGATGCGTGTGCTAAAGAACGTCTCGACAACTTTTACCTGGTGTTGGTCATAAAGCGGAAAGCCTACAACAAGCAGTTTTAACTTTACTTAAAAATCTAAACTTAGATATTGAAAATTGCCGAGGACAAAGCTACGATAATGCATCTAACATGTCAGGTTACTACACAGGTCTACAGGCAAGAATAAAATCCGAAAATAACAAAGCAGATTATGTTCCGTGTGTTGCACATTCCTTGAATTTTGTTGGAGTTTTTGCAGCCGAAAAATCATGCCCTGAAGTGACTAAGTATTTTTCGTTTTTACAAGGACTTTTTACTTTCTTCGCGGGGTCAACTTACCGATGGGGATTGTTGAAAGAATGTATCAAAAATGAAAACAAAGAAAGGCGAAAGCAAAACAAAAACAGTGACACGCTCACTTTACCGAAAAATTTAAGCCAGACTAGATGGTCTGCTAGAGCTGACGCTGTGCACGCTTTATCTAATGGTTATAAAGAGTTTGAACTTGTGCTGAAAAACCTATCTCAAGATGTTTCACAAACACCTGAAACGAGAGTGGCGGCTGAGGGGCTTAGCAAACAGTTGGGAAAGTTAGATACGGTTTTTCTTACTGTACTGTGGAATGATTTGTTAATGAGAATTGATAAAGTTAGTTCAAACTTACAAAAAGAAGAGTTGGATTTTCTTGTGGCAGTTAAACAATTACAAACGCTTAAAATGTTCTTATAAGAAAAGAGGGACAACTTTGATCACTTTGAGAATGAAGCAACAAAAATGTGTGGAATGCAAGCTGCCAACTACAAAAGAAACAGGAAACCAACACTATTTGCAGATGCAGACGAGAAAAGAGAAAGTTTTGACACGAATATGGACCCTAAAACCAGATTTAGGACAGAAGTTTTTTTAACAATAGTTGACAATCTTACGGCACAGCTCGACACAAGAACACAAAGCTATGCTTCTCTTGGAGACAGATTTGAGCTATTTAACAATTTTAAGGTAAGATATTTTTAATTTTCAACCTCCTTTTCAACATATTATTTTTATACTATGTGTGTACCTGTCATTCCAGTTTAATTTATTTTCACTTAATACTTAATGTAATACTAGAAAGCTTTACGTATTATTTTTAAATTGAAGGTAACAAACAGGTAATAATGTATTATATGTTTTTATTTGATTTTTTATCTGTCATCTTCAATGTAAAAGTACTGAAAGTTTTGATATTACAGGACAAAGAACCTCAAACAATCAAAACCCAGGCAGAACGACTCGCATTATTCTACTGCAATGATATAGATATGGATAGTTTTGGAGAGGAGTGCCTTCATTTCAAGCAGTTCTTAAAGGTTGATAGTATAGAGAGACTTCGAGACGCATACAAGTATTTAAGAAGTTCTGAAACAGGTCTTGTCTCTACTTTCCCAAACCTGGAAGTAGCCATGAGGATCTATTTAACTCTACCAATGACGAACTGCTCGGCTGAACAAAGGTTTTCAGCTCTAAAAAGGATTAAGTCAGTGACTAGGTCAACACTTGAACAAACTAAGCTGAACAATTTAATGATAATGTGTACCGAAAGTGATGTAACCCTAAAAATGAACTTTGATGATGTCATTAACGAGTTTGCTGAGAAAAAATGGAGGACGACCAATCATGTAAAGTTTTGAGTATTTATGTTTGTAGTTTCACCTGAAATAAAAGCTAAATTTGGTTGAATTTGAAGTTTTTTCATATATAAACCCATTTTATAAACCCAGTTGATGGAAGGGGGAGGGGCGAAGATCGGGCCCAGGCCCATAGCGCGTTACAAGCAAACCGCGGGCCTGACCATGAGAAATAAAATAAAATAATAAAATCAAATCTATCCAACCTTGTGAGTACTAAACCAACATATAAGCCCATATTGCAATTTAGAGTGAATTATAGGAAAGTAGAGTGCACAGAATTTTAACATCACAAAAGTTCCATAAGTAATAAAACTGTCTTATTGAGGATGAAAGTTTTGAATATAAATCATTGATGTGTTTCTCAAAAGAACATTTTTCATCAAAAATGATTCCTAAATACGTGCTTTACTTGCTCTAAAGGTTCGCATTCACATATTTGTAAATTACACGTGAAAGAATTATAAGACTAATTGAAAGGGAAAGTTAAAACTAAAAAAATCAAAATTAACATACTGAGATTTGGAACTGCTAACTTGCATTTTGTTTTTTATATACCACTGATGTAAAAGATCCAAATTAATCAAACTAGCCAATAATTGAATCTCAACACCAGAAATTAATAATGCTACATCGTCCGCAAAAGCACTAACAAATTTATGAAGAGGAAGTTCTAATAAGTAATTTCTAAAAATTTGAAATAGGGAGGCAGATAATACGGATCCCTGTGGAACGCCAGCTTCTATTGTAAGATGGTCACTGAGTGTATTATTCAATTTAAATGAAACATTTTTAATAATTCCAAAAATTTTAATTTTTTAATCAATGCATTTTTGCCAGTTACGGCAACTTCAGATCATAATTATTAATTTATTATTTTAATAGTGTATTATTAATTTTTGTTGTTTTTTCCTCATCACAATACACCTTCTAAAACTCCCTAGGGCTTCACCTTTAATACCATAGTTTTCCACTTTGTACAAAAATATTTATTTATTTACAATGTTTCACAGTAGGTAAAACCCACTTAAAGTGAAACTACACAAATATTGCCTAATACAACAAATAATAGAGAACAAAATTTAACAATGCATGTTTCGTATATTGGAAAATAGACAATTAATTTAATTGTTAATGTTTTTCTCCCAGTATCGTCCATGCATACTAAATTTACTTGACAAAATGGACAAATTTTCATTTATTCAAATTAAAAGTACACGAGACAATAAAATTACTTGAATCACCAACTGTTAAAATGCCATGAGGAGCTATACGACACATGTTACGGACAAATTCTAAAACATAGAGAACAAAATTTTAAGAGAAAAGAAAAACTGAAAAAAGAGAAAGTAGAGTTCAGTGGAAGTATACGTTGATCGCTAATTTATGATTAATTTTGTTTGATTTAAAAAAGAATTTATTGAACATTTAAATATATTTAGCTGGTTTGCAAAGGTATTGAAGCTACTGGGACTGTTACCAAGTTGATTTGTCTTAAAACGTGAAATAAAAAACAAATGGCTGTCTGAATCTAATTATCGGAACATCCTAATACTGTTCTTCGTCTTTCTAAAGTGCAACATCTAAAATCAGACAGTAATTCTTCATAGGACCTAAAAAAATGGATAAAGCCTGTGTAGTTTCCAGTATATGAACCTTAAAAACTTACTCTGAATCCCCTCAAGTACTGACCTATGAATTTCTAATCACAAAACCTAAATTTTTCATTGCCTTATTAGCAATCAGGTTAACGTGCGAACTAAAGAGAAGATCAGCAGAAAACAGCTCCTCCAAGTCTTTGATTTCATTAACCCGTTTTAATATGACTCCATTTAACTGATAATCAAATGAAACACTAGATTTCTTTTTAGTAAATGTTAAGCAAATAAATTTAGATTAATTAATAAATTATTGGTTAGTGACCAGTTATAGTCTCTTTAGATCATCCTGTAGCTGCTTGGCATCATTTAAAGTTTCAACTGATCAGTATACTTTTAGATCATCGTTAGATAATAAAAAACTTGATGTTTCCACACTACTTCAGATATTATTAACGAAGATCAAAAAAAGCAGCGGACGAAGGTTTGAGCCCTGAGGAACTCCGGAGAAAACTTCAAAATCATATGACTTCATTTTATTTAATACCACAAATTGACTTCTACCTTGAAGGTATGACAGTAATAAATTAATTAAGCTTGGGCAAAGACCAATGTCAACCAGTTTAGATAAAAGTATGTCATGATTCATTTTATCAAAAGCTTTGGCAAAATGTATATATGACATCAACTTTGCCTCCTCAACTTTGACTGAAATTAATTAGATTAGAGGCTGATGACCTTTTGGGCATAATACCATGTTGCTCATCAACAATCATACTAGATATTTCATTGAAAATTCTTTTATACAAAATATGTTCAAATACTTTACATAGGGAAGACAATTTCAATCGGTCTATGGTTTATGATACGAGGTGTGGCTATTAAATAACGAGACTGTCGTTGTAGAAAGTTTTATTCTCATTTTATGCATGATTATTTATTATCGCCTTCAATATACACCCCTTCTCTATCCCTGCAACGCTCCATGCGAATTTTCCATTGTTGGAAACAGTGCTGCAAGTCATCTTTTGTCAACTCCTTCAGTACTCTTGCCGCTTTCTCTTTAACAGCTTCCACGGACTCAAATCTTGTTCCTTTAAATGCAGATTTCACCTTAGGGAACAGATAGAAGTCACATGGTGCCAGGTCTGGCGAGTAAGGTGGGCTCTAAGACTGGGATGCTGTGTTTGGCCAAGAATCTCTTGACAGATAACGCGGAATGAGCTGGCGCATTGTCTTGGTGGAAAATCCATGATTTTTCCTTCCACATTTGGGGTCGTTTTTTTCTTATTCTTTCTCACAGAGTGCCAAGTACCTTAAGGTAGTAATGTTGATTGATTGTTTGACCTTCAGGTACCCAGTGAAGGTAAAAGTCCCATGAATATCGAAAAAAAACAATCGTCATTGCTTTAAATGTTGACTTGCTCATTCTTGCTTTTTTTGCTCTCGGTGAAGTTGGAGTCTTCCAATGCATAGATTGGCGCTTTGTTTCCGGATCATACATAAAAAACCAAGATTCATCACATGTTATTACCTTTTCCAATAAATTTGGGTCATTTTAATGGCATCCAAAATGTCAGTACAATCATTTTTACAAGTTGCTTGTTGTTCAAACGTGAGAATTTTTGGCACCATTTTGGCACACACTTTTTGCATGTTCTAATTGTCATGTAAAATTTGCTGTATACATTCTTTATCAATGTTTACAGTTTCACATATTGCACGAATACTCAATCGACGATCAGACCGAATCAAACTAGCAACTTTTTCGACATTGTCATCTGTTTTTGACGTTGAAGGGCGACCTGGCCGCGAATCATCTTCAACGTCTTGTTGGCCATCTTTAAAACGTTTTAACCATTCAAAAACTCGTGCACAAGATAAACATCCACTGTTGTACACTTCTTTCAGTAAATTATAAGTTTCAGTAGCAGTTTTTCCCAGTTTCAAGTGAAATTTAACAACAATTCGTTGCTCTATTATTACACTAACCATTTTTTCGCCAAAATAAAATAACAACGTTAACGGAAATAAAGGTTATGACTAAACCGTGTTACTTACGAAAATGAGGTTAAGAGCATTTTGAAGAGAAAGCTTTACACTAAATAGCTGACAGTTAATGGTAGATTACGCATGTGCACTTTTCCCGCCGCAGCGTCAGTCTCGTTATTTAATAGCCACACCTCGTATTACAAGCCACGCCGGACTTGAAATCGGACAAAACTTAGTTGATTTCCAGCATTGGGGAAACTGTCCAAGTTTCAAAGATAAATTAAAGAGAATTGCAAGAGGGGTT
Source organism: Stictocephala bisonia (assembly GCA_035578905.1). Taxonomy (NCBI): domain Eukaryota; kingdom Metazoa; phylum Arthropoda; class Insecta; order Hemiptera; family Membracidae; genus Stictocephala; species Stictocephala bisonia. The sequence goes on from JAQJVL010000056.1 coordinate 349,726, forward strand.
TTAAGAATGTCTGCACAACCCTTGTTGACATATGGAGGGATCTCGTCCTGACCTCTGATCTTTTACTTTTCATCAATTTTATAGCACATTCTACTTCAAGTTCGGTTATTTCACAAAACCCCATACCACCACCAACACTAGTGTTAGTATTTATTACAGTATTACTAAGTGAATAATTGGCTTTTGTATCAGAATAAACACTTGTAAAGTAATCTGCGAAACCATTTGCAATATCTTATCGCTGTTAAAAACTTTATTCCCAAGAAAAAACTTATTAAATGAATTTTAATTTTTATGTTTGTTTTTTATATAAGACCAAAACTTTTCAAAATTGTTTCCCATATTATTTTCTATTTCATTAATATAATTTTTGAGCGCTTGCTGAATTAACACTTTTACGTCTTTTCTATATTTGTTGTACAACAACATAAAATAATCGGATCGTGATTTTATTTTAAAATAAAATTCTTTAATCTCAATATTTTAATTATTTGTGAATTAAACCAAACAGGATATTTCCTTTTTCTAGGCTGGACGATTGGGATACATTGATCAAAAATCTGATAAAACCTTTCGTAAAATCAGTCGACTGCGAGGTCAACGTCTGAGAATAGTCTAAGTGTATCCCATCTTACATCTTGTAATGACAAATACATATCTAAAAAATTGGCTCTTTAAAGTTGAGTAAACCACAATGTGAAATTGACTTTGGTAGAGGAAGATGTTTGGCTTCTATGTTTATACATAATGACGGGTGGTATAAATCTATACAAACCAACGGTGAGCCTTCGCGCTCTACTATTACAGGTGACAGTAAATTGGTTAGTACTAAATCCAAGGTATGATAATTATGATTACATATGTTACTAAACGAGTTTGAAGACAACAATGACATAAAGTTAGCGTAATTAATACATGGGTCAGTAAGCAAATTATAGTTAGTACTATTAATAGGTAAATTAAAATCACATAAAATTAGTAAGTGAGATTTGGGCAAGGTCACTTACTTGATACACATACAGTGATATCCTGTCATAGAAGTCAAGATATACAGGAGCGGTAGTAGAGGGAGGAAAGTAAACAAAAATTACACAAAACACAAACAAACTTAAGGACACTTTAACACAAAGACATTCATAATTGAGATAATTACCGGGGTGAATAGTGGACACTCTCACACTATCAATGCCGCTCCTCCCGGCCATTAACACACCTCCGTCCCGCAACTTCCCTGTCACTCCACTATCTCTATCACAGCGGTACACCGAGTAGCCATCACCAAAAACTTCACTGCCAAAAATGCTTAAATTTAGACCAGATTCAGTTAAACATATCAAAGTAAGAATCAGCAACTGCTAAATTAAAATCGTGTAATTTTGTGCATAGACCTCGCACATTCTGATAATAGGTAACAGCAACCGCTGCTCTGTATCAGATCTGTTATTATCTATAAATAGTATTTTTTAGACAGTTATTTCATGTTTTTGATGTCTTCCATACTATTTAACGCTAGCAATCACCACTGTTGTCCTTTGGCAGCAAAATCTTTCCGTTGACTGTCCAGAGATACTTGTAGCCTGTGGTCCTCCTCGCAACTCTAGCAGACCTCAGAAGCTCACGTCTGTATGGTGTCAAACTCTCGTTACAGGAGAGTTACTAGCGAAACCAATGCTCATAGCATTCAAGTTCTTTACTGACCTCTTCTTCTTAATAAATTCTTCTTTATCGAAGCGGCGAATAACCTTAACAATGATACCTCTAGGCCGGTACTTGTTATGTTTATTCTAAACTTTATTCATACGTTATTTCTTTCTTCTAAAATAAGCTCTCTTTATTTACTAAACCAGTTAGTTCCGGTTCTTTTTCTGTCATCCTCTGAACAAATTTCGAACTAAAATTTCTTAGTCTTAATTTAAACATCAGTTTGTGTTATACCAAGGGCAACTACTATTAGGCTTTCTTTTAATTACGTGTAAACATTTACCCACCGGGCAGGTCCTGACCCAATCGTCCGGCCACCTACACGTACTGTGGTACTGACCCACCTGCCCACCCATACACGTACTGTGGTACAGACCCATCTGCCCACCCATACACATACGGTGGTATTGAAACACCCGCCCTCCCATACACATACTGCAGAGCGCATTCCCAACTGAAGCACGTTTTCCCGCTCCACCTGTGTTTCGGTACTCCGAACACCTCCATGCAATTGTGGCAATATGTGATCAACAAGATCAAATGCTTTTTTAAATCGACGAAAAGCTTGATCCATTTTAATTTATTGTTGAGGCTGTTATAAATTGACTCAGTTAGTTAGTAAAGCATCTTCTGTAGATTTCCCTTTAGTGAAGCCATATTGTTTAACACTAACAAATTTAAAACTAATTACTTTAGAAGTCTATGAGCATGAGTTTCTTAAACAATTTAGAAAAAATACAGTAAACTAATAGGTTTCAGATTGTCTAATTTGACAGAATTTCGCTTTTTGAAAATACGAGGGTTGTCTCAAAAGGAAGTTACACTATTTTATTAAAAGTATAAAAAACATCAGAAAATATTTTAAATTATATATTTTGAAAACTACAAGTTAACCTTATTTTTCTACATAATTTCCATGATTTTCTAAACATTTTTGGTAACGTGGTAACAGTTTTTTCAGTCCCTCATCATACCATTCTGCCGCCATATTGCTTAGCCAACTCTCAACCTCTTCTTTCAGCTCATCGTCATTTGCGAAGCGCCGACCTCCAAGATGTTGTTTGAGGTGTGGGAAAAGATGAAAGTCACTTGGTGCAAGGTCGGGGGAGTAAGGTGGATGTCCAAAAACATCCCATCGAAAATCTGTAAGCAGGTCTTGGGTCTGACGAGCAGCATGTGGGCGAGCGTTGTCATGGAACAAAAAAACTTTTTTCGTCAACTCTCCTCTTCTTTTGTTCTGGATTGCTCTTCTCAGTTGTTCCAAAAGTTCACAATACCGTGCTGCTGTTATTGTAGTCCCACGAGGAAGGTAGTCGATCAATAACACACCTTTGTTGTCCCAAAAAACCGTCGCCATGATTTTTCCAGCGGATTCCACAACTTTCGCTTTTTTTGGTGTTGGTTCGTCCTTTCCTTTCCATACCATACTCTGTCTTTTCGATTCAGGCGTCCAATGATGGATCCAGGTCTCATCCCCAGTCACTATTCGATCGAATAAATTGTCTCCTTCATCATCGAAAAATTGTTGAAATTGCAAAGCAGCATCAACTCTCTGCTCTTTGTGCTGTTCTGTGAGAAGGCGTGGAACCCACCTTGCACACACTTTTGACAGATGAAGATCATCAGAAATAATCCTGTGGAGTGATGCACGGCTTATTTCCACATTAGAAGGCAGTTGACAAAGGATTTCGTCGAGAGTCAGGCGCCGATCGGTGGCAATGACCTTTCTGACATCTTCAACAACAGTTGCCGCGCGAGAAGTGGAGGGGTGGCCGCTTCGTTGTTCATCATGCAGTGTTGTCCGTCCTTCAATGAATGATTGACGCCAACGAGATACCATTGGCCTTGACATCACACCTTCACCATAAACACTACACAACTCATGATGAATTTCAGTAGCAGTTTTATTTTTTGCTGTTAAAAAACGAATAATAGCGCGAATTTCACAATCGGCGGTAGGAACAAGTGGTGTCTCCATATTGCCTGTAGTCTGACTGGCCGATCGATCGACGCACGCGCATAGGAATTTTACAGTGCTGCCACTACGCCCAGACGCAAATACTCCGCGACTCCCAGACTTCTGGCGCCAACAGAACGGCTTTAAAAAAATAGTGTAACTTACTTTTGAGACGACCCTCGTAGGCACTCAGCAAAAATACCCTTTATAAAAGCTTTTATTAATAATAACACCTAATTCAGGTGCAACTCGTTTATTAATAAAAAAAAAAAAAAAAAAAGAATTACATTAATTCAATCAAAACCTGTAACTTTTTATTTTTTAAACCACTGATTTAATTTCAATAATGGAAGTAGGTGATAAGAAAAATTAATTTGTAGAAGAACATAAAGGAAGAAGCAAGTGACTATCAGCAGGGATTGACTTAGGCCAATCTAACTAGAGAAAAGATGACAATTGACAAGCTGAGCAACATCTAACCAGTCTGTGACAGTAGTCCCTCTTTAGGCTTATTGAATCTGTTCTTACGGTTTTGATTTTTTTTTTTAACTTCACTTGCCAGTTCATATGGGCCTTCAGGCCTGTGCGTGAACTTAATTCAACGTGTGAAGTAGCGACCATTGGCTCAGTGGGGATCCGAACCTTGCCCTCCGCAGTGCGAAGCCTTAGCCACTGAGCCACCACACCAGTAAATTACACTATTTGACAATGTATTTGATCTAATTTTATAAGCTCACTAAGGGATACCCCTGCGCTGGAATTATCGGTTCAATGTTTGCAGTTCGGTTATCTAGTTCAATGTGGCTAAACCATTGCCCTTTCCACATCCTGTCAACTCGTTTATAACTTTCCATTGTTGAGAAAGATCTCCTTGACAGCTCTCTAACTTCTTAGAATAGTACTAATTTTCTTTTGGTCAATTTCAGTTTTTAAATTAAAACCTTATCTATTCTAAAAGTTCGAAAATTTTGTATCATTACGCCTTACTAAATCTCTACATAATCATAATTTTTGCTGTTTTCAAGAAAGTTAATTACATCCTCACATTTTGTGTCTAATCCTAGACGAACAAAAAAGTTTTCTTGTCACTTATACTAAGGTTATGTCTATCATTTCAGCTACCTGTGAAAAACTGAGATCTGCTTTGATTGATATATGTTTACCAGAAGACTTCTTCTTCCATTTCTTCACTTCTCATAATTGCTCAAGAACTTTTTGCACTATACAGTTATCATTGTTAGAACCTGTTCTCTCCATAACAATTCACTGTCACTACTGTAGTTGCCAATGTTTTTAGTTGTTTTATATATGGAACACAGGACATTTTATATTGTTTTACATTAGGCTTATGGCTAGGCCAATTAGTCAAACCATTCCTAAATTTAGTGAAATTGAGGTTAGGCCTACATTCACCGTTTACACTTGGACTGTCATTTTTATGTAGGTGATCACCATTGATGTGAATGTCATTAGCATTTAAACTCCGATTTCTTCTTGATTTCAATATATCAGCAAAAGCTATACCTCAGTCAAGAATTACAAAATTGCTGATGACAAGTTTGATTATCTAGAGCCAACTTCAGCTTGGTGTTCTCATCTTCCAGGATCGACAACTGCTCAAAAAACGAACGTTTTGTGGTTTTCAGTTAAATAAACAATTTTTTTTAATGTGCTCACAAACACTGGCTACAGTTACTTTCCTCTTCATTTCTATGAATAGTCGGACTTGTAATGCTATTGCTGTTTCGGATCTGAATAGCTGACGAGAATTGGAATTGGCACTTCTTGCACACCCAAAAAGTTCTATCTTTCAATTCAGTGAAACTTTTATAATCATAATTATTGATACTAATACAGTTACTATACCACAATTTACATTCTACCTCACATAAGAGGCTGTAACTAGTTTTTGGGACATTTTTATTTCGTGTACCACATTTATACTGCTTATTATTAGCTGCCATCTTTAAATACAGAATTTAACTGCATCTAGCAACAAATAAGAAACGTATCTCCTTCACTAAACTTATCACAATTAATAAAAAATTCATTACAAACAAAACAGACAGTAAAACATTTTCTAGATTTTGCGTAACAGTTTTGCCACACCTCCATTTGAGGCACTGATTTTTTAGGGTTACAAAATGATGTTCGGACACAGACTAGCAACCCCGAGTGATAACTTTCCTTTGATGCGCCAGTGATTCTAGATGTTGCGTAAGTTTTGCCACACCTCCACTTGAGGCACTGATTTTTTAGGGTTACAAAATGATGTTCGGACACAGACTAGCAACCCCGAGTGATAACTTTCCTTTGATGCACCAGGGAAAACTGACTACAAATGGTTTAAGACTTGGCAAAATGATTATCGTGACACTTGCATAGGCAAGCTACTTTCGACTACCATAATACTGACAAAATGTTACGTCACAGCACTCGGTTCTGTAGTGTGTGATGGGCTTAAAGGAACTATATTGTTTTTTTAAATAGTTATAGTTTATATATTTTAAATAGGGCATATATTTAAGTAACTGAAAATAAATTTTGATGTAATGCTAGAACGCCATAGCTTGTAGTGATGATATCTTTGTCTGACAGAAAATTTGATAATTCCTGATCAGGTTTGACAAAATAGATAAATGTAAAAATGCAAAAAAAGATAATAGACTGATCGCTTCAATAGTGCAATCGCTGCCCGCTTAATTACACTCTCAACTATCAATCACGTTCCACGCTGCAGTTTTGATTTAAAAGGGAGTTCTATTGTAAAGGATGAAGAAATTTCCTTTGGAAATTGGATTTTCATGAAAATATTTTTTTTAAGTAAAAGAGAGAATCTTGTTGGTAAATAAACAATTTTGTGATATAGGTGGATAAAAATAATACACATCTACCTAGCATCTTACCATATAATTCTTTCAGCCCAGTATCATACAAACTAAATATACAATCATCTCAACTATGACTCTTACTTACAATATACAAAATTACAAATATAAATATGTTCACATATTAAAAATAAAATGTTAAAGAAAGTTGTTTTCAATAGGCAAATCTTAAATCTATATTTAAACATCGAAAAACCCGTAAATAATGTACATAAAATTGTTAACCTACTATCACGATTTTTTAGCACAGATAAAGAAGAGATCGATGGAGGGAGATCACAAATCCAACTTAGGCCTGTACTGCAAGCGGAGGGGTGGCTCCTGAAACCTCCATCTGGTCACGTACACAAACTTGAGGGTGTGGTCTTTACCCAGCAGTTCATTATTACACAATATGTCAATCTGCAAAACATAAATTTTGTAAATAAATTACAATACATATTTGTCTGCTAGACAATATATCACTCGTTCAGCAAGGAAACAACTACAGAAAATAAAACCCAGTTACACAAAGTGCAGTAACAAAGTATTGTTGTAAGTATAGGAATAAAAAAATGTACCAAGTATGGAAATATTTTTTTAAACAAGTGACGTTATAAAGATGACAGTGTGGAAAGCTGTTTGATTTCAACAAACACTTTTCCTACATAAGTTAGAAAAAAATGTATTTACCGTAGACTCTAGATTATTCGAGTTAGTTGGGACCAAGACCATCTTGGATACATAAAAACTCACATAATAGGAAGAGGTTAAGTAATGAAAAAGTCATGTACAAAACTAGATTATTGCAATAAACAAAATAAACATAGTGAAAGTCCTGTAAGAAAGTAGGAACATCAGTTTATATCTTTTCTTTCAAGATTATTTAAGCACTCACTGAACTCATCAGACTCATTTGCTGCTATTATTCACCTACATCTCTACGATCGGTGTCTTAGTAATGAATAATAATAATAATAATAATACAGTAATGATATCCTAGCTCAGTTGGTGAATAAATTATTTATTTGGCTTCTGACAGAAAACAGAAAAACCCGCCATTATACAATTGTTATCTTTTTATCAGAAATGGTAAGTTAAATTACACAAAACTAATCCAGTTAAGTTGTGGCATGGGAACAAGTCAACGACTTCCTCTTATTTGGACTCTAACGATAATATCTTAAGTGTCTTGAGTGTTTATAGTTAAATTTTTAAATTTGGATTTTCACTTGCAGATTGTTGAACTGTTAACCCTTTAAACTTATCACCTTTACAATTTATGTACCTCACCAAGAAGTAAATTACTCGTATGCTTATGTTTCTACAAATGTATTATTTTATTTTTTTAATAGATTTTATTGGAAGCATCTCTACCAAAACTTGCATAAAATAGATTTGAAGTAAATGACAATATATCTGAGATTGGGCATAGTTAAACTATATTATTACAGGCTACCAGCTGATAAATTTACTTAGAAAAAAAAATCTCCCATGTTAAAATCCAATACTATTTAGAAAAAATGTGTAAATATAATTCAGTATTTAGACTCTCAGTTATCAGAGTCCTGATCACAGAGCCGCCGGGTTAACTGGGCTAATCATCAGAAGATGTAAAATAAAAATAAAGGTACCAATAAAAGGACTAAAATATACCATGACAATGGCTCTATTGCCTGTTGGTGCTAGGTCAAGGAACAGCAGGGTCGTCACATGACATATTTATGCTACTGTGCCCCATTAAAAATTATAGGAATAATTAACTGACCCAAATGCATTCATTTATGACACATAGCCACCATACACCATCAGCTCAGTGAGCTTAAATAAATGTGATTATTTTAGTGCTTATTGTGTTGACTTTTGTCATTTTACTATACAATATTTACTTACCTATCTGTAACACTTATTGCTTGATTAACATGTTTTCATTGGCGATGTGTACGATATAGATCGGGTTGTATTTAAACTAAGCTTTTGTAACTAATTTATAAAATCAAATTAAAATTAAATTTGTTGCATGAAATCAATTTCACAAATTAATTTTTGTCAAACTACCACAAATTGTTTAGAAAACTTATGTAACAAAATGTTTAATATTAAATCAAATATTGTAATTGTGAAAGTAATTGTGTTTTAAATGAGTTGCCTATGCAACACAAAATGATATTCCTATTGCAAGGTGGATATTCTGTGACATCACGAGGCCAGTAGCGTCTTACAAATGAGTTAACTCTCAGCAGTTCAGCTTGCAGTAATTTTTTTTACAACTAGGCCAAGATCTTTACACTGATGTGTAAATCAACATTGGCTTCATTAAACATTGTCTTCTAACCCCTGATATGCTGTATACCAAAGGTGGCATCTTTTGTTGAAGAAAGCAGGTTACTATAAGCAGTAATGGCGTACCAAAATTGATTATTGTTTCACTTACCGTTCAGAAGCTGGTAAACCATTTCAAGAATTGTTACTCAGCATTTCATAAGGACAACAATTACTTTTGACTGTTTTGATTGGAAAACTAAAGTATCAAAGCTAGTAAATAAAGTGACTTCCGTCAGTCATATCTATATTTTTTTACATTTTCAGCGTCTTATATCACAGTTGACTCCCCGTTAACAGACCAGACCGTATGAACTGACTTTAACCCAAGGAAGTAGGAATATTTCCATTGATTGCGTTAGTCAAAAATATTCCAAAAACATCTTCTGCTATCAAGTTGGTGCTGCTTATAAATAGTAATTTTTTTTTCAGCTGTCCCTAGTCACATGTCATATGTTGTTAGCTTGTAGAAGCTATTGTCCTTTGTTTACCATTATTCATTTTCCTATGGGTAATTGGTAGTTTGTTCACTGTCTGTTTTACAAAGTTGAATAGTATGCATGAATATACCTGTTAAAAGCAAAAAGTGATTGGGACTTTCTGTGCGCTGCTGATACGCAGAACTGGTTGAGAATTTCTGATACGTATACCCTCTCCTAACCCAATTTCCCTATTCACCGTTTTCTTTCCCTCTCATTTTCATAGCAATTTCTAATCTTCACTAACTCTCTGTTGGTCGAGCTGCCCTCTTTGTCATTTCCTGTCTCACTAATACAATGAACACTGTAGTATTTTAAGGTTAAGTGGTAGAGAGGACTGTTTAGTCTTAACCTCACCTTATAAAATAAAGACATTTTTCATTTCATTTCTTACTTTCGGCTGCCGCGCAACAAGTTCAACCTACGGTGACTGTGCCAAGTTAGCAAAATTAGAAAAAAGTTGTCTGACTTTTTATTTGATAAAAGTCTGGCTTTCTTATAAAGGTATATTTATTGATAGTATTGAATATTTCACAAGTCAATGAAGTTGTTATCACTGTCAAAACCAAACTTGTTTATAGTTTTAAAAATCTAAGCAACTCATTCACAAGTTTGTAACATTTCTATGCTTCTTTATGATGTTATATACAGGGTGTTTCGCGAGAGGTTGGCACAACTTCCGGATATGATAGTAGACATAAAAATAACAAAACAAATTCCTGTACACATGTGGCCTATTTCATCTTGTTAAGTGTCTGTCTATATATGTTTTTTATTTAAAAAATTTTATCTCAAACATGGTTTGAGCTAATAATTTGAAACTTTGTATATTTGCTAACCTAGTTAGGGGTAGTTTAAAACAAAAAAAGGAACAAAATTATCTTCATCAGTTTCAAAATGGCAACCATAAGAAATGTTAAATAATTTTATTGAACGATTATTTGTATTGAAAATGTATAAGAATACTTTAATTTTCTAATACATTAATGTAAATTTAATGAAAAATTCTAAGATACCTCAATTTTAAAAATCGGTTTGAAAATAAAAGAGTAAAGCACTTTTTCATGTATGCTTGTTTAGGGTTTTTCACTTGTATGAAGTTTACTAACCAATTTTAGTCATTATAAACAGCTGTTTTTAATTATTTTAAAGTATACATTGCTTAATTAATTATTTTAGGCTGAAGTATGCATTGACGAAGAAGGGCGTCACATTGAACAGCATTTATAATACAATTATACAATTTGTGTTTTTGTTTTATGTAAAATAAATTTCTTTACTAACAAAGATAATTTTTTTTAGGAAACCCTAAACAAGCATACGTGAAAAGGGGCTTCACATAAAAACTGCTGACATTTAAAATAATTAAAAACAGCTGTTTATAATGACTATGAAGTTATACATTTGGTTAGTATAACTTCATACAAGTGAAAAACCATAAACAAGCATACATGAAAAAGTGCTTTACTCTTTTATATTCAAACAGATTTTTATAATTTAGGTATTTGAATTTTTTATTAAATTTACAAAATTAAAGTATTCTAATACATTTTCAAGACAAATATTGGTTTTAAAGTTATTTAACTTTTAACATTTCTTATGGTTGCCATTTTGAAACTGAAAAAAATAATTTTGTTCCTTTTTTATTTTAAACTACCCCTAACTAGCAAATATAAAAAGTTTCAAATTAGGTTAGGTTAAAGGGCACTAGGCCAGGAATCAGTATATTGGAGAGATAGGACATCAGTAAACTTACCTTAAAAGACAAGTTCACTAACAACAGAGTAGTAGTCACAAACACAAAATAAACACAAAAAAATCTCACAAATTTTCAACACCACTGGCATTTCCTTCAGGTGAGTAGAGAGAAAGCTACAATAAAATTATTGTGTTTATGTTGTGTTTGTGACTATTACTCTGATGTTAGTGAACTTGTCTTTTAAGGTAAGTTTGCTGATGTCCTACCTCTCCAATATACTAAAAAAAGTTTCAAATTATTAGCTCAAACCATGTTTGAAATATAATTTTTTAATAAAAAACACATACAGCCAGACAGACACTTAACAAGGTGAGATAGGCCACACGTTTACAATAGAACTAGAAATAGAAATAGAAACTTTAGAAATAGAAACTTTTCTGCTTATTTTTTATGTCTACTAACAAATTCTGAAGTTGAGCCAACCTCTCGCGAAACACCCTGTATATGTAAATGAAGATCAAAGAAGAGCAATTTAAAGAACACTTATTTCCACGCATTTAAAGAACACGCATTTCCAATTACAACAATTCCAACAAGAACCAAATTAATTAAATTATTTGTACCAAATAAAAACTATTAAGTCTTTATTCAAATTTATTGTAAAATAAATTTAAAACCAAGCATTTAAAAATAATTATATTTTTTTATAAATTATATATTATTATATTACTAAACAGTATATAATATTAAAAGGAAAAAATAAAAATTTGTTTGATAGTTATAGGCCGTTAAAAAGCTCGATTGTTGAAATTGAAATTGTTATAAGAGAATGTACGATGAAAAGCTTAATAAGAAAGTTTCAAACCACTCCAGTCCCAAGTAAATTATTTTTGTTCATAATATGCCATAAATCTTACAAAAGGTAGTAAATTTGTTTTATTTTTCCTTAATTTTTATTTAAAAAGATGCAGTAAACGAATTGTTGTTTAAAATGAACATAAAAAGAGATAGCATTGCCATTTGCATTGCTGTTTATCACTATTTATTGCACAACAATGTCCGCAACAGCAAAGTTAAACATTTGTCTCTATAAATTTATCAAGCTGATAAAAAAACACTTATTCACAATCATGTAACATGCCTACTGCAAGATGTCTTCCATTACACTATTGCTAATACAACTTTCAAAGTTTTCTTTAATTTTATTTATATGTCTCGGTATTATTTTATTATTAGCATATTCATTAGGATAGATAAGACATCAGCAAACTTACCTTGCAGAGAAGACAAGTGCACTAACACCATAGTAATAGTGCCACTGGCACTGAAAATTTGTGCACATGTGATCTTTTTTATTTGTTTATTACTACTGTGGTGTTAGTGAACTTGTCTTATGATGTAAGTTTTCTGATATCTTATCTCTCATAATGAATATACTAATTCCTGGCCCAATGCCCTTTAACCTAACATTATTATATTATACATTATTGCCAATGGTCATATTATATTATTACGATTGGAACAGTTTTGACATCATAGATATAACTTTTTTAATGTACAAAGGAGTAAGGGTGTAAGCTAAAACTCAAGTAAAAAAAAAGAAAAATTTTTAACAGTAATAACATCTAACAGTGTACAGAAAATTTTGTACGAATTAGTATATTAGGAGAGATAGTACATAAGCAAACTTACCTATGTACTATCTCCGTAGATAGATAGATAGTTTGCTATGTCCGATATATCCTAATACACTAATTTCTGGCCTAGTGCCCTTTGACCAGACCTAAAATTTGGTACAAATTACCATTCCAGAATGTCAAATAAGATGCTCAGCCCCTAAAAACTTTATGGGTTAATATTAAAAACAAGACTCACATCTTTATACTTTTCCATTCCATCCAATACTTTCTTTGCAATAAATTTCTTCAAATGTGTTATTGTTGCCTGAGATGAAACCCGTACGAACCGCCGCTTCAAAGTCTTCAAGTTGGCCACCATACACTCCAAACCAATATTGACCTGGAAATGGAAGTAAGATCATTTTATTTGGGATTTTCTTTTAGATAAGATTTAGTGGAATTTTTTTTATTTATTTATTCATAAGACGCCGATCGTCAAGATATGGGCGAATATGGATTTCGATTGAGTGTGAAGAGTGTAGATGAGCGAATCATGGTTCAACTCTTAAATTTTGTCCATTTATAAAATATATTTTGTTTAACACAAATGGCTGGTAGTGTGGTTTAACTAGTGACTCCAGACCACTTAAAGACCAAATAAAGAACCTTTTAATTGAAACATTTTGTTAAAAAAAGTTGATGCATTGCAAAATAATGGACACTCATATCTTTTCAAAATGTTCAATTTGTCAAATGCAACAATTTTATTTGCTGGGTAAACTAGAATTAAAGTTTTAATTAGCTTTTATATTTTTAACTTCAAATAAGCTTACCAAAACTGTTATATGAAATGTTTAAATTGCTTGTATTTAGTTTGTTGTCAACTCAAAGTTTACTTCCGTCATGATATTCATTAATGAGTTAAATTTCTTTTTCTATAATGAGACCACCAAAATTGCCGCTACGGGAGCAAAAAACCTAAATTTAATGGCTGAAAAACATAAACACTATCCACAGAAGTTACATGTTTCCACAAAAGGGTAGGCATGCAGTATTGTTAATCTTTGTTGATGGCAATTTTAAGTGTATTTAGCCATAATAAGCACAAGCTACTAGCTAGTTTTTTGCAATTTGATATGTTCCCAGTGAAAACTTTGAAAATGTTTGGTTTGAACAAGATGAAGGCCTGCCAAATTATCATAAGTGGAAGACCGATTTTGGAATATGTCTTCTAACAAGCGTACAAAGGTTAAAGAGATAGAAGAGAATGGCCTGCACGTACTTCTTAAGATTTGTTCCTCTAGACCAATATTTTCCTTTGATGTTAACTGAAAGAAAAACGTTGTAAAGAAACCTAAAAACTTTGAAGAAAAACCCTTCTTGTCATAGAATGTTTTTTTTTATATTCAAACAATCAGCGTTCTACCATTAGTTAGAATATTTTCAGCATACTGAAGGCAAACAATCTTAACATTTAATATAACAGTTTAGGTAGTTGTTTTAAATGAAAATAAGTAAAAGTAAGTACAACACAACTACTAAACGTTTTTTATACACAAATATAATTAGTAAAGGAAAGTGGATTTGCTGATACGATTGCCGGAATTAGTGGCATCACACTAGTTACATGTACACTGCTGTTCCCATACTACTACCAAACTGCCACAGTGATACTTCAGTATTGCTCTATCACCTATTGTTTTATAAGTTGATTCCTATTTTCCAATGGAAGACAATGTTTTATAAAGCCAAATTTGGATTCAAAGTATATACAATAAATTTGAATTCCTGCAAATTATTCAGCAATTCAAACGATTTACTTATCTTTATTTACTTAAATAACTTCTTTTGAAGTAAATTTTTCACAAAAGGGCAAGTCCTTGAATTATTTAGATTTTGTTTAGGACAGGAAATCAGTTTAAAAAGTTCTTTTGGTAAGTCCTTTTAAAGTAAACACACAAAACAAGCTTTTCTTCTAGGATGAACTGAAGATAAAGCCAGTGGCGTTGAAATATCCCCATGGTTGTTTTGTGTTTTACCTTTTTTTTCTGTACGTATGTGTATTTGAAAGGACTTATGAAAGGCATTTTTAAAAGGAAAGCCAGGAGGATGGATTTCTGTCCTTCTTATATAGCCAGTTCATAATTATACTCTTTTCAATAAAGACATATACAATACCTTTGTTTCTTCCAGCCATCTCGCATCTGCATAGCAATATAGTGAGACTTACATATCACTCTTATCAATGTTTTATTTTTATATTTTTTAAGTAGTTTGTAACTATTTTTAATAAAATAATGGCTTTACAAAATTTACATTTTCAGTCAGGTACAAATAAAACGTTTACCTACCTTTTTTAACTAAATTACATGTTTTAGTCTGGTTCTTTTTTTACTCAGCAATAACAAAGGCGCATATAAAACAATCATGTATTGGTTCATTTAAAACAATACAGCCTCTCTTTAAGATACCAGTGGTATGGGGAATTTGTGTTTTATTGTGTCTGTGTTGTATGTCTGTATATTGTTCAAGTTCGATGCAAAAGGCCCCATGTGCACCCAGCATAAATTTCAGTTTCCAGTAGACACATATGTGTGCTTAGTGTAAACATATGTTTGCGGAGAACTTGTCACTTAGTGGTAGCTAGCTGTTTGTTGAGGTTATGTCATTTTATTAAATACAGCCACATGGTATTCATGGATAAGATTGTTTATGAATTGCAAAAACTATACTAAACAAGGTCTATAAAATTTATGTAATACCGGTAACATATAATTGTAAATACTTTAATAATTCTCAGTTTACTTCTATTTGTAGATAAAATTATGATTTCATTTTTTTCAAATGTGTTCATTTAATTGATTTTAACTTGCCAATATTATTCTATGCTATAAAAATTCATGAGCATATAAAAGTTGTTTTGTTTCTGTGGTATTACATTATAAATTACTATAATTTCGATATTACAGTTATTTATAATGTAACTATAACTAAATATACATTTAAAATGTTTGATTTGATCATAGTAAAACATTTATAATGATCATAGTGATTATGTTCCTAGTATAATATTGATCAATCTACTGGTTCTAGGTAAAGCACACACGTGCACTCGCCATATATGACATGGCTAATTGACACAATATTCAATGGTGCATATCTGTGTTCACTAAATAAGTACATCTAATTTTCAATATAGCATAAAATAAACTAATATATTAGACCAGGTCTTTTCTGACAAGATATACGATTTTGTGGACACAAAAGTTGGCACGCTAGTTTTTGCTTTAAACCCTTTAGAACAATACAAATAACAATAATGGAAATATGCTCCATCTCAAAAAGTTGTGGACAATTTTTATTAACAAAACTTGAAAAAATACATTTATTTTTGTTTATTCTCTCAACAATTTCACTATCTTTGCAAATTTACGATGAAACATTTTTTAAAAACAAGATTTTGTACTCCGAAAGACACTTAACTGGTAAAAATTTTGTCCAAATCCATCGACTGGTTTCCGAGATACAAGCTGTCAAAGTTAACAAGCGTTTGTGGCAAATGTTTAAACATTACGGAGTTGATTAAAAAATGAATAGGTTCATCATACCAAGTTCTTCTCGAGTACAAATTTTCATAAACGTAAATTATCGGCAACAACAATTGAAGCACTCGTTTTACAAACAAGACGACATTATGATGTTATGACTCGCAAGGAACTTGGTATGATGAACCTATTAATTCTTTAATTAACTCTGTATTGTTTAAACATTCGCCGCAGAAGCTTGTTAACTTTGACAGCTTGTATCTCGGAAACCAGTCGATGGATTTGGATGACATTTTTACCATTTAAGCGTCTTTCTGAGTACAAAATCTTATTGAAAAACCATGTTTAAACAAGATTTTAGTCATAAATTTGCAAAGACAGTGAAATTGTTTATAAAAAAAAAAAATATTGACTGTAAAAAATTCCCGGGGGCGTCAAAATTGTCCAATTTCAATTTTACTAGAATCATATGAAAGTTTGAGCTTACTAGTATATGTAAAAAAAATTTGCGAGTGCCTCAGTTTAGAGAAAAATTTTTCAAAAAGTACCTTTTTTCGGCTTTTTTATAATCATTGTTATTTTGCAACAAGGGTAATTAATTTTGAGTGTTCTAACCAACTACACCTTACCCAAAATTTAATTACAAAACTTTTTTATCTCTTCAACTTTCCTCCACAGTCAATAATTCCAAAGTTATATCACAGAATAGACAAAAAAATGTATTTTTTAAATTTCTTTCACATTTTTGTTAATAAAAAATTTGTCCACAACTTTTTGACATGGAGCATATTTCAACTATTGTTATTTGTATTGTTCTAGAGGGTTTAAAGCAAAAATTAGCATATCATCTCTCGTGTACACCTTGAAAACAGGTCCGCCCTGGTCTATTTTGATACTAGACCATTTTAACTCCAAATTAGACAAATGAAATTTTCGCATCCGGGTGACTCTTTTCATGAACTAGCGCATTGAACTTGTCAACCACATGATTTTGGTAGTGAACAACCATGGAAGTAGTGGACTTTTCTTGTCAGATAAATTTGCTGATACCTATTTCTCCAATTATGTTAATTCTTGGTCTTGTACCCTGTAACCGTTCCATCTATATTTCTCACCTGTTCATCCATTCTGTGACAGTCTGCCTCAGCCACCTGATCGGCTGTAGGCTTGTTTTCATCTACATCACCTGCATTAGGAAGAATGTCTTTGGGACAAGGGAGACCCCTAAGTCTATAAAACTCTCTCTCTCTTTTCATTTCATCTGAAAATAACAATAACAAAATATTGAAATGAAACATTTGTTTGAAATAACAAATTAACTTTAAGTCAAAGTCAAAGTTCTTAATTGCACATAAACATTTGAACATATTACAGAGTAATAACAAACAGGTGCATTGTCAATATACGTAATCTAAGTCAAACAATTACAATAATAATAATAATAATACTTATCCCAAATATAATAATATCTAACTGAAACGACAGAATTTGTATAAATTGTATTTATATAAAACTGAATTATATAGTCGTGTCTTCCAAGAATTCATCAATACTATAATATGCCCTATCAGTCAGTAAGTCCTTAATATAGTGCTTAAACTTATTTTTGGTAAAGGATTTAAGATTTGCTGGTAATCTATTGTAAAGGCGTATTCCCATATAAAGAGGGAATAATTTATTTAAACTATTATTTGTATTAAATTAATAAACAAATTTAAAACTTGATAACTGTTTGTATTTGATTTGAATAATTTACAGTAAGATTGTCTATTTTTACTATATATGAAGAGTAGGAAGGACAGGTACAGCAAGAGCTGTGGTCCAGAGATGTGCAGTTGACCAAATGTCAGAATGATATGTGGAGTTATCAGCCAACTACTGGTAGCAAAAACCGACTGGTATTAATGATCAACTAAACAGTCAATTATTTTTCTTAATTTATTTAGTAATAATATTAATATTTGTGGTGCTTGACTAATATTAGTCTACTCTATACAACAACACTGTTTTCACAGACGAAGCGTTAATTAAGTTAAATGTTAATGTACACCAACATAACTTGTCAACATTGGTCTGATGTTAACTCTTACTAGGTAAAAGAGCAACATACGTAACATCATGAAAAATTAAACGTTTGGCTGGGTATAATAGATTAATTTGTTGAAATTTTTTAATGAAGGAAATCTCAATTCTGCAAGGTACCTGGACACGTTGCAACATCAGATTATTCCAGCTGTTCAGTTAGCAACAAAAAACTTCGATCAAGTCTGATTCCAGCCAGATGGAGCATCTCCGCACTACTCTAGGGATGTCTGCATGTATTTAGACAACACCTTTCCCAATCGCTGGATAGGTAAGAGAGGAGCTATCGAATGATCTGTCACTACTAGATTACTTTTAAAGACAATGTGTATAAATCAAGCTCACAGTGAAAAAACTATTTTAGAAACTAAATTCTGCTAGAAGTTTCTGTTAATGGTGTTTCAGGTTAGCACATTGTCAGACCGTCAAAGAGGAGTAGTTTGAACATCTGTTATAAGAACATTAAGGTGATTATGCATAATGCATTTTCATTTGTACATTTCAACAAATGATTTCAATTCGTAAATCATATTTTTATTGTTTTTAAACCACAAAGCAATTTATTCCAATAATGTAATGTCAATAATTTGTTTACAACTTGTTTTTTTAATAATTTTTAGATTAAAAACATTATAAATTTGAGCCAGCCACCATTCTGTACTGAGATGGGACCTTGAAAAAGAGGTGTAACTTGATGGGGTTTACATTTAAAGAAGAGCCCAACATTTGGTATTTTGTGGACAAGGGCAATTTCATGATACTACCAAAAAAGTGTAATGTGTATAGCAAAAGTGTACGTACATGACCCTACTGAAATATCTTTAGTTTGGTTTTCTAGGTGCAATCGTTAAATAGTTCATATTACATATCCGTACTTTTGAATCTGTATATACAAAACTATAACACAGACATAGAGTACATTAATTTTTTTACTATCCTAAATAATAGTAGTAATTTTTTTCTTTCATTATTTGTTATTTTTACCTTTTTAACAAAGGAAATAATAATAGCAGATGTACATTAATTTGTCACCCACAAGAGATGGTGACGCAATCTGTGCATGGGGAAAGCATTAGATATTAAATTGAACACTAATTAATGAAAAATAATATATAATATAGTAAATGGATAATCTTCTTGGGAGTATTGCATTCAGAGGGTCCAATGTTATTATAAAATTTCTAAGAACATTTTTAATAATAACATTTCTTTTTGTTCATGTTTTCAACGTGGATGGTAGAGAATTGTACATTTTATAAGCAATATAATGGCAGCTTCTTTGATGGGTTTTTTTTTAACAGAAGACTGTTGAAGTGATTTATTTCTTGTTTTTGACGTGAAGGCTAAAATTTGGATTTTTAATTGTTCTTAATTGTGTATTAATGCTTCTAGTATATATGTCTGTAAAATCCCCAATAGGTTGGGGTTCTCACTTTGTAGTTTATTTTTTAACTATTTATTGATTTAGTAACTGGATTAATCGTTGTGCTATATCCTCCACTCCAACTAATTATTCCATAAGTTGCTTATAATATACGATAAAAAATAATGGGCCTAGGACTGATCCTTGAGGTACTCCAATTCAAACTGTCTTATTATCACAGTAAGTTTCATCTACCTTAACACACTGTTGTCTATTAGTTGAATAGCTTTTAATTAATTAAGTGAGTGTTCTCTAATTCCCATACTGTAAAAATATTTAAATAATATATTATGATCTGCAGTATCAAAAGCTTTTTTTAATTCTATAACTTTTAAGGCTATAACTTTTTATTGTTATTTAATCCTTCATAAATTATGGTAGTAACAATAGCTAAAGCCTTTGAAGAATCCATATTTTTCTGAAGCCAAATTGTTTAGGTGAAATTAAATTATTTGCATTAATACAATTATACAATCTAGTTTGTATTATTTTTTCAAAGATTGGTGCTGTTATAATTTAAATATCACACATTAAAAATGAACAAATGCACATGATTTGTTAACAAACTTGTTTTTAGAATTTACCAAGTGACATAGGTGTTTTTCCTTTCGATTTCAACGTACATAAACAATATTCAAGCGCATACACACGAGCTGATAATAAAAAAATCCACAAAATTACGGTCAATCAACACTAAAATTCTGATGTAGGCAACTGGTATATGCAAAGATAAATTTTTCATTTGAAGAGTAGTTAAATTGTAAAATTCCTTTTATGATTTGCTTAGAATAATTCATCAATCACTGAACTGGAGAATGTAGTGTAGTAAAACCACTAACTCGACTCTATGTGGACCCAGAGATTGTCAAGTTATCCAGAACATTGGAATTTTTAGTGTATTTTAGTAAATGATATCACAATACATTTCAATTACATCATAAATTTATCACTTACCTGTATTTAGTTACTGTATCTGCAAAGAAATCTCAAATACCCAACGAGGTTAGGCTCGTTTGGCTGTCCTAATGTCGAAATACAAATAACCTAAAGCTGGTAATATTTGTGTATTTGTTTATTCAAACTGGTTTTTATGTAAAGTACATTAATATGTATTGTGATTTATGGTAATAAACTTTCTTTCTTTTCTAGATGGACTTGCACCATATCATCTGTTGACTGTTAGAGTTGTTATTGGGTGTCAAGTTTATGATAGGACAAATTTATTAAGTGATTTTTATGTTGATGGTGCAGAAAAATTACCTAAACCTAGCAAGTTGGAGAGACATTTTGACAGTACTTGATATGACCTGGACTACCTGTTCATAAACTTACTCACTCTTTCATTTCCCTTCCCCCTTTTATTGTTTATGCCAGTGCCATTTTAACATTGTATTATAACGTTGTTGAGGGACAACGTTCCAAACCCCTTTGCCAAATTTAAGTGAATCTCCCGGGATTTGATCCCGTGACCCTCTACATATGAAGCAGAAGTGCTAACCACTAAGCTTGCAAGAGGCCTTTCTCTGTACATGACTTGTGATTACCAACTCGGGCACCCGTCAGTTTGTTCTTTCTTCAAACTTGTATTCCTGACTGTGAGCACCACTAATCAAATAAAACAATTTTCATTTCCAGAATTGCTTATATGTACAAGAATAGTGTCACTTGAGGTTTACGCTAATTTTTTTCTAAATAAATGTAATAAATAATTTTACAATCAGCTCTGCTGTATAACGAGAGTCGGGGGAGAGCTATAAAGGTGTATTTATATGTCTACCAGAATGTCATGATCATGGACACACTGCAAGGGAACACTTAAAATGATAACCACATATCATACCAGCTCTACTAGATGACACAAGAACTCAACCGTTCCTCATCTATGGCACACAAACCAAGAACCATTGAACTAACATGACCCAGTCCAGAGAAGTGTTTATCAAAAGTTCACTATGTATAGGCAAGAAATATTCTAATTAACAGCTTTTTAATTAACTTTTATTTAACATACTTATTATTTTTAACATCTTACTTTTAAACTTGATGGACATTACTACGTATAAGAATAAACAAATTTTCAGATTTGCTGAAATTTTAAGCATTTTGTGAATAATAAAGAATGTCATATGACAAAACAAGACTTAAATCTCCGTTATTAATTAAAAAAAATCTTCATTAATAAAAGAGACAATAAGCATCTTTAAATGTACAGTGGGGCCCCACTAATCCGAAAGTCTGAAACCGAAATAGGAAGATTTTTTTAGGATATTATAAATGTTAGTAACTTTTGTTTCTGTGAAGACAAAAAATAAGATATTAAAAACAGAACTGTAAATAGCCTTGTAAATATGTACTTACAATATTACATTGGTTTCATAAAATAAGTCAGGTTTCTTTGTTTTAGAGAGTAATATCTTTTCCTCAGGGCCATATACCACCAGCATCTCAAAAACATGGTGTCCACTGGGGTGCGAGGTCAAACACAACCATGGCTTCTGTGTGAGCTACCTGCTGTTCACTGATGCTGTCTTCTTCCCCTCACTTCTCATCTTATGCTTGAAGGTTCTTCTAAGACCATTTGAAAGATTTGAACATCATCATAAAACTCATGGCCATTATCATCAGCTTGCATCTCCTCTTCCATGTAATTGATATTAGCTTCTTCACAGCCAGGAGTATTTTGTATGGGCTCCTGTAACAGACCAGTTTCTTCAACCTCATGTTTTGATGTTTCCTCGTAAGACTTGGCCAAATATTTATCCAGGAGTTTCTTAAAATTTGCTCACTTTCCAAAGACTATGCTACCAGGTAAATAATATTTTTCATATTTATCTTCTTTAGTTTTTCAAAAGGTGATAGAGAATCATCTTCTTCCTCGATTAGTCGTCTTAATAACTTGTATAATAGTTTTACATGCTTTAAAACGTGCTGATTCATAGCTCAATCAGTGGTGTCACATTAGGTGGTAAGGAAACAGCCTTTATTTCACCACAAACTAATTAGCCATCTGAAGGAGGAGGAGATACGTTATGGAGGAGAAGTAGGGCTCAGGTTGGTAAGCCTGAGACTTTCCAATTATCATAAAAGGCCTTGCTGCAAGCCATAATAGTCATTCGTTCTTTATTGAATTTAAAACCTGGCCCACTTAGTTCTTTTGCAGCCTGACTTTGGCTTGGCAATGCCTTAATATTAAGGTCCGTTTCGTCATCATTATAAATTTGCTGAGGTGAATAGTTTTCTACATCAATCATATCAGCACATTTACCTATGTATTCAGATGTAGCAGCCTCATCAGATGATAGTCTTTTAACAGTCATGGTTAGTTGATGTATGTCATGAATGTTTCTTAAAATGATCAAACCAGTCTGTACTAACAACAAAAGTTTTATTTCCATTCATTAACCTTTTTAACTGTAGTTTTTCTTTGATATGAGGCCCATTAATTGGAGGGCAATTTCCCTCTCCTGAGTAAACCACACAAACAAAGCCTGATTAAGCTTGTCTAGTGAAGTTGTTTTGGCAGTCTGTCGGGTTCAACACTGAACTTGCTGTACAAAACTGTTCTATTTTTCAGCGATTTTTTTCCCCAGTCAGGATTTTTACCCTCCAGGATATTGAAGAGTTTCGAATCCAAACAGCTGCCAACTTAGATGCACTTTCAGCTTTGTGTAACGCAGGCTCACCACATCATTCCGTGGGGCCTGTTGCTAAACGTCACAATGGGCCCCCTCTTACTACCAAAAAAAGAAATTAATTACTATGAGTATATTAACGGCTAGGCTAAAGCAAACTGAATATGTATTGATGCATTTTCATTATTATATATGTGTTCTGATACGTTGAGAACATATCCTAATTTTATCATTGAGATATGGAGAAGCAGAAGATTTTATAACGTTTAGGTAATAATGAAATACGCAAAGCAAATACATGTTTATAAAGAAAAAGATTTAATGAAGGAATCAACTTAAATTCTAAACTAAAAACTACGTACACTTAAATTGAAGTTGTATGTTGCATTGTAGTTTGTGAGTTCTGATAATTTATTGAAAGAATGAAAGCTAAATTTTGTTGGCTTTGATCATTGAGAATTTTACAAGTACATCACTGAAGTTAAGGCTTGATGAAAGACTTGGTTCGATAGCTAACACTCCAAGTGAATTAAGACGTTCTTGAGTCATTGATGAAGGTTGCCATGTTTTCAATACACTGCCCATCTGACTAAATGCCCTTTCTGCAGATGCAACAGAAAATGGTAGAGTACAAAAGATTCTTAATGCAATACAAACATTTAAGAATATTGGAATCAAAGAGGGCAGGCCTGGCGGGCAGTGTTCTGCTTCTGCACTCGCACTTTGAACAAGGTGTCACATGTTCTAGCCTAAGCTCAAAGTCCTGATGCCTTAGACTGCTCGTCCATGTCATGTACACATCAGCTGGTGGTAGTTTTATTACTGTAGATTCAGACCCGATTTGTACAAACAGGGGCACATACAATTAACCAATTTATATTACTCTGAATTTTTAATTTTTCCTCCCGTCCTTACGGCCCCCGTTGCCATAGCAATGGTAGCACCTGCCATGTGGGGGCCCTGGTTCAACTGTTTTAATACCTCTAGTTTTTCCTTCAGGGTACATGAGCTGTGTTTCCATTTTCAGACCATTTCACTATTATACAGTTAACAAATTAATGTGCTTGGGGTTCTTTTACTTCACACATTAAAGGAAGTCTGGTCAATTCATACGAAGTGGTCCAGAAATAATTTAATTGGTTGTTGCAACATTTTTACTATTTTTCATTTTTATATCTAAAAGTACCACTCATTAGAAGTATAAAAAGTGTGTTATTTAATTTTTAGCATTTTTATTTTACCGATGGCGGCCATTTTGGCTTCGGCAAAACACCTCTTTTAAGCAAATTTCGAACTTTGCAGAGAAGCACATATCTCCTCTTCTATTCATCCTAGAACATTTAAACAAAGACCAATCTCTTCAGAAGAATCTGAACTTTAATTTCTCACAGGTATGTCCTTAAACTTGTATAAGAGCCCAAATAGATCTCCAAAGTTTATCGTGGATTTTTTTCAAAAATCAATTTTCATAAATTTATTTTTTCAATAAGGCAACAGTTAATTTATTTGTTATTTTTTATTTGATAGGTATATTGAAGTACTTCAAACTCAAAAAGTTTCAAATTGTGGACTAGCATAGATTTTAGAAAAAAAAATTTGAAATCACGAAATTTTCAAATTTTTCAAAGTTCAAGGATTAGCATCTTTTTTGGCATGAAAATAAAAATTTTTAATTTATCGCAGTTTTAGTACTAGAACAGAGAGGAACAACCTGCAAACATTTGGTTTTGTGGACTTTATTATTTACCAAGATATATAAATTAGAAAAGTGCCAAAATTAAAAAAAAACAATATCACTCCAGCTTCTTACAATGCTAAACAGAGCTAAATATTACGCTTTGTTTTATATATAAAACAATGACACACATATAATTATACTATTTATTAGTATACAAACTTTTATTTTCATGACTGATGAGCATTGAGTAGATGCGAGATTTCATCACACAAGCACAGATGGAATTTCCCGAGCCATCACTGTTAGTCATACACACAGGCAATGTTATCATATTCCTCCAAAGTTAACACCACTCTCTTTGATATTATAAACTCTTTGAAATCCACAGATTTAGAAGTCTTGAAGCACTTATCTTTGTTGTCTGCCAAAAGCACATGTCGATGAAAAGATTGTGTTCCAGGAATTTTGAGACATTCTTTGAATCAAACTTCAAGTTCTGTTTCATTCTTTGTTAATTTTATCCTTTTTATTTTGTTATATTTATCCTTCCTTATATGTCCTTATTGAATTGAACAATAGTGCTCCATTTCAAAAATGATTTACATTATTTTTGTTAATATTAGATGTTAAAAAAAATTAGCTTAAACTCAACAATTCAGCAATTCAAAATGGGTTTGGTCTCAGTTATTTCGGATTAACGGAACTCCACTGTAATTTCATTTTTTATTAACATTAATTTATTTTTAACTAATGAAATATAAACAAATACATACTATCTTGAAGATCAGGTACAAGCTTGTAAACAATATCCTGCATCGTACGGTCAAAACTGATGTATTGTAATGGATGTGATTGGTGAATGACGATTTGACATGACGGACAGGTGTTGTTCTCCTCTAGGTGCTTGACAAGGCAACTTTTGCAGACTGTAAGCAAAAAGATTTATTTAAATCCCTCCATTAAGGAAAAATTCACAGTTTACAACATTATAATATTAGTTAAATAACAAATATTGTGTTATATTTACAAGAAGTCCGGTGTAGATGAGCTGGAGGCTGATAATATGCAGAGGATTTCATGCAATTTGAAGATTAAAACTAATTAGAAGTTTCAACAGGTAAATCTACAATATTGATATTTACAAGGTGATGACTATTTTTCACCAATATTACAAGTGAGCCAAGAACTGACCCCTGGGGCCTGTTTCACGAAAGTTACAAGTTACATATTCACCAGTAAATTTTTACAAACCTGTAAAAATATCAGTTACAAGTGTTTCAAAAACACAAAGTTACAAGTGTAGTAGTAACCAGTAATAATTTACTGATTCACAAGTACAATTTCACCAATTCACAACTGTGTTTTTTACATTGTTACAAGTTACATGTCTACACTTGTTAAATGTAAAACTATTTTTAACCTATAGTGAAACATAGGTAAATTTTATAAGAAGATTTATTACAGTGTTTTTATTCTTTTGTGCTTGTTTTTTTTACTCATTTTTACTCAAGTATTGTAAAAATACTAAATTTCTTTGCTTTATTAAATTTTGTGTAGATATATCGTGTTGCAATTATTACGGTATATGGGGTTGGACAAAGGTATGGAATATATTTATTAACTTTAAAACTATATTAAACATTTAACGAAACTGTGTAGTTGTGTACAAGTCCCTATACCAAACATCTAGACATATTTTATTCATTTTTTGCATGGCCTGGGGATGGCTCACGGAGGAAGTCTTAAAATGTTTTAATACAAGCCTACCTAGAGTAATACCTCATTTTAAAGGTCAGTGTTTGCACAATACAACAGTGCAAATATGAGGTCAAAAGGGTGACACAATCATAAAATACAGCCTATCAATGAACTAACGTTATATAACTAATACTTCTACTTGTTTATTACTTCTTGCAGCTATAATTTTACTGACAAAATATAAGAAATTAAATAATTTTAAAACAAAAAATGCGTAGCAAATGAGTATAATAATGTTCTTAAACTATTTTTAGGTTAGCCTATACTTACTATCCAAAGTGGTTTTTATTATTTTTATTTTTGTTAAATAATATAGTTATTTTTATAACGTAGTCTTTAGTTACTATTGTAAACAATCAACAACATGCTCAACAACAGGGATAAATAACCGTATAGCTAAGAAGTATTAGTTATTATATGACATTAAATTCTTTGAGAGGCTGTATTTTCTGACCAGGCCATTCTTTTGACCTCAGTTTTGTACTTTAGTATTGTACAAAAACCTTTACAATGAGGTATAACTCTAGGTAGGCTTGCATTAAAAACATTTAAGACGTGGGGTCTAAATATTTGATATATGGACATATGCATAACTGAAAGTTCATTACATTTTTTAAAATCATTTTTTAAAATGATTAATAATATATCAACTTCCGGTTGATTTATTTTTATTTTCAGCTTTTCCACTGAAAAAAAAGCTATCATGTACTTGTTTCTTAGCTACGTATCTAGTATGAAAAAAATTGTAAGCAAACAAATCGGCAAGGCCCCTGTTCCATATAACTACCCCAAGTTTTCCCCCAATATATTACATATTCTTTAACAATTCACGCTTAAAACCACATTGTACTTCTTCAAGTTTTGCCAGTGTGTGTCTCTTATGTGGACATAATCTGTCTTTATTGGCCGGGATCGAGCCTAAAGCTAACGCTTTCTCAAGTACAACTTTCCATTCTTTAACTTTGTCATCTTTAGTTGACATGTTTGAATATAATACAAATAAAAAATCTTTGCGAATTATAAATTATTTAAAAAAATTAATGTTGCCTTCCTTTTTAGGATGGTAAAAAATATTATTATTATAGTATAGGATAAATAATTATTATTATTACTAACATAGTTTTAAAGAATAATTCCAAAAGCTATGTAAATGTAAACATTGAAATAAACTTGTAACAGGAATCCGCTGACTTGTGACAATTATTCACAACTGTGATTTTTTATTATAAAAGTAAAAAGTGCTTTCAAGAAACACCTGTATTTGTGAAATTGTAACTACAACTACCTGCACTAGTGAAATAGTGAACTTGTAACTTTCGTGAAACAGGCCCCTGCCTGGTACACAATGCATCTGTGTATTCAGACTATATCATCTGATTTTGTTGACACTCATCACAACAAAAAGCAAATGTGATAATAAGCTAATAATTCTATTAGCTTACAAAAGTGTTATTGTAAGACAGTGAAAAGCTTACTCCTTGGATGCAATAGTTAAAAAATAAAAAACTTAAATAATTATTTTGCTTTAATAAACTTTTTAGGTGAAATTTAAAGAAAAAGGCTACTTAATAAGTAGCTTATCTTACTCCTGCTTAACATTTTTGTCAAATAATTTATTACTATTAGGCTGTAGTTGCATGACACCATATTAAGTCTTTACAGTACTCCTTAAAGTATTAAAATAACAACTCGAGTTTACTACATACCACAGTAAATTTCTGCTATGCAAATATTGTAAATTTTAATTAATTTGACGTAATTTTAATATGTACCTAACTTTTAACCTTATATTAAATCTGATTTTTTTTTAAATTATGAAATTATCATTTTGGTTACTATGCAGTTTCTTGCCACCAAACTAAATTTCAAACTTTCCCTGAAATGGGCCAAGAATTAGCTATATTTTCACAATTTATACTTTTATTCTGTGGAAATCAGCCCTAACTTAGTCTGATAGCCTGTTAAAATAAGACCCCCTTTAACTTTTTAGCTCGCATAACAGACAATTTTTTAAAGTCGTTGTTCTGTTAGGTTTCTTCATATTATTACTAAACATAATCATATTTTAAGTAACTGGCATGGAGTATCAGCTGAGTCACTGAGATGTCCAACACGAAATGGATCAGTGAATGAATATAGTATCACGCCCTTGGCTGTCTTACAACTGATTATAGTTTGCATACACAGTTGTAGACTGTTAACGTGGGACAGCCTAAATGGATACATACTATTCCACATTAACAGTCTATGTATTGGGTGGGCAGGAGAGTTGATAGTCTATATATCCATTTGGGTGGGCTGGCCACCGATAGTCTACATATCCATTTGGATAGTAGGTGGGCGACCGACAGTTTATATGTCCATTTGGGTGGGCACTTAAGAAACAGGCCGTATATGTGACCATTGCGTTGGACCATCTGCTGGGTGCAGTCATTACTCTTGTTTTGCACAACAACAACCCCCCTACTGACGGATGTCCCCCTCCCTCCACACACACCAACCGTGACACATGATCCCTACGACCATTACATTTGTGTTTGCCTGAATTGTTTCTCACTTATTGCGAACAGTAGGCGATGATACAAAATGGAGTCATATTTCTCAAAAGATATATTCCCACATCAATTTTAAGATTTAATTTAACAACTTGACTGTCATGTATTTTACTGTTTCTTGGCCTACTATTTCAAGAACAATTCAGTTTTCATTCTCATAAAATTAACTTCACCAATTACAGTTACTATTACATGGGAAATATTAATGATATTAGATGTGTAGCTGGTCAGCGATGAAAAAATCAAGTAATGTATTCAAAAATATCTTAATTATTATTCATTATTCATCTCTAAGATGACGATCGTAGAGATATGGGCGAATATGAGGCATGAATGAGTGCGATGAGTGTAGATGAACGAGTGTAGTCATTGTTACTATCTGAGTTCGACTTAGCTCAGAAAGGACTATTTATTAATAGCCCAATAGCCAGGGCTACTATGGGACCTACAGCTTTACGTGGAATCCGAACCACGTAGTGTTGGTCTGATTTTCAGCTAACTGACAAGTTTGACACTTAGTTTTCTTCTCTACACAACACCCGAACCTTGAGTACCATTCAACACGGACACTCCAGACTTCTCTAGTAGTGTCTATATTGATGACAACCATTGAGCGGACGCCGTGTCGGTATTAAGAGAACCGAGCATGGAACCTATCGCCTACAATCTCCCAAACACTTTGTCCCCAAGTAGCTGACTTACAGCGCTGTGCCGACATAATTAACACAAGTGAAGTTAAAAAATTACTGCTAAATCCCCTTTTCTCCAAGTGATTGGCTGAAGTGGAACTGACAAGTAGCATTAATTAGATTTACAGAGCATCCGCTATGAGGGAAAATATAATGTGTAGGACTCGGCCGTATAGGAATCTAATATAGTATTATGCCAGATGGTTAAGTTTATAGTTCAATGTGCCTTGACACATTCTAGGACAGCAAATATTATAATTGTATTATAGTATAATTTTTGTGTTAGAACCTAAAGGAGCACTTACAAAATGGTGTCATATTTTACAAATGATATGTTCCCATATAAATTTTAAGATTTCATTTGTTAACAACTTGAATGTATTGTTTTATTACAGCTTCTTGGCCTACTATTCCAAGAACAAGTAAAATTTTATTCATATAAAATTAACTTCATCCATGATAGTTATTATTCCATGGGAAATATTGAACATAAAAATCATGTAGAGAACATGGTAGCTATTACTTACATGTATGAAGACACTCAGTAACTGTTGTGGCATCAACGAGATAACCTCTACAAATCTTGCATGTGATATGAACATTTAAAGTCTTAAGTTTAATTTTCCTTTCCATTACCAAATTTATTTTAAAATACTACTAATTCTCTATAACAAAACACAAAATTATAGGCTAAATAAAAAGCCTATAGTCTGAATTTCATAATTGAATATAAATTACTATTTACTAATTGTGTTAACTTAGTAAAATGCTATACAGTTGTAAACAAAAAACTATATTAGTAAACTTAATAAAATGAATACAACAATGACATATAATATACCGTTGCCTAACCCCCCTGTCTAGAAAGTCCCAAAATCGAAACGTTCACAAGACTACTACCGAGTACCGACGACACAACAAACAAATAAAAAAATCAACTAAAAAGAGTTTTGCCAATCAAGTCTTTGTTTTCACTCCTCATCCAAAACAGCTAAGTCAATTAATCAAAGATGATTAAAAAGTGAAAATTGCTCACTGCTCACATATCTCTAAACAAATTAGTAACCATGCCCCCTTTTAGCATTTTATTTATTTTTACAGTACTTATATATATATATATATATATATATATATATATATATATATATATATATATATATATATATATATATATATATATATCTACCATCAGCAATTAAAAAATATACATGCTTAGTTAAAAGCGTTCATGGGGTTTATCTAATCTCGATACAGTTAGAGTAATTGATACTTTTCAGGAATGAGAGTGAGAAAACAGCGTAAAATATTAAAGATCACTTAAGCTGACAAAATAAACATAGGCTTTCCACTTATCAGTTTTAGCAGATTAGTCAAATATTTTTTGGAGAGAACAAAAACCCTCAGCAAAATAATAACAAATTGACATGTTTTATTTGTCATGTCGTACTATTTTTTTATGATCAGTATTTTTAACTTATATTTAAAATATTGCTCCCTCCCAATATTCATGGTAAACATAGAAAACAAAGTGTCATGTATCCGTTAATTGACCCACTACCCGTATTCTTACTGGTGGAAATACAGGTGGGCCTATGTATGCAGAAATTTAGTTAGAAATTGTACAGCATCATTTACTTGTACAATTGAATCTTTCTATAGGTATTCAACTTTTATTTCTTGAAAAGAGTTTAATAAAATGTTATTAATTTCTACAGCTGTCTCATTTTTTGGAGTCAATATTACTTTTTCACAAAGCCACTCAGTTGATTTATGCTTAATTTTGTATACATTCTGTCCATTAATTCCTTTGAAGTAATACCACATTTGCTAGTTCTAAGGACAAATTGATATATCCTCAAGATTCGGAATATTTACCATCACCTATTCTTAAAAGTAGATTAAACAAGTTTCCAGCAGTTTCATCACCTCTAAGACGAACTCTCATATTTTTTATAAGAGAGATTTTTTTGTAACAGACACGTCAAAATCAGTCATAATAACAGAGCTTGACAGGGAAGATTGAGGAATTGTATGATGGGTGTAGAATAAACAGGATGGTTGACAGTCCGTAGGATCAGAGAAGCTTCTGGGTGGAGATGTTCTCATAGGTGAAGGAGATGTTGATCACAGCAAGTAACACGTTGAAATGGCCTTCAAATTGTTTCCCTTAAACTGGATACGTCGTTTATTCCTTTTATTCTATCCATATTTGGCCAGAATTTTGCCATCACGATATATTTTAAACTCGAAGGGGGGACTGTCTCCCTCTTCCTTGAGCTTACAAGAAGTACCGTAAGTCACACATTTGGACTTTTCGGATATCTATTATAGCTAATTGGAGTATTGTTGGCCTACCCGGTTCATAATGAAATGTTTTAACCTCTGCTAGCTGTTAGAAACGAGATTTACTAAAATACCTAACAACTAAGCTACCCACCCGTACCTCAGACGCTCGAGACGCTAAATAAATAAATAAAAGTTTACTTTCAGAAAGCCTTACATAACATATTAGACAACGTCAAGATTTTACACTAAACTTAAAAATATTTTACACTATACTAGAAATTACATTTAAGGTTCTATACATAGTCTGCTAAGCTATAGAAATATTAAACATACAAACAAACAAAAATTGCAACAATGATTCGTAATTAACAAAATACACGCGTTTTGATATAATAATTATACATTTTAATAGAAATACAAAAATCATCCATTACGTTACGTACACACACAATAAGAAAGATATTTTACCATGACAACTATTCTTAATTATAAATTTTTATAGTAATATATATATATTTATACATATAAAATCCACACTACATTAACATCAGTAATATAAAACTGAGGCTATATTCAGTAATTCTATACAAAGGCTACTATGCAAATTTTAATCCAGGAACAAAATTGTGACAGTAATTACTACTGAAGTAAATTCCTACATTTGGAACAAGACAGTGCAACAAAATATTTATTATAAACAACAACAAATTTAAAACAGTAAAATATATATACAAAAAACAAAATGTATACCCTTACACTACATTAATATTAGTATAAAAAACTCACTAAGATCATAAAATGGATTTGTGGCTAACCAGTCATGTATTTTAATATTAAAAGTATTTAGTGATAGATTTTGGAGACAAATTGGCAATTTTTTAAACATTTTCTGAACAATTGTATCAAAACTGTTCAAAGACTTAGACAAATGGTGATTAGGAATGTATATATGACTACTGAACCTAGAATTGTATGTATGTATATACTCTGAAAGTTCATCCCCAAAAAATATATAATTGATATTATGGCCTTTCAATGGTAAGATTGTGATAAAAAAGATTGCAAATTAGTAAATAAATAATGAAATCAACTTACCTCTTTGTACTCAACATCTATTATGTCAAGTCTATTGGTCTATTGTCTAATTCAAGAATCAAAGAGTGTGAAAAAAAGTACTCCATACAGTCGACAGACTCTGGTTCTGTTCTGTCCTGGTTGTATGTAATCTCCAATAATGGGAAAAGATTATTATTTTTTTACTAGTTGTTGAGTGTAACTTTCATTAATTAAAACCTCCTTATCCACAATAAATGTGTCAATTTACTTAATATAATGCAATAGTGTTTTCATTCAAATATCATTTAACTAAGTCTGCAGATTTTTAAACGGGTTACTATTTTTGATTCTGTCGGGGGGGGTATCAACTAGCATTCCAAACTGGATTGGACGAAAGGAAATATCTTCTCTTCTGAAGATAAAGAATTTATGGAAACAGTTATATTAGATTTGAAACAGTACCTGAAGAAAAACGTTTTTCCAAGTAAAACGTAAGTAGTACTGCTCCTCATAATTATACAGAACACAGTAATGTTGATTGATAACAAAGAATTCACATTATGAAATGTGTTACATAGTGAAAGTGTTCACATAATCATCTACTGCATTCAAGGTTATGTAATTATTGTTGATTGAAGGATTGTGTCCTGTGATTAGACCAATTTCAAGTTTTAGGGAGTTTAGTTTTTGGTTTCAGTAAAAGTTGAATGTTTTTAGCACTAGAAGTGTCTTTTTGAAATTATTAACCTAATATTTATTTTTGTATATTAGTCCAAGACCTATAATAAGGCATTTAAACTAACAATCTGTTTACTAAGTAGGCCTAGGCTTATTTCTTTATTTAAATTATACTTTTTTAGATGGTTTAGTTTCTTTGGTTTGTGAAAAACAAAAGGATTTTAAGCCTACAATATTTAATTTGAATGGCATTCCCAATTAAAATTAAAAAAAAAAAAAAAATAATAAAATCCTAAGATTTTCCTTACAAATTTCAAGGGCCTAGTCTATTCAGTGTGTGAGTTGTGGTTTTACAATTGAATGTAGTAAAGTAAGTTTTTTCATAAAGGCCTAGCTAGGGCTATAATTTACACTTTGCTGGATAGTAAATTATCTAAACATATTCATGCTATCATATATCATAGGTATATTGCTGTACACTTCTAAATTGTGTCATGTACCACTAGTAGTATGTTACACGCGACCTTCATTTAAATTATTAACTGAGAATAAATGGCTAGTTTAGGCAACTCAATCGTGCATAAGTTTAAATTATCTGGAAAGGTGATCTTTTAACCCTTTATAGGTCAGTGGTTAGTTAACTAACCACCTCAAAAGTGCTCTGTGTGGGCAACACTTAAAACAGGGATTTTCCCGTAACGGTCGGTGGTTAATAAACTAACCACTTAACATACAGTTCAAAATAGCATGCCTAAGTTAAACGAAATTCAACCTTATTCACTACAACTCCAGCCAATAGGAAGTGTGGGAATTTTTCGTACTGCTCTGACATCCACGTGAGCTCTTCCAGACGTCTGTCGTGGGAAAAGTGGTTAGTTGAGTGATCACTGCCCATCTACGCACATTGTCAAGCGACTTTTCTTGTCCGATCATCAAATGTAATTACTTATTGTGAAAAAGGTAAGTTATTTTTCACTTATCGTATTTTTTGCATATACTACAAGAGTTTATTTATCTATTATACTTTAACTAAGTGACGTAATGCATTTAGTTTATCCGCAGTAAAATGTTAAAATGGTTCATTATTCACATACATCAAAATTAGCATAATTTAAAAAAATATAAAATACATTTTTGAGGGATCCGATTTATTGTAATATCAACAATAGTTATTGCAAATTTATTCTAAAACGGTTAAGGCATCTCAAATCTTCCAGAAAAGATGTTATAAACAATTTTATATTGTGTGACACACTTTTCGTACATGGCAGTTATTCTGTAGGCTAATTTATTGTTTTGTATTATAATGTAATGCATATATTCATATGCCATGAAGATATTCAACACATATAACTATCTATATTATTATAATAACATCTAATAGTGTCTTTCTCTCTATCTGTCTGTTACTCAATCACGCAAAAATTACTAATAATAATGAATTTGAGTATAAATTCTAATTTTTTTTATAGAATGGCTGGCGAAAATCTTCGAAGAAGCGAAATCAACCGCTTCCTCTTCGATGTGACAGAGATTATGGCAAATGATTCAGAAGATGGAGGAGACAGTGACGCTGACGATAGTAAGCTGTCAGTAAACCACAGTACCGTAGTTATACAAGGGATTCTGCTTCGGTAAGCCCAGTAACTCACTTTTTTTCCAATAATTCATCTTCTCGTCAACAAGATGCACACAGCAGGAGCCCTTTACCATCAAATCAAGGTCAAGGACTGTCCCAACGTAAAATGGATTACATTTTTGATAGTGATGATAGCCAAGATGATCCGACTTATATACCCTCCCCACAGCAAAACATACAAGAAGATGTATTTGAGCAGCTAGAGAAGGACTTGTATATTTCATCTTCTGATTCTGAATCTGATGATCCTACTTTGAACCAATCAAGTTTTATGTTTGATAAGACCCCATAAAATCCTACAATATATGATTCATTTGTATTTAATCAATCAATAGGGCCTAAAGTTCCTGTAAATATTGCTTCTCCATTAAGTATTTTTCTATTTTTTATTGGACATTTTTTGGATACAATATTGTTTCAATCAAATCTGTATGCTAATAAAAAAAATGATAATTTAAAACTTGATAAGGATGAACTCTTGGAATTTTAATAGTCATGGGATTCCATTCCTTACCAAGCATACGACTATACTGGTCTACTGATCCGATGTTTCATATAGAGGCTATATCTAAAGTTATGTCATTAAAAAGATTCTTGAAGATACTAAGATATTTACATGTAAATGACAATACAAAGGCAATCCAAAGAGGACAGCCAGGATTTGACAAGCTTTTCAAAATAAGACCTTTCATTGATCACTTAAAAAATACATTTAGTGAGGGGTTTTCCCCAAGCCGTTTTCTCAGCATAGACGAAAGTATGATTGGATTCAAGGGTAGAAGTAGCTTAAAATAGTACCTACCATTGAAACCAATCAAACGAGGATTTAAAGTTTGGGCAATATGTTGTGCTGTCACTGGCTATTTGGTTTGCCTTGATGTTTATGAAGGTAAAAACAATGTACCTTTTAATCGTGAAAAGGATGACACTTTAGGTTCTAGTGTTGTGTTGCAGTTATGTAAGGCCTTTGAGACATTAGGATATTGTATTTTTTTTGACAGATTCTTTACTAATACACCTTTAATAAAAAACTTCTCAATAAAGGGCTTTTTGGTTGTGGTACTATTCAAAGAAACAGAAAATATTTGCCTAATGATCTACTGAAATCAGTTGAAACATGAAAATTGGAGATTCTGATTCTGTTAGTTGTGGGGACTTATCTATTTCAAAATGGAAGGACAGGGGGAAACATCAGTTATGGTAGTTTCTAGTATGCACTATACTTCTGTAGAGGCAGAGGTTCAAAGGAAAAATAAAACTGGGGAAAAGGTTACTATTAAATGTCCAAAGTCTATAGCAGACTACAACAAATATATGGGGGGTGTGGATCGTTTCGATCAACTTCTTTCCACATACCGTACTCAATTTCTCAAAAGTCAAAGCGTTGGTGAGTGAAAATTTTTAGTATTTACTTGATACTGTATTTGTTAATTCTTTTGTTATATATAATTATGTTCAAACAAATGCCACGACCATAAGTGACAAAAAACTATCGCATTTAATGTTCAGGAAACTGTTAGCTGAAGAATTGATGAGTCCATGGTTGAACCGCCCAAAAAAAGCAGTAAATATGACCATACAAGGGAAAAAAAGTTCAGGTAGACTTGTAAATGTAAAAATTGATGATGTTGGAGAACATTTACCGGACAAATGCACCATAAGACGATGTGCAAGGTGTAGTACTAAAACCAAAGTAAAACGCTCTACAACGGCTTGCAAAAAATGCAAAGTCGCATTATGTAAAGAGTGTTTTGCTCCATTCCATGGAAAATAATGCAGTTTACATGGTGTATTATTTAAAAACTTATTAATATACCTATATTGTTTCGTATTTTTATTTTTATGATTAGTAATAATCTTAATATAATGTATCCACTTATTGTGGTTTGATTTACTTTGATATTTTCACTAACATAAGCCTATGAAATAGCTAATTTTACTAACATAATTGCAATATTTTCAATGTAATACTTGTAATATGTTTATATTTTTACTATTAAACTGAAACGTTACGAGATTACTGTCCAATTAATTATTTTTATTGACCCTAAGTAAGTGGTCAATATATTAACCACTGCCCATCAATGAACATTAATTGACCTAGACGCTCGGTGGTAAGTTTATTGACCACCACTTATCAGCTGATATGATAATGATAAAAATTATTTGAATACATAATTTTACATCAGCGTAATATATAGAATTAAGATTTTATTTCAGAAATTGTGTACGAAGAAAAAAATGTGTTGCCCACACAGAGCACTTTTGGGGTGGTCAGTTATTTAACCACTGACCGTTTGTGCAAAATCCATAAAACCATGCCTGTTCTATAAAGGGTTAAAATAAACATAGTTTACATCATACAAATTATGATAATTATTGGAAAGAGCACATTGTGCACTATCCAAGGTTTTTTTCCTCTAATCACTCATTTATAACTTAATTGGGCTAATTTTGAAAGTTCTTAAAAAAGTGTTGGGGGAAACGCCGGGAAAATTACAAAAATGAGGGAAAAAGAACATATTTGTTCACTAATTTAGCGCTGTTGGTGTAATATAGTCTTATGAGTACGGTACTCAAATTATGTGGAATTTTGTCCTGATCATAAAATGTGACAATGGTTTTTCAATCAGAAATGTATTAAGTGTGTTAGTAAGAAATGTGCTGGTTTTAGTAAGGTTATGTTATATTTTGGTTAGGTTAACAAAAACTAATCAATAAATATATTTGTGCGTTTTGTACTTGTATTGTAATATATTTGTGCATTTTGTGCTTATATTGTAATACATTTGTGTTGTGTGACGTTTACTTGTACTGTATATATACCAACACGTATTATGCTAATTAAAAAAAACTATTACTAATAACTAAAGCTTTTGGTAACGACCTCGTCATAATATAAAAATTTCTATTATGTTATTTTACAACAAGTTATTTTCATAAATTATACTCAACAATTATGAAAAAAAGTATAACTATTAAACTACTTATATTTTAAATTATGTCTTTGTGTCATTTGGATATTCATGTTTTTGCCTTTTTATTTTATTATTCATTAAAACCTATTTTCCAAGTAGGCTTATTTTCCATGACAGACACATTAGTAACAAAATAATAATATTATTACATAAAACGTACTAATTACTGCTATAAAATAATAATTGAATTACTTATTTTTATACATAATTAATAATAATAATAATGTAAAATAAAGTTTCTGATTACTATGACATTTAAAATTAGGATACTGAGCTAATTATATGTTGTTATTGAGTTATTTTATTTTTCACTATTTACACTCACTTTGAGTTTTTAATTAAATTATTTTTAAAATCCATATTTTTGTAATACAATTTTAATTTAATGAGTATGATTGTATAGACTCAACACAGTGAGTTTGTTTTTTAGGGAAATAGTGCTATTAAAGAATATTACTGAATACAAATAAATATAACGCTTTATTTCATGACTAAGTAAATTTAATTACAATATAATCACAAGATAAATAATATATTTGTGCATCTTGTGCTTGTATTGTAATATATTTGTGTTGTGTGACGTTCACTTGTACTGTATATGTACCAACATCTATTATGCTAATTAAAAAAACTATTTTCAAATTGGATTGTAAATTTGTAAACATAGTTGCCCCGTTGCAGCAGATTCTATTTTGGAACTAGTTGTAAAGGTTACACTGGAACTAACCTCACTACAGCTGGACCAATTGGTCTGGAACTGGGTTTTAGAAATCGTTGCAATAGAAATAGTTTTTGTAACCGTTCCAGGTATGGTTCGAACTACTTTACAAACCCCTACAAATAACTAACATTTGGAGTGGCAATGAAAATATTTCATTGGCCTTTAAATAACATATAGTTGGGTTATAAATTTAAAACGTTGTAAGCTATCATAATCAAAAGAGATTGATACATTTGTGTTTTAATTAGTGTTAGGTCTATGGTACCAGTACCTTATATCTTAAAGATATGAGTATAAATCAAGTCAAAAGATCTTAATTAACGTTTTTGTACAAATAATACAAATACATATCAAGTGACAAATGAAAAGTGTCAGAGATATTAGTCCTTCCATGCAAATTTTAAAAACATTGTTAAATTCATTCTTTACTTTTTTCAGTGTACTTGTGTTTCCTCCATTTAATGGATTTAGACGCTTCTTGATTCACAAATTAATAGAAGACAATTTTGCTTCCGCTGAGGTTGCTGCATTTTCTATTGGCCAAGATATAAATAGAAGAATTGTCGTTTGCTACAAAGGATTGGTTAGGTAAGTTAAAACTTCCTTTAACTATTTACGCTGAATATGTGTGATGTTTAAAAATCACATGCAAACCAGGCATTTTCAAATGTTCATCTAAAGTACGTTAGATTTTCACAATTTTCTTTTGATACTCAGTCAATGTGCTTTTTACTGTTATGTGTATAGTTTAACTTTATGAAAGAAAACCCTGGCCTTTAGGGTATTATACCAGGAGATCCATTTCTGATCAATGATGACTACTGAACCAATGTAAATTTTGTTACTAAGCCAATCACCAAACACGACATTATACAACATTTGACTACCCTGAAAGGGGGTCTGCACTTAGTTATGTTGAAATCTGCTAAATGTCTACAAGATAGTATTCAAATTTGATTCAAGCCACTGTTACACGTAATGCATTTTAAGTATCAAAAAGAGTATTTTTCCTCTCAGTTTTAAATTAGCAAAAGTATTTCCACTCCAGAAATCAACTGAATTTACTGACAAGAACAACTTCCGTTCAATACTCTTATGAGTATTTTTAGTAAAATATTGGAGAATGTTGTCAAGGTGGCCGTTTCCCAAACTGCCAAGTTACTGCTGGAAAGTCGATAATGCATTTAGTAGAGATATCTTCTTACCGACTCAGGCCGGAAATTATTTCCGGTAGAGTGAGGAGAGACAAGTAGGCCCAGCCCACGCCCAGATGAACGAAAAGCCCTCCTTTTGTCGTTGTTAATTCTAGTTTTAGAGATTTTATCAGAAAAGGTAGTTAGCAGTATTAGTTGCAGCAACAATATTGCAGAAGTATAGTGATAAAAAATGAACTATTATAATGACTCAGTACTGCATAGCTATTTGGTACTTATTATACATCCAATGTATGAAGGTTACCTAAGTGTTAAAAAACTAATCTATGCAAAATATATACTGTACCATGAAAACAAATACATTTCAATTTAACAAAATATTTGGATTATTTAAATTATTCAAAAACAATGTAACT
The DNA here is from genome assembly GCA_035578905.1 of Stictocephala bisonia. Classification (NCBI taxonomy): domain Eukaryota; kingdom Metazoa; phylum Arthropoda; class Insecta; order Hemiptera; family Membracidae; genus Stictocephala; species Stictocephala bisonia. Next base: position 390,660 of record JAQJVL010000056.1, read on the forward strand.
AATAACAGTTTTATTGTGTTCAAACATCTTTAATTCAAATATTGTTCTGATCATAATTTATAAGACCTCAAGAGTAGGTAATATGGATTGTGAAGAATTAATCTACAGTAATTGTTGATGTAGGCTTTATTACAAGGTTTATTATTTTATGAAAATCGTACCATTCAAAATAATATGAATAAAACAAACATAGTCCTAATTAGCATTAAATATATCATATCACAGAGTCTATATAGATTAGCCAAAGTGTCAACGGGATAGGCAAAATGGCAACCACCGTGAGTCTATATTTTGGGGAAAACCGGCTATATATGCAGTCAATTATTAACAATAACTCAGTCTAGTAGTAGCTTTGGTAATACATATAAAGTTTATTCATAACTATTTTTTTTTTTTTTTTAGTTGTAACTCACATAAAAATCCCTACCGTCTTCTATATACCGTGATAAGTATGATCATGGTTTTTAAACAAATATGAAATCAACCTTCTTACCATTAATATTGATGTAGGCTATATAGTAAATGACATTATAATACATATCAAATACTTACTAAATATCAAAAATAAAAAAAATTAATTGATATTTATTTCAATACTCACATACTGTATATACACTTTTACTAACAAGATATTTGTTGTTTCTCACAAGACAGTTTTAAAAGTTGTATTATGAAACACAAAATATCTACAAAACACTAAAGTATGAATCAAAAATTACTTTTATATTTTCTGTATTAAAAAATACAAAGCAATTGAAAATCATAAACTACAATAAATATTTAACTATTGAAAAGACCCTTATTTTATTTGAAGATGTTCACATTCCCAACATTTTGAGATAATTACTGACCCAAACCTCATCCACCTTGTGAGTAAGGATGGGATATCGAAAGAAAATATCGATAATGGTATGGATAAAATATTGATAGCCGATAATATCAATATTTTTTCTGTCTTACACAAGTACATCAAATACTCTATCCCTATGGAGGGGTGACGTGACAGTGCATTTAAATAGGGCCTACTAATTTTTCTGATTGTTTATTTATTAATTATTTGTTGATAAAAGGCTTTTGTTCTTGATTGCAACCTCAGTATGTGAATAATACTTATATTTTCAATGATTGTTAAAATAATTCTTTTCATTTTTTTAACAAAAATTGATGGATCTTTTCTGTTTTGAGAATATTGGTATTGTATAAATGATGATCTGAGATCTAGGTTGGCAACACCGCATTGTTTTGAGTTTGACAATTGACAGTAGGCAACGGCGGTTTGGTTATAAAGAAATTCAGTTCTGTAATCAGTATGGTTTTAGGATGCAAGTATTTGATGTCATCAAAGGCCTCTTGACAATCAAATATTGACTGCAACTACCTTTTTTTCAATTTTGTAAATCCAATATTGCCAAAAGCAATTTCCACTTCATCTCAAAAAACTCAGTAGATCAGACTCGTTGCAAGCTCGCAAAACGCGTTGAAGGTCCGAATACCCTTCCAGATACTAGAAGTTTTCACAACTACAGACACCTCGACTGTTTTGGAATTATAGAAGCAAGGCGAGTCAGTTGCGATGAAAATTAAAGTCTAACATTCAACATGAGAAGAGGATTAACTTTAAATGTTAAAGAAAAAGATCTATAGGCTATCCCTCTCGCTTTATTGCTTGTACATATGACAATCTCTGGTACTATGGAATAATAACAATTTTTGCCAAAGAAGATTGAGATGTAACAGTAAAGTTTCTTCACCCAGCAAGACCATCCCCTTCTTTCTACTGGCCCAAACGGGATGATGTATGTGACATGCCAATTCCACACATCCTTGCAATGGTTGAGCCTACACATACCTCAACGGGAAGGACCTATCAATTCCAGAGTGCACCAGATTAGTTGAAAATATATTCAAACAAAAAAAATTAGTTCATTAGTTTGCAAGTCTTCACAGTGAAATGGGTCTAATGATGTACATTTGGTATGTGTAAGAACAGGTCTCTGTATACTTAATTTGTACGTAAATATTAAGTTTATATTTTAATACTGAGCTTATAAATCATATCTGAACTCAAATATTTTTAATTCGCATTGCTTACTATTAAATATACTTTTCCAAATATTAAAATGCAGTTTATATCTTTCCTTTAAAAGCTATAGTTATTCATTGTTATTGAAAGAACTCACATCATTTGTAATTAATATATTGAAAGTTGCAGTGCATTTTAGAAATAAAAGGAAAAAAATACAGAGAATAATTATTTTACTAAATTAAAGCCCATACCATGCAGATAATTTAGGAAAAAAGATTTCTTGATTGTCTCATTCCTTTTTGAGATATTGAATTTAACGTAAAACATGTTTGCGTTTTTAAAACTGAACAAAAAATAAAAAATGTAATTTTTTATAATATTTTAGGTTTAACTTAGACTAGTGAGGTATTTTTTTCAAATTCCTTAGTACTCAAAAAACCTGCCTTGAAAATTTCATAAAGATTGGGTTTCAAATGAGGAAATGATAAATTATTTTATTTTCTATGTCATGTTTTGTTTGGCGCTATCCAGAGTGCAGGAATTGAAAAAGGTAAAAACTTTAAAGTGCCAAACTGGAGAACTAAGTGAGATAAAAATTCCAAATTTGGTAGTTTTACTTATCTTAACATATTGAACAAAGCTACCAAGTTTCATACAAATCTGAGATGGTGGGTGAAAAAAAACTTTTTTCTGGTTGAATTGGCGTGGAATGACCCGGGACCAAAATATTTCATCTCTTAACATTCAAAAACTAATTCATGCCATTACCTATAAGTTCCGTTTCTGATTACAGATTGCAACAGTTAAAAATTCATAATGTGATAATCATATCAACAATTCATGTACCTGCGATGAAATTGAACAATTTACTTCCTATAAATATCTTGGAGCCGTGTTTGATTATGGTTTTAAATGGGCAAACCACATTGATTACTTAAAAAATAAAATTTGTAAGTACATATTAAGAATTTAAGGGACATTTTAAACTACAAGGAATTGAAGAGTGCTTATTTTGCTTTGTTCAGTCACTTTTATCATTTGGTATTGTTGCTTGGGCTGGTCTGCTTAAATATATTCTTCATCCACTTAACGTCATACAAAAATCAATTCTTAACCTTTTCGCCCCGTAAGTCGACTACAGTCGATTCGTCGTCTATAGCGCGAAGTGTGTAAATCACATGGCGTGTTTGTTTGTTGTAGGCTCCGGTCATCTGCCGGTGCATATTTGTTTACGTTTAGGTCTTGTTTTCACTGTGTCTACTATTAATTTTTCTTATTTGTAATTGCGTTTTTTATTTATTATTTTGCTAAATGTAGTTTTAAGTTGTTTTTGAAGTTAGTTGAGTGTTATATTGGGGTGCAGTTCATCAACTTTTAGGCAAGTATGTAGGCTAATTGTTTGTTCACTATTTCATAACCTGTTGTAACCTTCCTGGGCTTTATAAAAATGTTACATATTGAGATAATAAATGATAATGAAATAAATGAATATCTGGATAGATATAATGATGATTCAGATTTTGAAGTAGATGACCAAGTACTTGGCTACAAGTAATGTTGTTTTTCTTCGAAAAGTGATATACATGATAGGCCTAGAGCTTCTGTTTCTAATTAAAACAATGATTTGATGTGAAATCAAGTTGAAATAGGCTTTGAAATTTTGTTGGGCAACAAACCAAAGTTTGGTAATGTAGATAAGCCCATGATTAAATTTTATAATCATGCTTTTAGCGTAAATAGGCAATTTCTTACCACTTTTATTATTACTATAAGTCTTTATTGTGTTCTTATTTTTATTTGTGTGTATGGTTCAAAAATATTTAACATTCTAAAGTTAGTTTGGAAACTTGGAACAGTTGTGTTAAAAAAAAATTAAAAGTGAGTGTAGTGAATAGTTGGCAGTATTGAATCTTAGATAGATCATTGTATATATAACAAATTGGAGATTTTTCAAACCTAATGGTAAGTTTTTCAACTTTACTATTTAACAATTATTCTGTGTGATCATTATAAGCATTTATCCTAAAATTAGAAAAAAAATTGCCTAACATGGTAAATAAATTTATCATTTTTTTATATTACAAAAAACATTTTTTTCATTTTCGGCAAAAACAATTTATTGACAGAAATATGATAAATAACCCACAAATATTGCTCAAACATTGATTATAGTAAACAAAATACACATGTTTAAAAATAAAAAAATTAAAATTTAATAAGCTAAAATTGCAAAAACTTTAAAAGTATGCAGTTTTTTATTCACGGTAAAAAGGTTAAGATAGGTCTTTGAAAGTTTAAGGAGTACTCTACTGATGCTCTTTTCTTTGAATTATCAATACTATCAAAATATGTAAACCTTTTATAAAGAGTCTTTTAATACATATTTTTAAACACTTCCACGCTATATTTGTTACTACGCTATATCATTTTTGTTATAATACTCGCAATTCACAAAACATTTGCATCAGCCCATTACACTTAACTAAGTCCGTTTTCACTACTAGTCCTTTTTATATAGGAAATATATTGTTCAGAAATGTATACAAAAAATTTTTTTGAAACCCCAAACTTCTTTCAATTTAAAAATATCAACAGATTGGCTACATAACTTGACTACTCACGACATGTTATCTGAGCTCACCAACAGTATACCCCCTCACTACGACATCCACTTCTTATCATCTGTTTCCAGTCATTGTCAGCTCCGCTACGATATTTAAGTATTGTATACATACTACATAACAACTGTAAGCCTACGCATAGGTTATCTGCCCATGTAGGCACATTCCCTTTATTATTTATAGAAATATTGTGTACATATTTGGTAAAATGAATGTTATTTGTCTTTTTCTCATTACATTTATATAGTACAGTGTCCTGGTATTTTGTATTTGTGTATATTTTGTTAAGTTGCACAAATTGTTCTTAATACTTTGTTTTATGTACATTTATTTGAGAATAAACTTTGATTTGATTGATTGATACGAGTAAATAGATGGTGTTTGTTCTTTCTCACACTTTATTCAAAACTTAAAACAAAGTTGGTGGAAATATATTTTGAATGTCAAATCCTCCATTACAAAAAAAGCACAAGCATCACTGATTGGGGATTCTAAAATAATAACAACACTGAAAGTTGTTAAAAGGATAGTGTTCTGTAGTTAAGTCTGTGAAGCATGGTAACTGTTGAGCATGTAGTGACTGTCACATGACCATCCACTTAGACATCTACTCAAATGGAGATTCATGTGACAGTCACTATACCTGTGACAACGTAATAATAATTTGTGAACATACTATGCTGCTTAACAGTTACCGTGCTTCACAGACTTAACTATAACTTTTGGTGTTGTTATTATTTTAGAATCCCTAATCAGTGATGCTCATGCTTTTTTTCTTTTATGGTATGGTGAATTTATCTGACAGTGGTTTATTCTCAGGACAATTACCATTTTTAATACTAAATAGTGTGATCTAGCTAGAACAAATATACAAAGGATTTTAGAATATACATTTTGTACTAAAATATTTGAAAACTCAAAACATAAATTGGGGCTTTGTTGTACTTTTTGAAAGTTTGAAAGTGAACAAACAAATGTAGCCTCTTTAGAAATAATTAAAGTCAGATCTTCTGAATACAATGGTTAGTTTTCATCAATTGTTTTCAGCCCAAATTGTTATGCACAAGATATTAAATGATACTTTGAGGTTAGGTTTTATGGCAAAAGGTCGGGAAATAATATTATAGGGTGTCAAGAAACACCAGGAAAGACAAGTAAATTAACACAGACCCAAGAACAATTAAAGAAGACTCAACAGTGTCATAAATGTTCATCTCCACTGGCACCTTATTTTGGTATAGAGAAAGGGCATTGCCTCAAGCCTGTAATACAATATGTTTAACATTTTATGTTTTACATGGTTGCTATAGTTGTGTCTTTGTTTTTAATGTAATTAGCATAGCGACACTATTCAATTATATCTTGATGTGCATTAAGCTGTCAGTGGAGGTATAAATTAATATTAGTATAAATTAAAATAGGTATTTGGCTAAGATTAGGTCTGAACTTATATTATTAATGTGAATTAAGAAAATATAAATGGACCCAAACTGAGTCACAAATTACACAAGTTGAAACTGATTTAAAGGTTGATACTGACATCCAGGCACATGCACACAGACTGCTAACAATCAGAAAGGTATGATCTTATCATCCTGCTGGCTGGAAAGCCTATATTATAGAGTTAAGCAAGAAGAAAGGAGTGATTCACACAGTCGAAAGTCAATGAAAAATCAAAATAAGTTAAGACTTAACACTTCCTAAGATCCGTGGTTCTGAGAATATCATCTGTAACACAGAGAAGAGCTTTTCTGAACTATGGTAAGAACAAAACCATTATATATGGGTTTATATTTTTATTTTAAAGAAATGTTTTAATTTGAAAATGGGCAATTTGTTCATGCCATTTGGAATTAGTGGGCAGGAGGCTAATAGGCCTGTAATGTTTGGCTTCTGATGGTATAGTTACTTTGTTTAATGAGGGAACAATGGCAAACTTCTTTTGCAAGTAAAGCTGTTTGTGGCCAATGACTTATTGATTGCACTTATGTTAATTGAATTACACATACCTTGTGTCTTACAAGGGCAAGGTTAAAAAATTATATTTCGAAACTATTAACTAAGATCAATCATTTAAATCTGAAAATCAAATGTTATTTTTGTTCAGAACGGATCAAAACAAAGTAACTCTCGGATCTACGCAGAAAGTGATCAGACACAATATGATTGAAGCAGAAGGACAGATTCGTCAGAAGAGTAGTCCCACAGTGGGTGTATATCGACCTCCTGCTGCCCGCATAGCAGAAAACAGGCAGAGGGCAGCTGAAACAAAAACTGACTTGTCAAAGTAAGTCGTTAAAACTTATTGTTATGTATTCATTATCCTATTAACTTGATTTGCATTAATTTATTTGTAACTCTATGACATCAGAGCATAAGTATATCCTCCATGTCATCTTGCCGTTTCCGGCCTGTTCATTTTCACTCTTCTTGTCTTCTATCTCATCTATGTCTGAAGGTCTCTTCTATCTCTCTCAACTCAACATGGCCAACTTTTTTCTCTCTCTAATAGTATATATTAAGCCTCGAAGATCGACTTAAATATTCGAGATCATTATTCATATAACCTCTTTTATCCAATGGTTGTATTGGTGATCAGGTCTAGTGTGTGTGTGTGTGTGTCAGTTACCGTTCATCTGTTGGAAGGACTCTTGAAACCTCAAGAAAATGAAGCCAGCGGATCGGCTGGTGGGTCTCTTTGTTAAATTTGTACGCCAAAAGCTCATTTATTTCATTATTGTACACTTGTAATATGTGTCTAAATATTAATTTAGAATTATTTTCTCAATATTAACCACAAGCCACCTACCCAGCAATAGTGGAAGCTATGTCTCCCTCCCTCCCTCCCTCTCAAGAAAGTGCCAGTGGCATGGCATTGAACATTTGTGAGATTATATGTTTCTTTTGTGTATGTTACTACTACTCTGGTGTTAGTGAACTTGTCTTCTAAGGTAAGTTTGCTGATGTCCTATCTCTCCAATATACTGTTTGTTACTACTACTCTGGTGTTAGTGAACTTGTCTTCTAAGGTAAGTTTGCTGATGTCCTATCTCTCCAATATACTGTATGTTACTACTACTCTGGTGTTAGTGAACTTGTCTTCTAAGGTAAGTTTGCTGATGTCCTATCTCTCCAATATACTAATTCCTGGCCTAATGCCTATGTAAAGTAAACATGAACAAGTAAAGACTTTTATTGTTGTTTATTAATAATACAACAATATTAAAAGCTATTATCACTTTCAATTTACATAATACCTAAGCAGGAGATGGTAATGACCCTCCCATCCACCCATTTACTACCCACTCACCCATGCACGTAAAATAATGTTCAACACAAGTTCAAATATAAGAATAAGATATTGTTTTGTTAAATGGTTCATTATTTCAGGCCAAAAGAATTCATCAAGGAATGAGACTGATTTTCCTCTGATGCTCCTTATAGACATAACATTTGCCAATTTTGAAGAAGTCATGATGGATGGTGGTTGCCATTTTTCTTGAGATCTGACTGAGTATGGGACTATTAGTTGCTCCATTCTCTCATCTTATTTTCTGAAAATTCAGTATCATGAAGAATGTCATAATTCAAATTAATGTGCTTTTTCTTTTCTTGCATCTGATTTTGTTTGAAAATAATGAATTATTTCCTGTGTTCAGAATTGCACCCTTACTTAATGTTGAAATTATTTACTTACACTTAGATTCGATTTAAACTATGGAAACAATTCAATTAATGCTCAGCTACATTTGATCTTTCAGGTTCTTTTTTTTAACCTCTCAACTGCTGTAAACGAGTTAAGTCGTGCGCCGCCGTCTGTCCCGCTGTGCTACGCACGACTGAAGTCGTTCCGCCGAATGCGCTCAGTGTGCTGTACACGTATCAAGTCGGTATTGATTATTTCTCCACTTCAACATGCCCATGACATCTATGGATACTTTGTTGAACTACTAGCAAGCTCTTTACTAAACAGAGAATAGTTTTCATTGGTTCATTATGTTGTATACAGCTGACTGTTGGCGCTGGCAACTGACAGTGGCTGTTTAGTGTTTTGTTATGGCGTCTACATCACATGAATCGCGTCTTGTTACGGAGTCGGAAATTGATAATTTACTGTGTTATAAGATAATATAAGCGTTATACAAATGAAAAAATAATGAAACCACTATGTATAAATGAGTATAATGTTTATCTAAGCATGGGTTCAGGGTTTACTCTATCTGTAACAAACCCAGCACAGGGGGTTGGCATGCTACTGAAAACCCAGCAGTTGAGAGGTTAAGAGGGAATTATGATTTTTTAAACCCTTGTTGTCATTTACAATTGGACCTATATAAAACATATTGTAATCACATCCTAATTGTGTATATTCCAGAATTAAAGAGATTGTACCACTTCCACAACTAAGGATGCATTTTTTACCACTCTGGCTCAGTTCATCAGCCCACTCCCATTTTTATTCCATTAATAATTCAGCCCTCAGTTAACACAGCAGAAATTGCTGATAACAATGAAACTAAATAATTTGTTTATTTTAAATTCAGAATTTATGATTAGATGTGTTTTGATTTTGTGATATTCAGTACGATTGTTTGTTATGTTTATTTATAAGTCTTTATATAATATTCCCTTCTACTTAAAAAAATCAGTAGTGATGAGTAAAGAAAACTTTTTATTTGAATTATTATTAATTATCGACACTTATTTGTGTAACTGGATTAACCCTACAGTTATGTTATTATTTTATTTGTTGGTTTGTTACATTTATTTGTATATTTAATTAATGACTAATTGTTATTATTTGCGTTTTTTTTCTTCTTCTTCCTGTTATGATTATGTTGTTATTTATCATGTAATTTTTTATTTCTTGGACTATTAATCGTCATAAAGTTGCACATCAGAAATTATTTGTATTAAATATTCTTTTTATATAATTAGTGTTATTTTTCTGCATTATACAGCTCTATATTTAGTTATCTGAATTTTATGTTTTATTATTGATTGGCTATTTCTGTGTGTTCTAAAGTGGAGTTGGAAAATTGAATAATACTACACCAAGATGAAATTTATACATACGTTGAACTGCCTTATTTATACATATAACGGGTAATATACTGCATTGAGGCATGTAAATAAAATAAAGGAAATGTATTAATTTCTCACCATTTTCATAAAGCGCATGGGAAGCCCTCAATGTACATTTTCATAATGCGCATGGGAAGCCCTCAATGTACATTTTCATAATGCGCATGGGAAGCCCTCAATGTACATTTTCATAATGCGCATGGGAAGCCCTCAATGTACATTTTCATAATGCGCATGGGAAGCCCCCAATGTACATTTTCATAATGCGCATGGGAAGCCCCCAATGTACATTTTCATAATGCGCATGGGAAGCCCTCAATGTACATTTTCATAATGCGCATGGGAAGCCCTCAATGTACATTTTCATAATGCGCATGGGAAGCCCTCAATGTACATTTTCATAATGCGCATGGGAAGCCCTCAATGTACATTTTCATAATGCGCATGGGAAGCCCTCAATGTACATTTTCATAATGCGCATGGGAAGCCCTCAATGTACATTTTCATAATGCGCATGGGAAGCCCTCAATGTACATTTTCATAATGCGCATGGGAAGCCCTCAATGTACATTTTCATAATGCGCATGGGAAGCCCTCAATGTACATTTTCATAATGCGCATGGGAAGCCCTCAATGTACATTTTCATAATGCGCATGGGAAGCCCTCAATGTACATTTTCATAATGCGCATGGGAAGCCCTCAATGTACATTTTCATAATGCGCATGGGAAGCCCTCAATGTACATTTTCATAATGCGCATGGGAAGCCCTCAATGTACATTTTCATAATGCGCATGGGAAGCCCTCAATGTACATTTTCATAATGCGCATGGGAAGCCCTCAATGTACATTTTCATAATGCGCATGGGAAGCCCTCAATGTACATTTTCATAATGCGCATGGGAAGCCCTCAATGTACATTTTCATAATGCGCATGGGAAGCCCTCAATGTACATTTTCGTAATGCGCATGGGAAGCCCTCAATGTACATTTTCATAATGCGCATGGGAAGCCCTCAATGTACATTTTCATAATGCGCATGGGAAGCCCTCAATGTACATTTTCATAATGCGCATGGGAAGCCCTCAATGTACATTTTCATAATGCGCATGGGAAGCCCTCAATGTACATTTTCATAATGCGCATGGGAAGCCCTCAATGTACATTTTCATAATGCGCATGGGAAGCCCTCAATGTACATTTTCATAATGCGCATGGGAAGCCCTCAATGTACATTTTCATAATGCGCATGGGAAGCCCTCAATGTACATTTTCATAATGCGCATGGGAAGCCCTCAATGTACATTTTCATAATGCGCATGGGAAGCCCTCAATGTACATTTTCATAATGCGCATGGGAAGCCCTCAATGTACATTTTTCGTAAATAAGAATAACATTGGGTGAGATTTAAATTAGTCAAGTAACATCTGTTGACATGTGAATATTTTAAAAATATTTTAATAGCTGTTTTGGAATGTAAATAATGATATTTATAATATTTATCGGGTAAGATTTTCATAATTTTATAAAGAGTAAATTTGATTGTCTACAATAGTTCTGAAAATGAAGTGCATGGAAGTTCTGGATGCTATGCATAACATAACATAACCAGTATTTGTAACAGTAAAACATACAAAATCAGTATATGGCATCATACTCTTTCTTTGTTATATAATTGTAAATATACAATATGCTGCAGAGGGATAAAGACTGGAAATATAGGTATGGAGGATTCTATATCATTACTATAATATTTAGTAATGATAGATTTATAATTATTAAATATTATAGTGTAAACAGTTAATACTGTATTTTGTGCTTTTGGGTTTCTTTAGTTTTAAGCTGGCTTTTGATTTTCTAACACTTGGTATAGTGTGTATTTAGTTGTAGTGCCATAAATGTTTATGTTGTATATTTTATGTGAGAGAGAATCAATGCATATATAGATTACTTTTAAAGATTGCATAATGAATATTTTAGAAATTTTGTGCAGTGCATATATCAACAGACTGTTTTTTGAAACTTAATAAACATGTTTGTCCAAAGCTTGTTTCAATACTGTTTCAGTACTGTCCAAGTACTATCAATAATAAGACGTAGAACAGTTTTTTTATTATTCTTAACATCCTTAACAGATTAATATTTATGTTCTAGACGAAGTCGTGTCAGAAGACCAGATCAACAGATGTATGTTCCTCGACCAAAGCGAGCCTCTTTTGGAGAGGAACAGCCAAGAAGTAGATCCTCTTCTCGGACAAGCTTTGAAAATGATTCTTGTGACAAGAGAAAATCATCATCAAAACATAGTGTTGGAGAAACAACCTCATTAGAGGTCAATGAAGCACTAAACCGTCTTTCAAATGAGCAAGATAATGAAAAATCAGTTACCAAAATTCCTAGTCATTCACCAGATAAGAATTATATTAACACTATATCATATCCAAAAACAAATGGCAGTTCACCTAGTTCAAAAAAAGATAACTACTTAGCAGAAGATGACACTAACCCTGAAATTAGCTTACACATGAGTAGTGACTGTTCTAATACATCTTTAAATCTCTCAACAAAAGACCCTTGTAAAAGTATATCACCTAACTTAAAGTCTAATGGAACAGATAATTTGAAAGTTGAAGCAGATAACTTAAAAGTAATAAATCAACTATCAACGGAAGTAGATATTGATGTATGTAAAGAAACTGCAACCATTAGCAAAATCATAGTAGATGTTCCAAAAAAACATAAAGCTGTAATAGATGATAAAAAAACGAATTATGACGTTAACATGTGTATAGAAGTACAAGACAGTAAACTGGATAGAATAAAGGATAATGTAATCGAGAATAATAGCACAGATAGTTGTGAACATTCTGAAAATGACAGGGTATATCATGATAAACAGATTTTTTCAAATGATTTTGAAGTCATGGAGACAATATCGTTATCATCAGATAGCAGAGATTCAGGGTCAACCACTAGCAGTGATACGAGAGACAACTATTCTACAGATACAAGTCAGGAAAAAGAAAAAAGCAGTGATAAAATGGAAATTGAACAAAATCATGAATCAAGGACAACCAAGAGCATATCTCAAGAAAAGAATGTTAAAAACAAAACTATACCCACTAGTGATGTATTAATTATATCTGATTCAAGTTCAAGTGATGATCTCAACTGTACAAAAGAAGAAGAATCAAGTATGAAAGTAAATGTGGAAGCATCAAAAATACCTGTTAAAGAAAAGGTCGAAAAACCTCCTAAGAGAAATAAAATTGTCAATCCTGAAGACTGTGATTGGGAATCAATGTATGATGATAGTGGTGAATGCCTAATTCCAGATCTTATGGAAGAGGTAATTTTCAAATGTTTATATGAAGTACATTGTTTTGACCTCTAATCCTTTATATATATTATTATTTCATATCTTAACCTTTGAGGACTAACAAAGAAAACATACAAAGTCAAACAATTATTTCTTTTAAGTATATAAAAAAGAAGTATTGGTTTGTAAAAATTTAGATTTACTATTGTTGGCGAAGAAATTATGTGTTCATGAGTATGAAGGTTGTTTACTAAGAAACTAATGGCCTATGAACAATCCATTCTTAACCTTGTTTTCCTCGTTTAATTGTACATTATGACATATGCAGTTTTAAATCATAAGTTTTAGTATTTTTTATCATAGTTGGAAGAAAAAAAGTACTGGAATTTTAACTAGATTTACTGCATCAATTTAACACTTTTATTATTAAAAACCCTGTTTATTTATTGCATTTAAATTTCAATATAACGTTGATAGGATTGTTTTTTATAAGTTTTATAAATTTCAGAATTTCAACTTTTCAAGAAAAAAGTTCTTATAAATTTATTGAAACGTTTTCTTGACCTCTAGAGGTAGTACACTTATTTACTTGGTCATGTTGTAATCCTTATAAAATGTATAGTTACGATAGATTACTTTTATGTGCTTAAGTACATACAGTGGTTTTAAATTGATGCTAGAGAAGTGCATAAATAATCTGTCAATTCACAGCTATCAATAATCTTTTTTATTCAAATAAAAATTATTCATGAACATTTCATTAACACGTTCACTGCTATAGTAAAAACACTCTAACCGACCCGGGAAACTAAGTACTATAAAATTTAATTTTACTTTTCATAAGGTATAGACAGCCCAAAAACAGCAAAACGAAGTTGGTTGTAGCATGGGAAAAAGTTGTTTATGACGTCATAAGTTGTGGTCTGGATACGGTCCATCAGCCCCTTGGGATGCTGGAAAACCAATCAATAGGTGAGCCATCACCAGGTATGGCCACCAATAGCTTATTGTCCTTCAAAAAGTTAATTTTTTTGAGTCCAGCAGTGTTGTTACACCAAATAGGGTTCAAAACTGCATCATCATCATCACTTTCGGTGTCGGAATCTTCACTTGTAATAATGTCGTCACTCAAGTCAAGGTCATCAACAGTGTTGTCAGCCATGTTTCAACAATAAAAATTACACTAAATACTACAATAATATACACTAAACACACTTATTTACATAAAGAACAAACTTATTTACATGAAGAAATCACTAAATTACATCAATTGTAAAACTCCACTCGAAAAAAAGATAGATAAAAACGGAAAACGCAAAAATATAGAAAGGTTCACATTCGTTTAGCGGCCGACGTAAGGTCTACCTCGTGCAAGAGCTAAGCTCACACTGACTGCATAGCAACAACATTGTAGAGTGGTATGGGCCCGGTCCACGTGCCACCAGCGCTCGGCCGGCGGTGGATCGTATACGGTCCACCCGCACTGAACGTGTTAAAAGATGTATAAATAAATGCTGTTTGTAAAATTAGAGGTCATATATCCCAAGCTCTGACTGATAAAATATTATCATTAGTTAAAAATCGATTATAGTGATCGTACACCATTCAGCACTTAATAGAAGATGAGAAATAACAATAGAAACTACCATTCGGTCCTCAAAGATTTAATGAGTTTACTATTTAATTGTGGTGATCAGTGTACAATCATGATTGTGATTTGTTGAAGATCTTGAAACGCTTTAAACTAGTACAACATTGTGAGAAGATAAGAAACTTCCACTACACTCTTACCAGTTAACTAATATTAATATAACCCTTTAAACTAATACAACATTGTGAGAAGATAAGAAACTTCCACTACACTCTTACCAGTTAACTAATCTTAATATAACCCTTTAAACTAGTACAACATTGTGAGAAGATAAGAAACTTCCACTACACTCTTACCAGTTAACTAATCTTAATATAACCCTTTAAACTAATACAACATTGTGAGAAGATAAGAAACTTCCACTACACTCTTACCAGTTAACTAATCTTAATATAACCCTTTAAACTAATACAACATTGTGAGAAGATAAGAAACTTCCACTACACTCTTACCAGTTAACTAATCTTAATATAACCCTTTAAACTAATACAACATTGTGAGAAGATAAGAAACTTCCACTACACTCTTACCAGTTAACTAATCTTAATATAACCCTTTAAACTAATACAACATTGTGAGAAGATAAGAAACTTCCACTACACTCTTACCAGTTAACTAATCTTAATATAACCCTTTAAACTAGTACAACATTGTGAGAAGATAAGAAACTTCCACTACACTCTTACCAGTTAACTAATCTTAATATAACCCTTTAAACTAGTACAACATTGTGAGAAGATAAGAAACTTCCACTACACTCTTACCAGTTAACTAATCTTAATATAACCCTTTAAACTAATACAACATTGTGAGAAGATAAGAAACTTCCACTACACTCTTACCAGTTAACTAATCTTAATATAACCCTTTAAACTAATACAACATTGTGAGAAGATAAGAAACTTCCACTACACTCTTACCAGTTAACTAATCTTAATATAACCCTTTAAACTAATACAACATTGTGAGAAGATAAGAAACTTCCACTACACTCTTACCAGTTAACTAATCTTAATATAACCCTTTAAACTAATACAACATTGTGAGAAGATAAGAAACTTCCACTACACTCTTACCAGTTAACTAATCTTAATATAACCCTTTAAACTAATACAACATTGTGAGAAGATAAGAAACTTCCACTACACTCTTACCAGTTAACTAATCTTAATATAACCCTTTAAACTAGTACAACATTGTGAGAAGATAAGAAACTTCCACTACACTCTTACCAGTTAACTAATCTTAATATAACCCTTTAAACTAGTACAACATTGTGAGAAGATAAGAAACTTCCACTACACTCTTACCAGTTAACTAATCTTAATATAACCCTTTAAACTAATACAACATTGTGAGAAGATAAGAAACTTCCACTACACTCTTACCAGTTAACTAATCTTAATATAACCCTTTAAACTAATACAACATTGTGAGAAGATAAGAAACTTCCACTACACTCTTACCAGTTAACTAATCTTAATATAACCCTTTAAACTAATACAACATTGTGAGAAGATAAGAAACTTCCACTACACTCTTACCAGTTAACTAATCTTAATATAACCCTTTAAACTAATACAACATTGTGAGAAGATAAGAAACTTCCACTACACTCTTACCAGTTAACTAATCTTAATATAACCCTTTAAACTAATACAACATTGTGAGAAGATAAGAAACTTCCACTACACTCTTACCAGTTAACTAATATTAATATAACCCTTTAAACTAATACAACATTGTGAGAAGATAAGAAACTTCCACTACACTCTTACCAGTTAACTAATCTTAATATAACCCTTTAAACTAATACAACATTGTGAGAAGATAAGAAACTTCCACTACACTCTTACCAGTTAACTAATCTTAATATAACCCTTTAAACTAATACAACATTGTGAGAAGATAAGAAACTTCCACTACACTCTTACCAGTTAACTAATCTTAATATAACCCTTTAAACTAATACAACATTGTGAGAAGATAAGAAACTTCCACTACACTCTTACCAGTTAACTAATCTTAATATAACCCTTTAAACTAATACAACATTGTGAGAAGATAAGAAACTTCCACTACACTCTTACCAGTTAACTAATCTTAATATAACCCTTTAAACTAATACAACATTGTGAGAAGATAAGAAACTTCCACTACACTCTTACCAGTTAACTAATCTTAATATAACCCTTTAAACTAATACAACATTGTGAGAAGATAAGAAACTTCCACTACACTCTTACCAGTTAACTAATCTTAATATAACCCTTTAAACTAATACAACATTGTGAGAAGATAAGAAACTTCCACTACACTCTTACCAGTTAACTAATCTTAATATAACCCTTTAAACTAATACAACATTGTGAGAAGATAAGAAACTTCCACTACACTCTTACCAGTTAACTAATCTTAATATAACCCTTTAAACTAATACAACATTGTGAGAAGATAAGAAACTTCCACTACACTCTTACCAGTTAACTAATCTTAATATAACCCTTTAAACTAATACAACATTGTGAGAAGATAAGAAACTTCCACTACACTCTTACCAGTTAACTAATCTTAATATAACCCTTTAAACTAATACAACATTGTGAGAAGATAAGAAACTTCCACTACACTCTTACCAGTTAACTAATCTTAATATAACCCTTTAAACTAATACAACATTGTGAGAAGATAAGAAACTTCCACTACACTCTTACCAGTTAACTAATCTTAATATAACCCTTTAAACTAATACAACATTGTGAGAAGATAAGAAACTTCCACTACACTCTTACCAGTTAACTAATCTTAATATAACCCTTTAAACTAATACAACATTGTGAGAAGATAAGAAACTTCCACTACACTCTTACCAGTTAACTAATCTTAATATAACCCTTTAAACTAATACAACATTGTGAGAAGATAAGAAACTTCCACTACACTCTTACCAGTTAACTAATCTTAATATAACCCTTTAAACTAATACAACATTGTGAGAAGATAAGAAACTTCCACTACACTCTTACCAGTTAACTAATCTTAATATAACCCTTTAAACTAATACAACATTGTGAGAAGATAAGAAACTTCCACTACACTCTTACCAGTTAACTAATCTTAATATAACCCTTTAAACTAATACAACATTGTGAGAAGATAAGAAACTTCCACTACACTCTTACCAGTTAACTAATCTTAATATAACCCTTTAAACTAATACAACATTGTGAGAAGATAAGAAACTTCCACTACACTCTTACCAGTTAACTAATCTTAATATAACCCTTTAAACTAATACAACATTGTGAGAAGATAAGAAACTTCCACTACACTCTTACCAGTTAACTAATCTTAATATAACCCTTTAAACTAATACAACATTGTGAGAAGATAAGAAACTTCCACTACACTCTTACCAGTTAACTAATCTTAATATAACCCTTTAAACTAATACAACATTGTGAGAAGATAAGAAACTTCCACTACACTCTTACCAGTTAACTAATCTTAATATAACCCTTTAAACTAATACAACATTGTGAGAAGATAAGAAACTTCCACTACACTCTTACCAGTTAACTAATCTTAATATAACCCTTTAAACTAATACAACATTGTGAGAAGATAAGAAACTTCCACTACACTCTTACCAGTTAACTAATCTTAATATAACCCTTTAAACTAATACAACATTGTGAGAAGATAAGAAACTTCCACTACACTCTTACCAGTTAACTAATCTTAATATAACCCTTTAAACTAATACAACATTGTGAGAAGATAAGAAACTTCCACTACACTCTTACCAGTTAACTAATCTTAATATAACCCTTTAAACTAATACAACATTGTGAGAAGATAAGAAACTTCCACTACACTCTTACCAGTTAACTAATCTTAATATAACCCTTTAAACTAATACAACATTGTGAGAAGATAAGAAACTTCCACTACACTCTTACCAGTTAACTAATCTTAATATAACCCTTTAAACTAATACAACATTGTGAGAAGATAAGAAACTTCCACTACACTCTTACCAGTTAACTAATCTTAATATAACCCTTTAAACTAATACAACATTGTGAGAAGATAAGAAACTTCCACTACACTCTTACCAGTTAACTAATCTTAATATAACCCTTTAAACTAATACAACATTGTGAGAAGATAAGAAACTTCCACTACACTCTTACCAGTTAACTAATCTTAATATAACCCTTTAAACTAATACAACATTGTGAGAAGATAAGAAACTTCCACTACACTCTTACCAGTTAACTAATCTTAATATAACCCTTTAAACTAATACAACATTGTGAGAAGATAAGAAACTTCCACTACACTCTTAGCAGTTAACTAATCTTAATATAACCCTTTAAACTAATACAACATTGTGAGAAGATAAGAAACTTCCACTACACTCTTAGCAGTTAACTAATCTTAATATAACCCTTTAAACTAATACAACATTGTGAGAAGATAAGAAACTTCCACTACACTCTTAGCAGTTAACTAATCTTAATATAACCCTTTAAACTAATACAACATTGTGAGAAGATAAGAAACTTCCACTACACTCTTAGCAGTTAACTAATCTTAATATAACCCTTTAAACTAATACAACATTGTGAGAAGATAAGAAACTTCCACTACACTCTTACCAGTTAACTAATCTTAATATAACCCTTTAAACTAATACAACATTGTGAGAAGATAAGAAACTTCCACTACACTCTTAGCAGTTAACTAATCTTAATATAACCCTTTAAACTAATACAACATTGTGAGAAGATAAGAAACTTCCACTACACTCTTACCAGTTAACTAATCTTAATATAACCCTTTAAACTAATACAACATTGTGAGAAGATAAGAAACTTCCACTACACTCTTAGCAGTTAACTAATCTTAATATAACCCTTTAAACTAATACAACATTGTGAGAAGATAAGAAACTTCCACTACACTCTTACCAGTTAACTAATCTTAATATAACCCTTTAAACTAATACAACATTGTGAGAAGATAAGAAACTTCCACTACACTCTTACCAGTTAACTAATCTTAATATAACCCTTTAAACTAATACAACATTGTGAGAAGATAAGAAACTTCCACTACACTCTTACCAGTTAACTAATCTTAATATAACCCTTTAAACTAATACAACATTGTGAGAAGATAAGAAACTTCCACTACACTCTTACCAGTTAACTAATCTTAATATAACCCTTTAAACTAATACAACATTGTGAGAAGATAAGAAACTTCCACTACACTCTTACCAGTTAACTAATCTTAATATAACCCTTTAAACTAATACAACATTGTGAGAAGATAAGAAACTTCCACTACACTCTTACCAGTTAACTAATCTTAATATAACCCTTTAAACTAATACAACATTGTGAGAAGATAAGAAACTTCCACTACACTCTTACCAGTTAACTAATCTTAATATAACCCTTTAAACTAATACAACATTGTGAGAAGATAAGAAACTTCCACTACACTCTTACCAGTTAACTAATCTTAATATAACCCTTTAAACTAATACAACATTGTGAGAAGATAAGAAACTTCCACTACACTCTTACCAGTTAACTAATCTTAATATAACCCTTTAAACTAATACAACATTGTGAGAAGATAAGAAACTTCCACTACACTCTTACCAGTTAACTAATCTTAATATAACCCTTTAAACTAATACAACATTGTGAGAAGATAAGAAACTTCCACTACACTCTTACCAGTTAACTAATCTTAATATAACCCTTTAAACTAATACAACATTGTGAGAAGATAAGAAACTTCCACTACACTCTTACCAGTTAACTAATCTTAATATAACCCTTTAAACTAATACAACATTGTGAGAAGATAAGAAACTTCCACTACACTCTTACCAGTTAACTAATCTTAATATAACCCTTTAAACTAATACAACATTGTGAGAAGATAAGAAACTTCCACTACACTCTTACCAGTTAACTAATCTTAATATAACCCTTTAAACTAATACAACATTGTGAGAAGATAAGAAACTTCCACTACACTCTTACCAGTTAACTAATCTTAATATAACCCTTTAAACTAATACAACATTGTGAGAAGATAAGAAACTTCCACTACACTCTTACCAGTTAACTAATCTTAATATAACCCTTTAAACTAATACAACATTGTGAGAAGATAAGAAACTTCCACTACACTCTTACCAGTTAACTAATCTTAATATAACCCTTTAAACTAATACAACATTGTGAGAAGATAAGAAACTTCCACTACACTCTTACCAGTTAACTAATCTTAATATAACCCTTTAAACTAATACAACATTGTGAGAAGATAAGAAACTTCCACTACACTCTTAGCAGTTAACTAATCTTAATATAACCCTTTAAACTAATACAACATTGTGAGAAGATAAGAAACTTCCACTACACTCTTAGCAGTTAACTAATCTTAATATAACCCTTTAAACTAATACAACATTGTGAGAAGATAAGAAACTTCCACTACACTCTTACCAGTTAACTAATCTTAATATAACCCTTTAAACTAATACAACATTGTGAGAAGATAAGAAACTTCCACTACACTCTTAGCCAGTTAACTAATCTTAATATAACCCTTTAAACTAATACAACATTGTGAGAAGATAAGAAACTTCCACTACACTCTTAGCAGTTAACTAATCTTAATATAACCCTTTAAACTAATACAACATTGTGAGAAGATAAGAAACTTCCACTACACTCTTAGCAGTTAACTAATCTTAATATAACCCTTTAAACTAATACAACATTGTGAGAAGATAAGAAACTTCCACTACACTCTTAGCCAGTTAACTAATCTTAATATAACCCTTTAAACTAATACAACATTGTGAGAAGATAAGAAACTTCCACTACACTCTTACCAGTTAACTAATCTTAATATAACCCTTTAAACTAATACAACATTGTGAGAAGATAAGAAACTTCCACTACACTCTTACCAGTTAACTAATCTTAATATAACCCTTTAAACTAATACAACATTGTGAGAAGATAAGAAACTTCCACTACACTCTTACCAGTTAACTAATCTTAATATAACCCTTTAAACTAATACAACATTGTGAGAAGATAAGAAACTTCCACTACACTCTTACCAGTTAACTAATCTTAATATAACCCTTTAAACTAATACAACATTGTGAGAAGATAAGAAACTTCCACTACACTCTTACCAGTTAACTAATCTTAATATAACCCTTTAAACTAATACAACATTGTGAGAAGATAAGAAACTTCCACTACACTCTTACCAGTTAACTAATCTTAATATAACCCTTTAAACTAATACAACATTGTGAGAAGATAAGAAACTTCCACTACACTCTTACCAGTTAACTAATCTTAATATAACCCTTTAAACTAATACAACATTGTGAGAAGATAAGAAACTTCCACTACACTCTTACCAGTTAACTAATCTTAATATAACCCTTTAAACTAATACAACATTGTGAGAAGATAAGAAACTTCCACTACACTCTTACCAGTTAACTAATCTTAATATAACCCTTTAAACTAATACAACATTGTGAGAAGATAAGAAACTTCCACTACACTCTTACCAGTTAACTAATCTTAATATAACCCTTTAAACTAATACAACATTGTGAGAAGATAAGAAACTTCCACTACACTCTTACCAGTTAACTAATCTTAATATAACCCTTTAAACTAATACAACATTGTGAGAAGATAAGAAACTTCCACTACACTCTTACCAGTTAACTAATCTTAATATAACCCTTTAAACTAATACAACATTGTGAGAAGATAAGAAACTTCCACTACACTCTTACCAGTTAACTAATCTTAATATAACCCTTTAAACTAATACAACATTGTGAGAAGATAAGAAACTTCCACTACACTCTTACCAGTTAACTAATCTTAATATAACCCTTTAAACTAATACAACATTGTGAGAAGATAAGAAACTTCCACTACACTCTTACCAGTTAACTAATATTAATATAACCCTTTAAACTAATACAACATTGTGAGAAGATAAGAAACTTCCACTACACTCTTACCAGTTAACTAATCTTAATATAACCCTTTAAACTAATACAACATTGTGAGAAGATAAGAAACTTCCACTACACTCTTACCAGTTAACTAATCTTAATATAACCCTTTAAACTAATACAACATTGTGAGAAGATAAGAAACTTCCACTACACTCTTACCAGTTAACTAATCTTAATATAACCCTTTAAACTAATACAACATTGTGAGAAGATAAGAAACTTCCACTACACTCTTACCAGTTAACTAATCTTAATATAACCCTTTAAACTAATACAACATTGTGAGAAGATAAGAAACTTCCACTACACTCTTACCAGTTAACTAATCTTAATATAACCCTTTAAACTAATACAACATTGTGAGAAGATAAGAAACTTCCACTACACTCTTACCAGTTAACTAATCTTAATATAACCCTTTAAACTAATACAACATTGTGAGAAGATAAGAAACTTCCACTACACTCTTACCAGTTAACTAATCTTAATATAACCCTTTAAACTAATACAACATTGTGAGAAGATAAGAAACTTCCACTACACTCTTACCAGTTAACTAATATTAATATAACCCTTTAAACTAATACAACATTGTGAGAAGATAAGAAACTTCCACTACACTCTTACCAGTTAACTAATCTTAATATAACCCTTTAAACTAATACAACATTGTGAGAAGATAAGAAACTTCCACTACACTCTTACCAGTTAACTAATCTTAATATAACCCTTTAAACTAATACAACATTGTGAGAAGATAAGAAACTTCCACTACACTCTTACCAGTTAACTAATCTTAATATAACCCTTTAAACTAATACAACATTGTGAGAAGATAAGAAACTTCCACTACACTCTTACCAGTTAACTAATCTTAATATAACCCTTTAAACTAATACAACATTGTGAGAAGATAAGAAACTTCCACTACACTCTTAGCAGTTAACTAATCTTAATATAACCCTTTAAACTAATACAACATTGTGAGAAGATAAGAAACTTCCACTACACTCTTACCAGTTAACTAATCTTAATATAACCCTTTAAACTAATACAACATTGTGAGAAGATAAGAAACTTCCACTACACTCTTAGCAGTTAACTAATCTTAATATAACCCTTTAAACTAATACAACATTGTGAGAAGATAAGAAACTTCCACTACACTCTTAGCAGTTAACTAATCTTAATATAACCCTTTAAACTAATACAACATTGTGAGAAGATAAGAAACTTCCACTACACTCTTAGCAGTTAACTAATCTTAATATAACCCTTTAAACTAATACAACATTGTGAGAAGATAAGAAACTTCCACTACACTCTTACCAGTTAACTAATCTTAATATAACCCTTTAAACTAATACAACATTGTGAGAAGATAAGAAACTTCCACTACACTCTTACCAGTTAACTAATCTTAATATAACCCTTTAAACTAATACAACATTGTGAGAAGATAAGAAACTTCCACTACACTCTTAGCAGTTAACTAATCTTAATATAACCCTTTAAACTAATACAACATTGTGAGAAGATAAGAAACTTCCACTACACTCTTACCAGTTAACTAATCTTAATATAACCCTTTAAACTAATACAACATTGTGAGAAGATAAGAAACTTCCACTACACTCTTACCAGTTAACTAATCTTAATATAACCCTTTAAACTAATACAACATTGTGAGAAGATAAGAAACTTCCACTACACTCTTACCAGTTAACTAATCTTAATATAACCCTTTAAACTAATACAACATTGTGAGAAGATAAGAAACTTCCACTACACTCTTACCAGTTAACTAATCTTAATATAACCCTTTAAACTAATACAACATTGTGAGAAGATAAGAAACTTCCACTACACTCTTACCAGTTAACTAATCTTAATATAACCCTTTAAACTAATACAACATTGTGAGAAGATAAGAAACTTCCACTACACTCTTACCAGTTAACTAATCTTAATATAACCCTTTAAACTAATACAACATTGTGAGAAGATAAGAAACTTCCACTACACTCTTACCAGTTAACTAATCTTAATATAACCCTTTAAACTAATACAACATTGTGAGAAGATAAGAAACTTCCACTACACTCTTACCAGTTAACTAATCTTAATATAACCCTTTAAACTAATACAACATTGTGAGAAGATAAGAAACTTCCACTACACTCTTACCAGTTAACTAATCTTAATATAACCCTTTAAACTAATACAACATTGTGAGAAGATAAGAAACTTCCACTACACTCTTACCAGTTAACTAATCTTAATATAACCCTTTAAACTAATACAACATTGTGAGAAGATAAGAAACTTCCACTACACTCTTACCAGTTAACTAATCTTAATATAACCCTTTAAACTAATACAACATTGTGAGAAGATAAGAAACTTCCACTACACTCTTACCAGTTAACTAATCTTAATATAACCCTTTAAACTAATACAACATTGTGAGAAGATAAGAAACTTCCACTACACTCTTACCAGTTAACTAATCTTAATATAACCCTTTAAACTAATACAACATTGTGAGAAGATAAGAAACTTCCACTACACTCTTACCAGTTAACTAATCTTAATATAACCCTTTAAACTAATACAACATTGTGAGAAGATAAGAAACTTCCACTACACTCTTACCAGTTAACTAATCTTAATATAACCCTTTAAACTAATACAACATTGTGAGAAGATAAGAAACTTCCACTACACTCTTACCAGTTAACTAATCTTAATATAACCCTTTAAACTAATACAACATTGTGAGAAGATAAGAAACTTCCACTACACTCTTACCAGTTAACTAATCTTAATATAACCCTTTAAACTAATACAACATTGTGAGAAGATAAGAAACTTCCACTACACTCTTACCAGTTAACTAATCTTAATATAACCCTTTAAACTAATACAACATTGTGAGAAGATAAGAAACTTCCACTACACTCTTACCAGTTAACTAATCTTAATATAACCCTTTAAACTAATACAACATTGTGAGAAGATAAGAAACTTCCACTACACTCTTAGCAGTTAACTAATCTTAATATAACCCTTTAAACTAATACAACATTGTGAGAAGATAAGAAACTTCCACTACACTCTTACCAGTTAACTAATCTTAATATAACCCTTTAAACTAATACAACATTGTGAGAAGATAAGAAACTTCCACTACACTCTTACCAGTTAACTAATCTTAATATAACCCTTTAAACTAATACAACATTGTGAGAAGATAAGAAACTTCCACTACACTCTTACCAGTTAACTAATCTTAATATAACCCTTTAAACTAATACAACATTGTGAGAAGATAAGAAACTTCCACTACACTCTTACCAGTTAACTAATCTTAATATAACCCTTTAAACTAATACAACATTGTGAGAAGATAAGAAACTTCCACTACACTCTTACCAGTTAACTAATATTAATATAACCCTTTAAACTAATACAACATTGTGAGAAGATAAGAAACTTCCACTACACTCTTAGCAGTTAACTAATCTTAATATAACCCTTTAAACTAATACAACATTGTGAGAAGATAAGAAACTTCCACTACACTCTTAGCAGTTAACTAATCTTAATATAACCCTTTAAACTAATACAACATTGTGAGAAGATAAGAAACTTCCACTACACTCTTAGCAGTTAACTAATCTTAATATAACCCTTTAAACTAATACAACATTGTGAGAAGATAAGAAACTTCCACTACACTCTTAGCAGTTAACTAATCTTAATATAACCCTTTAAACTAATACAACATTGTGAGTTGATAAGAAACTTCCACTACACTCTTACCAGTTAACTAATCTTAATATAACCCTTTAAACTAATACAACATTGTGAGAAGATAAGAAACTTCCACTACACTCTTAGCAGTTAACTAATCTTAATATAACCCTTTAAACTAATACAACATTGTGAGAAGATAAGAAACTTCCACTACACTCTTACCAGTTAACTAATATTAATATAACCCTTTCAAACTAATACAACATTGTGAGAAGATAAGAAACTTCCACTACACTCTTACCAGTTAACTAATCTTAATATAACCCTTTAAACTAATACAACATTGTGAGAAGATAAGAAACTTCCACTACACTCTTACCAGTTAACTAATCTTAATATAACCCTTTAAACTAATACAACATTGTGAGAAGATAAGAAACTTCCACTACACTCTTACCAGTTAACTAATCTTAATATAACCCTTTAAACTAATACAACATTGTGAGAAGATAAGAAACTTCCACTACACTCTTACCAGTTAACTAATCTTAATATAACCCTTTAAACTAATACAACATTGTGAGAAGATAAGAAACTTCCACTACACTCTTACCAGTTAACTAATCTTAATATAACCCTTTAAACTAATACAACATTGTGAGAAGATAAGAAACTTCCACTACACTCTTACCAGTTAACTAATCTTAATATAACCCTTTAAACTAATACAACATTGTGAGAAGATAAGAAACTTCCACTACACTCTTACCAGTTAACTAATCTTAATATAACCCTTTAAACTAATACAACATTTTTTTTTTAAGAATAGAATAAGAAAATCTTTATTCACATAATAAGTTTTTTATAAAACAGTTTGCCATGTGCACAAGGCACGCTCGGCTAAAATGAAATTGAAGAATACATTTAAAATTAAACTTAGTCTTCTAGCAGTCTTACTTCACTATTTCTACATCAAAAATATAAAGGAAACACAACACTGTTAATTATTTTAAACTAAAACATGAAACATAATATATACATTACACATTTAAACATATGCCATAAATATACTAACAATGTATTAATACTATAAGATTCAATAAGCATATACAAGGTTTCTAATCTATTGTTTGAAGTAATTTTTTTAAGTTTGTCTTGTAATTAGAAAGTTTTTCATTAATATTAAGATTTTTTAAAAATTTATTAAACATTAAAGTGCATTTAAAATAACATTGGTTTCTACTAGTTTCTTTTTTGTACAGAGGAAAAATCAACATTTTATTACTGACATGCCTAGTGTACTTAATAACGTTTACATGATTAAAAATTGAACTATATTTTTTGACAAACATTAAAATTGAATATGTGTAAATACGGTTGAAATTCATGACATTAAGAAAGTTAAAAAGTTCAGCAGAGGGATGAAACTTTCCCACGCTACAAACTGTACGAATGGCATGTTTCTGTACTATAATTAGTGGTTTTAAAATATCTTTGAAAGTACCTCCCCAGTGTACAATTCCATACCTCAGGGTGGATTCAAACCAAGATAAGTACAATGTACGTAAATCAAGGGGGTACAAAAAACCTCTCATATGGTAGAGACTATAGTTGATTTTCCGTAATTTTGTTACAAGAAATTCCAAATGAGAGTGCCACCTCAAATCAGAATCAATGAATATACCTAAATATTTAACTTTTTCACTAAAATCTATTTTTACACAAGTACACTCATAGATGCAAGCATGAGAGTGGCATTTGATATTTAATTCGTTTTTATATTTACTCACTGTTGATGGTTTGTATGAAAAGATAATTGAGCTAGATTTCTTTGTATTTATTAAAAGTCTATTTTTATTAATCCAGTTTGAAATTTTTAATAAATCTTTATTTATTTTGCTTTCTAAAATTTCAAAATTATTAGCAGAACATACTAAACTACTGTCATCTGCAAAAGCAAAAACTTTAGAGTTTAGGTTTAAAGACAGTAAATCATTCAAAAATATGACAAACAGGTTTGGTCCGAGAATTCCACCCTGAGGTACTCCAAACCTCACAGGTAACGTCTTACTGTAAACCCCATTAATCCTCACTATTTGATTTCTACCGAACAAAAAAGATTTGAACCATCTTAAGGAGTTGTTTCGGACTCCATATTTTTCTAATTTATATATTAAAAGGTCCAGATCGACGAGGTCAAACGCCTTAGTAAAGTCTAAGTTAACTAACATTGTGAGAAGATAAGAAACTTCCACTACACTCTTACCAGTTAACTAATCTTAATATAACCCTTTAAACTAATACAACATTTTGAGAAGATAAGAAACTTCCACTACACTCTTACCAGTTAACTAATATTAATATAACCCTTTAAACTAATACAATATTGTGAGAAGATAAGAAACTTCCACTACACTCTTACCAGTTAACTAATCTTAATATAACCCTTTAAACTAATACAACATTGTGAGAAGATAAGAAACTTCCACTACACTCTTACCAGTTAACTAATCTTAATATAACCCTTTAAACTAATACAACATTGTGAGAAGATAAGAAACTTCCACTACACTCTTACCAGTTAACTAATCTTAATATAACCCTTTAAACTAATACAACATTGTGAGAAGATAAGAAACTTCCACTACACTCTTAGCAGTTAACTAATCTTAATATAACCCTTTAAACTAATACAACATTGTGAGAAGATAAGAAACTTCCACTACACTCTTAGCAGTTAACTAATCTTAATATAACCCTTTAAACTAATACAACATTGTGAGAAGATAAGAAACTTCCACTACACTCTTACCAGTTAACTAATCTTAATATAACCCTTTAAACTAATACAACATTGTGAGAAGATAAGAAACTTCCACTACACTCTTAGCAGTTAACTAATCTTAATATAACCCTTTAAACTAATACAACATTGTGAGAAGATAAGAAACTTCCACTACACTCTTAGCAGTTAACTAATCTTAATATAACCCTTTAAACTAATACAACATTGTGAGAAGATAAGAAACTTCCACTACACTCTTAGCAGTTAACTAATCTTAATATAACCCTTTAAACTAATACAACATTGTGAGAAGATAAGAAACTTCCACTACACTCTTAGCAGTTAACTAATCTTAATATAACCCTTTAAACTAATACAACATTGTGAGAAGATAAGAAACTTCCACTACACTCTTAGCAGTTAACTAATCTTAATATAACCCTTTAAACTAATACAACATTGTGAGAAGATAAGAAACTTCCACTACACTCTTACCAGTTAACTAATCTTAATATAACCCTTTAAACTAATACAACATTGTGAGAAGATAAGAAACTTCCACTACACTCTTACCAGTTAACTAATCTTAATATAACCCTTTAAACTAATACAACATTGTGAGAAGATAAGAAACTTCCACTACACTCTTAGCAGTTAACTAATCTTAATATAACCCTTTAAACTAATACAACATTGTGAGAAGATAAGAAACTTCCACTACACTCTTAGCAGTTAACTAATCTTAATATAACCCTTTAAACTAATACAACATTGTGAGAAGATAAGAAACTTCCACTACACTCTTAGCAGTTAACTAATCTTAATATAACCCTTTAAACTAATACAACATTGTGAGAAGATAAGAAACTTCCACTACACTCTTAGCAGTTAACTAATCTTAATATAACCCTTTAAACTAATACAACATTGTGAGAAGATAAGAAACTTCCACTACACTCTTAGCAGTTAACTAATCTTAATATAACCCTTTAAACTAATACAACATTGTGAGAAGATAAGAAACTTCCACTACACTCTTAGCAGTTAACTAATCTTAATATAACCCTTTAAACTAATACAACATTGTGAGAAGATAAGAAACTTCCACTACACTCTTAGCAGTTAACTAATCTTAATATAACCCTTTAAACTAATACAACATTGTGAGAAGATAAGAAACTTCCACTACACTCTTAGCAGTTAACTAATCTTAATATAACCCTTTAAACTAATACAACATTGTGAGAAGATAAGAAACTTCCACTACACTCTTAGCAGTTAACTAATCTTAATATAACCCTTTAAACTAATACAACATTGTGAGAAGATAAGAAACTTCCACTACACTCTTAGCAGTTAACTAATCTTAATATAACCCTTTAAACTAATACAACATTGTGAGAAGATAAGAAACTTCCACTACACTCTTAGCCAGTTAACTAATCTTAATATAACCCTTTAAACTAATACAACATTGTGAGAAGATAAGAAACTTCCACTACACTCTTACCAGTTAACTTATCTTAATATAACCCTTTAAACTAATACAACATTGTGAGAAGATAAGAAACTTCCACTACACTCTTACCAGTTAACTAATCTTAATATAACCCTTTAAACTAATACAACATTGTGAGAAGATAAGAAACTTCCTCTACACTCTTACCAGTTAACTAATCTTAATATAACCCTTTAAACTAATACAACATTGTGAGAAGATAAGAATCTTCCTCTACACTCTTACCAGTTAACTAATCTTAATATAACCCTTTAAACTAATACAACATTGTGAGAAGATAAGAAACTTCCTCTACACTCTTACCAGTTAACTAATCTTAATATAACCCTTTAAACTAATACAACATTGTGAGAAGATAAGAAACTTCCTCTACACTCTTACCAGTTAACTAATCTTAATATAACCCTTTAAACTAATACAACATTGTGAGAAGATAAGAATCTTCCTCTACACTCTTACCAGTTAACTAATCTTAATATAACCCTTTAAACTAATACAACATTGTGAGAAGATAAGAAACTTCCTCTACACTCTTACCAGTTAACTAATCTTAATATAACCCTTTAAACTAATACAACATTGTGAGAAGATAAGAAACTTCCACTACACTCTTACCAGTTAACTAATCTTAATATAACCCTTTAAACGCCATTTATTCAATGCGTATTTTCCATTAAGCGCTCATTAATTGTAAAAAAATCAAAATTAAATTTTTTAGCTGATAATTTTTTTTCTTGTTCTGTACAGGAAAATAAAAGATATGATAGCATTTTAAAACTGTTATTAGCTTACTTTACCTTTTTTCTTATATATGAACATGTAGTAAATAAGCAAACTTTAACTTGAAAGTAAGCCTCAGGCATATATCACTTATATGAATCAATATAAAATATTATTTCTATTAATAACAAATTTATAATTGAGTAAATTTACGTGTACATAAACTGATAGACAGTAAGTGCCTGCACATAACATATATAATAACAAATAAGTAAATACATAAAGCACTTGAATACAATGTATTTAGTACACCTTACCTCCTTGGCCATTGAAACCCCAGTTGGTTTTTGGCCTCGCCAACAATGCCTCTCCATTCTGCTCTGTTCTTTGCTGCCTCAGGTGTAGTCCCCAATTTGTGAATATCTTTGAGGACCTGACCTCTCCATCTAAGTCTTGGCCTGCCAAGGGGTCTTCTACCGTCTGGGTTCGATCGTTCAATATAATTAATAATGGAGGTATTTTCTCGCCTCCACACATGTCCAGCCCA
This sequence comes from Stictocephala bisonia, assembly GCA_035578905.1. Classification (NCBI taxonomy): domain Eukaryota; kingdom Metazoa; phylum Arthropoda; class Insecta; order Hemiptera; family Membracidae; genus Stictocephala; species Stictocephala bisonia. Next base: position 422,788 of record JAQJVL010000056.1, read on the forward strand.
CCTTAGTCTTCTACTTTTCACTAATGCTACTATATCTGGGTGAGTGTATATTTCTCTTAATTCTCTGTTCTTTCTTATTCTCCAAACATCTCCTTCGCATACTGGACCAAACACTTTTCTTAATACTCTATTTTCAAATACAATAAGCTTCTTCTCATATTCCTTTGTCAGTGTCCATGTTTCAGCTCCATATAGTAATAGTAATACAGGGATGAGTAATGTATGGTAGATTTTGATCTTAGTTTTCCTAGACAATATTTTGGATTTAAGTAATTTTTCTACTGCCCAATAGGTCCTAGAGGCTGACTAGTCTATTTTGAATTTCTTTTTCCTCTTTTATGTTTTGTGCTAGCTTTATGCCAAGGTATTTAAACTCTTCGACTTTTTCAAATTCCCACTTGTCCATTTTAATATTTTGTATTCTATTCATTCCCTGTCTTCTGGTTATATGCATATATTTTGTCTTATCCTGGTTTATTTCTAATCCCACCTTTCTGGTTTCTTGAATGAGCACTTTTGCTAAATTGTCCAGATCTGTTTTACTTTCAGCAAGAAGAGCAACGTCATCCGCAAAAGCTAATACATTTACTTTTGATCCAACATAGATCCCAGCTCTTAAATCTTTTGTCTTCCTGAGTGCATCTTCTAAGACTAGGTTAAAGAGTAGAGGGGATATCCCCATCACCTTGACGAACTCCTGTATTAACTTCAAAGCCCTCTGTATATTCTCCATTTACCTTCACTTTACATCTTGATTTATCAATACATATTTGTGTCAATTAGTACATCTTATCGTCAAAATCAGAATCGTCAGAATTATTCATTTGGCACTTAAAACTAATAAATAACTAACATATAATAAACTAAAGTAATTATAAAAACAACTAAATACACAGTTTCAAAGAGGTGAGGTGGCGGAATAGATGACTGCTTGATTCGACAGTAGCTGCATGTATATGCGCTTGTGGCGTTTGGCGGTGTAGCGGAAATTTACACTGCCAGACAAAAACCAGTCTTGTAGTGATTTACAGGGCATCAAAAGGTCACGTGTCGCACAATGTGTTTCTCATGAGCCAACACCCATAATCCAAACGCACTACTGGATGAAATTAGAAACATTATTTAGAAAATATTACTTTTGTAATTATTACGTGTATATCTGCTTTCGACTTTTAGAGCAGAGTCAATATATGCGCTTATGACATAATAAGGGTTAATCTTCTCATTTTGAATGAGGTGGCTTGGATCTAAGTTTACATTTCCCTAGGAACAATATTTATACTTGTTATACTTACGCTAATACTTCTACGTGCTCTTGTTTCATGGTCAGCTCGTGCATGGATACAGTGAGATTTTTTCTATTGTGTACAGTGTTATAGTATAGTTTTGTATACATTTTATTATTTTATGCATCAACAATTATGAATTATTTTGGTTTGTCGGATTCATTAATTAGGTTTTTTTGTTCTTATTTGTGTGGTAGAAAGCAGTTTGTGACATTTGATGGATTTTTATCGGGTGAGTTATTTTGTTGAATCAGGGGTACCCCAGGATTCAAACCTTGGCCCTTTATTGTTTGTTTTGTTTACTGTTAATATAAAAAATTGTTTAAAGAATTCAAATTTTGTATGTATGCTGATGACAAAGATTTTTAAGAGCATCAATGGTTTATTTGATTGTCTATCGTTACAAGAGTATTTAGATCGCCTTTTTTTGTGGAGTCAGAGTAATTTAAAATTTCATGTTGATAAGTGTGATGTAGTGTCTTTCACGCGGTCAGAAAGGAAAATAATCAAATTTACTTACTCAATGGGGGGTGTACTATTGGCAGTAAAACGTTCAATTAAAGATCTTGGAATTTTTTTTGAGTCAAAATTCACATTCATTGACCACATTATATCAATGTGTAAGTTGGCATATAGAATGTTGGGGTTTATCAGAAGATCAGGTAACTTTTTAAAGAGTATACGTTCTATCAAGCTTTATTGTTCTATATTGTCTATATTGTTCTTTAGTGCGATCTAGATTAGAGTTTGGGTCAATTGTCTGGAATTCACATTTTCCATACCTGTCAGACACTATAGAAAAAGTTCAGAAAAAAGTTTTTGAGGTATTTATATTTTAAAGCGTTTGGTCATTACATATATGTTGTGTCCCTTACTCTGAACTGCTGCGTATGTTTGAGTTAGACTCTTTGGCAAGATGACGCCAAGTGGCCTTATTGGTGTATCTGCAGAGACTGGTGGATGGCACGCTTGACGACGCTACATTTTTATCATGTGTTCAGTTTAATGTTCCTCTGCCTAATTCTCGTGTTCATTTGCTCTTCTCTCCCTTCTTCTCTCGTTCAGTCCTTGGAGCACATTCGCCAATTAATATTGTCTAGATTGTATAATGAGATTTCATTTAATGAGTTTAGACATATTTTTCAATTCAAGTAATAATTTTAGAAAATTAATTTTTAATCGCACTGAAGTTTAAATATTTAATACTAAATTATTTATTGCCTTGTCTTTTCACTATTTATTATTTTTTTAATATTTGTTGTCTTTTTTTAATATATTATTATATTTTTTTTATATGTTGTTTTTGGATTTTGCCGTTGTTGCTGTTATTGTTTTTGCTAACCTGCTGTTAAATTGTTACTATTATATATACTATTAATCTTGTTGTTACAATGTCTTGTTATGCTTGTATTTATATTATTTTTTTATGATTATTGTTTTTAAGTGATAATTCATAAAGTAAGATTGGGACTCTGTTGATTGATTGGACATGAACACTTATTCAACTCATATTTATTGTAAATTAATTTAATGCTACTTTGTAATTGCATTTTCTGTTTTTTAGCATTCAAAATAAAATAAAAAAAAAAAAAACGTATTTACCGCAATTGCAATCCAGTGGTTTAGGTTCTAGTTGGTTAGAGTCTAAAGACAGATTCGAAGATGAGAGTCTGAGATAGTGTGGATGTTTTCAACTCAGACTATATGAAAAAAATTACTGAGTTGTAATTTTTATTTTTTAATTACAGTTCAATTTTTTATAGTCAGAATTGCATTGAACTTTCATTGTAAGGCATTAGATTATGTTGACTTGCTTTTGCACGGATGTGGAAAGGTGCAGTTGTTGGAAATATTTAGTGATGTGAAAATGATCTATCATATGACGTGGAGCAAAATCTCAAACAATTAATCACATAATTACCAATTGTGATCTTTTCAGGGGGATCATCTGGTCTTCGAATTGTGGATGCAGATATTGATTGGCTCCAAATATTGCACTTTTTTGTTCCTGTTTCATGTTATTTGCTTCACAAGCCATTTTTTATCATAGATTAGTACATATTAACAAAATAAAATCTCTAGTAGTGAAATGAAATATCAAAATTAAAAATATATTTATTCCTTTATAACAATACAAATATATATTGAAATATACATGAAATTGATTCTCCACATGGGTGGCTGCCTGTGTGTGGAGAAACAAGTTCTAAACAGTCTGAATATTGTCAGTCACTATATTACTTGCTAAAACTGAGATTAAGAAAAATATAAACTTAAATTAGTTGGATATAAAACAATATCAAATGTTTATGAATGCAAATAAGCAATTAATAATTGTAGTATATTATTTTACAAAAGTTGTGCTTTTCTTATAAGAACAAAATTAAAAAAAATTTAAATTAAATTTATCATGGTATAATTATTCATCAAATCTACAGATGTTGGCTATCTTGTAATTATTTACAAAAAAATGTTTACCATCCATAACTGATCTAGGGTTAGCATAGAATATTTTTTAATCATATTATGACATGTGATTTCACTTGGAGCCTAGCATTAACTCTTCACTTTATATGACAGTATTTAATTTTCAATGAAACTAATTTTTATTGTTTAACAGTTGACAAATTCAGTGGGAAAAGTTCGTGTAGCAAGTGCAGAAAGTGATTATCGGCCCTATCAAAGCATAGAAGAAAGAAGTAATGATGGTGAATGTGTTATTGAGATCTACGATTTCCCAGCAGATTTCAAGACTTCTGACCTGATCAATATCTTCGCAGCCTACCGCAGTAAAAACTTCCAGATCAAGTGGGTTGATGACACGCATGCTTTGGGAGTTTTCCCATCACCTCTTATGGGTAAGTAAAATTAAGTTATCAATGGAGGAATAACATTTTTTTAGTTTAGATTTATAACATTTAGTTTTTTTATTAAACTGTGAAACTATATGTTTAATGAACATGACTACAGATAAAATTTGTTATATCTATTTGGATGTATTCTACAAAATCTAAGAACAAAATTATCTTTTGTATTAAGAGAAATAACTTTAATTTGACCTTGCTAAGAGAAAATTATTAATTCACAGGGACAAGTGAACTCTTTACAACTTAGATGAATAATAACAATTTCATGTACTTTTTTCAGCCGATGAAGTCTTGGCTTGTACATTACCGTTTGTAAAGACAAGGCCTCTGCGTCTGGGAATCCCAGAATCTCGCATCAAAGCCAGGAACCTGATTCTCCCTGCTCTGCCATCGATGGAACGACCAAAAACATGCACTGCACTAGCTAGGAGGCTTGTTTCTGGTGCCTTGGGCTTACGTTTACCCACATCTAGCCAAGATCGTGAAAAAGAGAAGCAAGTTCTGAAGGAAGCCAGAGGTGAGTTAATTGCATTCTAAATAAGCAAGTTTTAAGTCTAGTTTTAAAAAAGAAAAAAAATAATAAAGCGGCTTTTTTAAATGTTGATTATTTTAGTATTTAAAGTATCAATTAGAAAAGTATATGCTGCTTAAACCTTTACGTGTAATTCAATTATGTATCGAACATACCAGTTAAAGAAACACTAAACATCATTGAAACATGATTAGCACATGATTCCTCACTAAAATTACGAACAAAACTACCTGTTAACATAATTATAGGACTCATACATCTGTGCACAGAAACAAATTATTTTATAATAAACGGTATGGCAACGGGGTTTCCACTGTCAGCAATATTTTCAACACTTAAATGGAGGAATTCGAGCATAGAGCAAGTGCTTCTGCAGTTTTCAGCCCGAAGGTGTGGCTTCGTTATGTGGATGACACTTTTGTTATCTGGTATATACTATGTTGTTGAGATTTGTCCGTAACATGATGCAATCTAGTTTTAGGGTTTTGTAACTTTAATATCGTTCTTAATGTGTAAGGTCTGCGGGTCGTGGATATATTATCTGACTTTATGTTTTCAAGCAGAATTTTCTCAATAGATTTGATTTTGCTTAGTAATTAGATGTCTTTGATTTAGACATAGTTAAATTAGTTTTTTCTGGTCATTAGATGTATCATTGTATTTCCTTATTTTCTTTTATCTACTTCTAAGGGAAATCAGAGTAGATATTGTTAAACAAATGTTTATAAATTTGACGTAATCTATCTTAAAGTATTTAGTTTTCTTTTTGTGAAAATTAATTTGCTGCTATATTAAAAAGAAGACTACACCTTATTCATGGGGTCGATAAGATGTTATCATGATTGCTTTTTCTGTTGGCTGCCATTTTTATTTTCATCACTTCATCAACCTTAAAATTGAATTTATTATCCACCTCTCTTTCTCCAAATAATGAATGGCACAAAATCAGGCGTTTTATAATTCCAACCATTTACTGTATATTGAGTGTGACTCAAGCTGAAAATATTTTATGTATCTAAACATTAAACTCTTCCATATATTTTGCAACATTGGACATCGTGTAGAATCAATTTTTGTGAACTTTTATTTTAATTCGTTATTGATTTACAAGAAACTTATATTTGTCTGAAAACCTACTTTTAATTAGTGTTTTTTTATACAGAAGTAAGTTAAAATCCTCACAATTTTTTAAATGGTGAGTTATGTTAGATTGGATGAAGTGATGGGAATATATTTCAGAGATGAGATATGTCCAGAGCTAACAGTCATAAAAGGATGATTAGTTTGTGTTTACTGAAAAATCTTTTAGGTATGTGAAGTGTTTTTGCGTGATTTGTGTGTTGAGTATGTTTTTAAGAAAACACAAAATTTTTCAGACAAGTGATTTTTATTTTTCCTCTGTATTTTTTCAAATGCATCAATGTTATCTTTGTTAAGCTCAGTGTATTTTCATGATTTAGGATTTTTAACATTTTCTGTAGTTGTGTTAAGTTTACTAGTCGCATTGTAAAATTATTTAGCATTATCAATGAGTTCATTTTTATTATAGTTTTTATTGTTATCAGATTTTCATGGTTTGGCTGTTTTAAACTGACTTTGTCCCTGAATGTGACATTGGAAGTCCAGATGCTGCTGTCAGTTCTGTTATAAGGATTCCCTTTTGCTTTCAAATATCAAAATTATTTTGAATTTTAAATTGTATAAGTATACTTATTTGTAGATTAAGATATAGGTTCTGTTATTCACAAGTATTTTTTAGCATCATTCATGTCCTTAGCTCGATAAGACTGTTAATTATTTGATAAAAGACTTTCAAAATGGCTTGCAGTTTTATTATGAAATGGCAGAAAATGTTCAACAGATTTAGTGGGTTTGTCCATCAGTGATTATGTCTGTCAAGGACAGTGGGGTGGGGCCATCCGTAGACAGTCGATCAAGGGTGGGTGGATATGTGTGATGTCTTGTTTTATAGTTAGCATGCTTGAATCTTTAAGTACATGTTCAAAATAAATTTCTTAACCCCATTCAGGTATCAATTACTCATCATGCATCACTCTTGTCTGTTCTGCCAAATGTTTGTGGTCAATTTCTGTGGCACCTCTCTCAAATTTTTAATAAAATAGATACCACTAAAGTAATCAGGTTTAACATTAGTTGTTATCATAGACAGAAGGGGCATTGCGATATCATTTCATCTAAATTTTTCTTTTATAAACATAATATCATACGTTCATAACATATTTAATTTTTGTTGCAGAAAAGCGCCGCCTTGAGGCGAAACAGAGAGAGGCAGCATGGGATGGCACCTTGACAAATAGTGATTGTGTATAATAAATGTTTGTAATGACTTTTTAACCATAATTAAGTCTGAATTGTCTTTTATTTGTGTGTATGTGTATATATATATATATATATATATATATATATATATATATATATATATATATATATATATATTTATATTTAATATATTGTAAATTTATATTATATACATCCATCAAGATTTGTACGCTGTTTAGCCTCATTTTTGGTGAGTTAGCCGCCGGATTACTATGGATTATAATATAGTGGTTTAGTTACCTGCATTCAAATAATCCAATTTGTTGATGTGGCAACTAGTTTCGACAGCTAACACGTGCAGTCGAAACTAGTTGCCACATCAACAAATTGGATTACTTGAATGCAGGTAGGTAACTTAACCACTATAATATATTATTTAGCAATGAATTGAGTATAGTTTTATCTTTCCATAGTTTTATATTTTCTTTTTTTATTGATTAAAAGGTGGCTGTAGCTCTGTGCTGCAAATCAACACTTCATGATGGAGGCTAAGCGTTGTGGACATTGTTGACGATAGTCGTGTTCGTCAGTACACATATTGTATGTCAATATCGAAATGTGGTGGTCAATTACTATGAACACTGAGTAGTCTAGGATATCCACAATTTTGTCTATGTAAAAGAACAGAATAAATGTTAGGCTTGTCAGTTATCTGAAAATCATACCAACGTAACAAGGTTCAGATAACAAAATATTAAGCATTGGGTTATATGGCTATTAATAAATGGCCTTTTCCAACATCAGCCATTCTAGTAACGATTTCACTAGTTTATCAACACTAATAAGTAATTTACAACCCATATTCGCCCTCATCTTGACATTAAATATCTTATTATTAAATAAAAGAATATCTGAATCGATTACAGAAAATCAGGATATAGTTAGAATGCAAGTTACTTTAGTGAAGATTTCTACATTCAGATTCCAAATATTTTATATATTTATTTATTCCAGGTGGTATCATATTAACTTTAACAGGCTTTACCTCTGTCAGATAGTCCATAGTGTATTTTCATAAAACTCCTGTGATTCCATGTTTTATCAATAGGTTAAAATTATCATCCAGGGTGTCTACCAGTCACGGAAGTCCACGAAAAGTCCCGTATTTGTATGAAGGGTCACGGAAGTCACCAAAAGACACGAATTTTTATTTGTAGGTCACCGAAATATGGACAACTTTTTCTATTATTTTGATTTTTTTTTCGATCAATGATGGTTTTTCATTTACGTCAAGCGTTTTGATTCAGTTGATCGTTCCTCAATGTCAACAGTGATACATCGATGCGTGTAGAGTAACACAGAAAACATAACGAAGGCAGTGCACATGGAAGAAATAGGAATGTTTTTAGATGGAATGGAGAAATGCATAAGAAAGTTCAACGCGATTGGCTGTTGTCCTGGCAACGTAATTTCGTCACGAGCGCATGCGCAGAGACTCGGAAATGTGTTCTACTATTCGCTATGCGCCGTACTTTCAAACACCTGTTTTCGTGAGTTTGTTTTGTTTGCCATTCTTTTCCTTGTTCCAAGTTGGTTCCTTTCGTGAGAGGTCCAACCTCTCAGACCATACCGGTATTCAACTAGTGAATCGTGACCGACAATAGCTTGAATAAAGCAAGTTAGTCTGTTAAGTTGAACTGCTTTGTTTGCACCTAATTTGGCGTTGGCATAAATCCAATACGGTGAAGCAGTGATTTTTAATTCATTTTCTAAAGTGCCGTTAAAGTAAACTCTTTAGAAATATTTTAGTGTACAGTAATAATTTGTTCAGACATAGTGTGAAATATCAGTGAAAGTTATTTTAGTTTCTTTTTAATAAGTTAGTGTAGTAATAGTTATAGGCCTACTAGTTTTTCAGTTGACAGAGACAACATGCCGGGCGAGTGCCGATTCCAAGAAACGTGGTCTGAAGACGACAATTTTAAAATGTGGTTGAGACCAGGTAAAGACTTATACACAGCATTTTGCTGTTTATGCAAAAGACATTTTGATGTCTCTCATTCAGGTGTTAACAGTCTTTAAGTCACACAAATTAGGAAAAAAACATGCCAAATTAGAAAAAAAACCTTAAAAGCGGCAAACAAATGACTCTTCATGCCTTTAGGCCTAACATTTGTAGTTCCAGTTCTGCAGCCAGTAGTACAGTAGATAGTTTCTTAAGCCAGCAAGGAAGTAATGAAGCAATTTTAACACTGCCTTCTACTTCAAAAACTTCATTAATTGAGGTTAGCCAACAATCAGATTTTTCGTCTTTGGCTGAAAAAAAAAAAAAAAAAATAGCCATACTCCAGTCCTGACTAGTTTTCTTGTGTCTGACAGTGTCACTAAAGCTGAAATTTTATGGGCATGTCAGTGTACTTTGACAAACACTTCTTCACGTTCTGGTGAAGCGGCAAGTGTATTATTTCCTATTCCCTGACAGTGCAATAGCTCAAAAATTTCAGATGCACAAAGATAAGATAGCCTATAGTGTCACTTATGGGCTAGGTCCCTATTTTTCTAATATCGTAGCAACAGAAGCCAAAAGGAGTCTGTTTTTTGCACTTTCTATTGATGAAAGCTTAAATGACATTTGCCAAAATAAGCAGATGGACATTATGATAAATTATTGGTGTTCAGAAAAAAACATGGTTAGCACAAGGTACCTGACTTCAACATTTTTAGAAAGGTCTTCTGCTGTTGATATGTTGGATAAATTGACTACTACTTTAGGGGAATTCAACTTGCCACTGAATAAGTTAACTCAGCTGTCTACTGACGGACCTAACGTCGATCTTAAGCTTATTTTTGACCTGAAAACTCACATGAAAGAGTCCCTTGTTAATAATATGGAGATTATAGATGTTGGCACTTGTTCACTGCACATCGTTAACAATGCTTACAAAACTGCACATAGTAAAGTTGGCTAAACCAGTTTTTGAGGGCTTTGTATAGGCTTTTTAAAAACTACCCTTCCAGAAGGTCTATATACTGCCAGTTAACTGGGTCTAAGGTTTTTCCAAAAAAATTCTGTGCAGTGAGATGGACAGAAAACTCCAGTGTTATAAGAAAGTGCTTAGACATTCTTCCTTCTTTAAAGCAATATTGTAACACCATTGTTGAACCCCCTGCAACAGAAAACTTTAACATAGTTAAGTCTTTCTTGCATGATGACAAAACTCTGGAGGCTAAACTTCATTTCTCAGCCATGATTGCAGAGGAGTTAGAAGTATTTTTGACATATTTTCAAAAGAATGATCCTCTGCTTCCTTTTTTACACCAGGAAGTGCTTTCTCTAATGAGAGGCCTGGCCAGTAAAATAATCAAAAATAAAGTTATTGCAACGGCCACCACAGCTTATAAATTAAAACAAATAGATCTAAACAAGTTTGAAAATTTTCAACCTCTGGATAAAACTGATATTGGCTTTGGTGCAAGATCTGCTTTTAGAAATATTGAAGAAGTTCATGTCCAGACTTTCAAGCTTGATTGTAAAAAATTTATTTTGGAAATTTACCAAAAGTTGTTAGAAAAAAGCCCTCTCAACAAAAAGTTTGTTCTCGGATCATCATGCCTAAACCCAGCCATCATGCTCAGTGAATCTTTGAGAACCTCAAGAGTTAGAGTTGCAATTGAAGAGCTTATTACTCACTCCCAAATCTCATCTGCTGAAGGAGATGTTATTATGAGGGAATATCTTAAATTCACTGAAAATCCGTCTTTAAAAGAAAAATTGGAATCGTTTGATTGGAAAAAGTAGGCTAGATACTTTTTTTTCATCATTGCTTGCCTTGCCTTGCAATCAACATGTAAACAATGAACTTATTCAGTTTATTCAAAGACTTCTCATTTGCTTTCATGGGAATGCGGCTGTAGAAAGAAGTTTTTCTTTCAACAAAAATTTTCTTGTTGAGAATTTACATGAACATTCATTGGTTGCACAAAGGTCACTTCATGATCACATCAGATCATTGCCAGGCAAGTTTTACTATAATTGAGTATATATTTAATATTTGTTAAGTTAGACCTATTCATTTTTAAATTAGACCCAAAAATTTTTAACTTTTCAATTTAAATTCACATTAAATTAGACCCACAAATTTTCAGCTTTTCAATTTAAATTCACATTCTTATGAATAGTTTATTACATAAGTTAATTTTGACCATTTGTACAAATAAATATTTACACAAAAGTAAAATTAGGCTAATCACTTCTGGTATGAAGAGGTAAGCCCAATTAGGCAAATCTGCTGTATAAACTGACTTTTCTGTAGAAAGCTCTAAAGCCTAGTATTTTAACAAAATATTTGTCGAATTAAAATATGTTTAAAAGTTGTATCAGAGATGTTAGTTAGTTTTTGATTAATTAGGCTTATAAGCCTAAAAGACTAACAAAAGCTAAATTAATATGTTAGATTGTACCACCAAAGCTATGAAAACATTATAAGTTATCCTAATGAAAATATTTAAGAGACATAAACTTACATTATGGATTAAAGAATGTTTAAGCTTTTCACCAGATAGGCCGACATATTTGTCATAAAAAAAATAACTACAACTTTCAAGGACATTTTTTATTTTAACATGTTCTATAAAGAGCAATAAGTGAGTTTTTAAGATAACTAGGGTGGAGAATGAGATCTACATATTTTTTTAAAATTTATTTTAGATGGTTTATCATCTCTAGTTATAACTAAGCAGATGATGAACGAGTTCAAGTCTGCATTGTATAGACGAAAGGAAAGTCTAAAGAGAAAGAAGGAAGAAGAGGATAGAGAAGAAAATGAAAGAAAGAGGATATGTAGGGAAATGAAAGAACTTCACAAACAAAGACAGAAAATACAAGAAAAAAAAAAATGAAGAGCTTATTAATATAGAAAAAAAAGCTACAAACTTTAAAAAAAGTTGTAGACTAGATTAGATATTTTATTTTTAATATATACGAGGTGCGGCTAGAAAAAAACCGGACTAGTACTGGTGAAACAATAAAACGAATGCAATAAGGCTGAAAGTCGCGTGGCCTGTCACGTGACTCTCGCTCCGCCTACTGCTCGAGTTTTATCTGCCTTCTGCACTCAGTCTGCCCGTGGCGTCTGTTTTAAGTAGTTGACGTTTTGTCTGTGCGTCGGAAAATGTTGAGTGTACAGAAAGAACAGCGTGTTAACATCAAATTTTGTTTCAAACTAGGAAAATCTGCAAGTGAAACGTTTGTAAAGTTACAACAAGTGTACGGCGATGATTGTTTATTGCGAACACAAGTGTTTGAGTGGTTTAAACGATTTAAAGATGGCCGCGAAGACACCAGTGATGACACTAGCACTGGCAGACCATTGTCAGCAAAAACTGATGCAAACATTGAAAAAATCGGTAAACTTGTTTGACAAGATCGCCGTTTAACAATCAGAGCAGTGTAGTGTTACGATTGTTAAATGGCGATCTTGTCGAACAAGTTTACCGATTTTTTCAATGTTTGCATCAGTTTTTGCTGACAATGGTCTGCCAGTGCGAGTGTCATCACTGGTGTCTTCGCGGCCATCTTTAAATCGTTTAAACCACTCAAACACTTGTGTTCGCGATAAACAATCATCGCCGTACACTTGTTGTAACATTACAAACATTTCACTTGCAGATTTTCCTAGTTTGAAACAAAATTTGATGTTAACACGCTGTTCTTTCTGTACACTCAACATTTTCCGACGCACAGACAAAACATCAACTACTTAAAACAGACGCCACGGGCAGACTGAGTGCAGGAGCCAGATGAAACTCGAGCAGTAGGCGGAGCGAGAGTCACGTGACAGGCCATGCGACTTTCAGCCTTATTGCATTCGTTTTATTGTTTCACCAGTACTAGTCCGGTTTTTTTCTAGCCGCACCTCGTATGTTAACCTACTGAGAACTTATTAAAACAACTGCGTAATTAATGTTTAGGATGTGATCGTCAAAATATCTGTGTAAATATCTTATGAACTACTTGGGTTACAAATATAATGAAACTGTTCTATACAATGAGACCTTTTATTAACTAATGTAAAAATATATGATGATACATTTTCAAGAACAAACATTTTAAGATGACTAAGGTAAGGATTTAAAAATATTTTAATAGTAGCCTAGATATTTATTGGTTTTATCTCGTTTAAATATTTGGTGTCTGATTCGGTTTTCTAATTTAAGAAAGTATTCTGAAGTTGAAAACTCATATTTTTAAGGCAAAGTTCCAATACATGGTTTATTTTACTGTTTATACTATGCATTTTTAAGTGTTTTGTTTCTTAATGTTATTATTCAATAAATATTTGTAAATATTTTACTTAATTACATGCAGAGAGAGGATCATTTGAGGTTTTAACACGTTCGCTGCGGCGGAACTTGAGGCTTAGCTTGTACCAAAGCTGAAATTATTTTTTGCAATTTTTTTTTATTCTAATGGAAAAAGACAGTTTTTAGAGTGAAAAAAATTCAATGCTTTTTATGTGATAGTATGACGTCATAAATTACGGTACCCTATGGAGTCCTGCAGTACCATTAAGGAGTCACATTTTAAGAAATATTTTACTTATTGTCATATATTGTAAATAATAATGAAATACATCATTTATCAGAGAAAAAACATTTTGAATTCTTTCAGCTGATATTATAACACATTACAGCTTCCGGGACCCAATGGGGTCCCGCAGCACCTCTAAATCTACGTCACTCGACTCGTCGCCGGAAGTACTCTCCAAGTAGTTTCCAACATCGTCCATAGTCATATTTACACCAACATGCATGTCTCTAGATGTCCCTGCCATTACTATATACAAGTAAAACACTAAAACTATCACTAACACAAACCACTTTCACTAAATCAAACATATATTCACTAAAAAAACTATTCAATTCTGTACAGGCTTCAGTAATCAAAATATCAGAGACCGAGACGCATACTTACACAACAACCACGCTGCAAGAACTACAGCCAACCAAATCAATACCTGCAGTGGAAATCCCGACATGAAACGAATTGGGGCATAGATGCCCGAAGGGTGTCCGCCTCGTCCAAGAGACATCCGGCTGGGCACATGTTAATATGAAAATACAATGCCACAAAGCCGACCTCAAGGTTGTTCTAAACAAAATGGTGGCATTTCAATTTACAACCGTGAGATTAGTAAACAAATGTTTAGTTTGTTGAATTAATTTAGGTTAAAACAGTGCAACTTGTATTTCTTGATACAGTGCCTAAAAATCTATTTTTTCAAAACAGCTTTCAACTGTTTATCACATAGAGGGGTATAATTCTATGAGTCAGAAAAATATCCTAAAGAGATAAAAGTTTAGTTGATTATCAAATTGAAGGTTTTTATTAGGAGAACACAAATCTTACTCTAAAAAGTCCACCCTACATAAAATGGCAGTAGTTCAGATGTACAAAATTAAAGCTAATTGAAAAAGCTGTACAAATGTTCTGTGCCACTGACACTTTTTTCAGGTGACTAGAGAAAGATAGTTTTGAGTCTCTCTCTCCCTCCCTCTCCCCCCCTCCCTCTCCCTCTCTCTCACACTCACTCACTCTCTCTTCTACTGTGGTGTTAGTGGACTTGTCTTATAAGGTAAGTGTGCTGATGTCCAAACTCTCCTAATATACTAATAACTCCTATACACCTAATTCCTGGCCTAGTACTCGTTAACCTAACTTTAAAAAAGTGATTTTACTATTTAACCCATAGAAAGAAAGGCATCCAAAAGAATGTTTCATTTATCTTATTTTGTAGATTTTAACTAGAGTACAACTTCGGTTATCTGGTCTAATGTGGCAAAGGTCAAGCCGGATTAAACATAAACGGATAAAGATCACTGGGATTAACCAGTGATCTATTTTGTTTCTAAAAAAAAAAATATTTTTTTTTTGTCCTCCGGGCCGGTTGTCGATGTTGTCTAGCGATCAGTTTGGAGCACAACACAACACTGTTTAGAGTTCACTTTGAATAAAATGCTGAGTAGATTGAGAGGAGAGATTGAGAAACAAAAAAGATCGCTGGTTAATGAAACAAACATTATACACTATAAGAGAGCGTCACAGCAATCGCGACACGAGATCCGAGCGAACCGTTCCGCATAGCAACATAAGTTCAACTGGTGTTTTAATTTTAGATAGAGGGATGAAGCGTGTTGACGGGGTTCATACCACCGGTTACAAGGGTTAGACAATGTCACCTGATATTAGACTTTTGGCAAATACATGTGCATAGAGGCCAGTAATATTATTTAAATTTCAATGTAGTAACAGGTGAATATGTGAGTAACAATTTATGCTTAAGAGATTATAAAAACAGATAAGAGGAACAAACTATTAAATTACTTAATTATGAATTACAAGTAACTATATGTATAATATTTAATATTAAGTACGAAAAACTTGGTTTTATTAGAAAAACACGTTTAGTAACTGATAACATACAACACATGTAAGCAGGGCGCCTACAATTGCATGTGACGCAACGCACTCTGCAGCAATTGTAATGAAACGAACGATGTTTATCATGATCGACAACTTTGACGCTGCTTGAGGGTGTGTACGTAAAATGAACTGTTCCACTTCATGGACACTCGCGAAATGGACTTTTCCAGCCAGCCACACTGAACAAAAGTAAACAACATTGCCAGATCGGATCTTCAGGCGCATTATTAAATTATTACGCAGTAACAAGCGACCACTTGTCAAGAGAGGGTGACTAGTCAATACAGTGCCTGCAATTTGCGAAATGCAAAACCGAAACACTCGTGTACGACATTAGCATTTTAAAACGGAAGATGTGCTTCCAATAAATTGTAATTTTGTCTTGTAAATAATTTATATTGTTATCTACTTTCCGAACCGGATGACACAGACTGCCGGGTAATTGGGGTTGTACTATACTGCCATTTTGTACCAAGTAAGGTGGCATGATTTCCTAGGAACCGAACTTCCAATCATTGTATGCGTAGATAGCCTGTGCGTGCAGCGTCTCGCTACACCTCTGTGTTAGTCAAAACAGTATGGCACTTAAGGTTACTCGCTAAACATGCATGTTTTATAGGCGCTGACTTTTTGTAACAAACTACACACCATGGCAGAAAGTACTGCATGATGTACTTTGCTACAAATGTTAGGAAATTAGGTGGATATGTACTCTCTATTTTCCAACATTGTGATTATTAGACAAAAATTATTGTGGTTGATGTGCTTATACATACATATCCTCTTCCGTTCCAGCTACTGCTGGGTCCACCCATAAGTAAACTATGGGTGAACATAGTGTACTTATGATCACTAAGTCTCCAACGGGGAAGATCTTTCCAATTCTCTTCTAGTACTGTCCAACACAGTATTCCTCGTCTTTCTACCTCTCTTCTCACATCATTGTCTTCTTGGCTTTCTTCCAATTACAATTAGTTATTTGTTTTTCCTAGGTAACAAACTAAGAGATCCTCCATTCTTTTTACATGGCCAAACTACCTTAATCTTGCCTTCTCCACCCTTTCTCTCAAAATATCAACAATTCCCCTTCTCAACTCCTCGTTCCTTGTCCTATCTCTCCTTGTCTTTCCCTTAATTGCTCTTATGAATCTCATCTCACTGGCCTGCACTCTGCTCCTTTATTTTTCTGTAATGTTGAATGTCTCTGATCTGTAGGTAACTATTGAACTAAAATATAATTTACACATGGTAACTTTTGCTTTCTTTGGTATGTCATTGTTCTACACCAAGCGCTTGATACTTTTTGGTCAAGGCGTGTGCCAAAGGAAACTAGTCCCTAGTATCTCCAAGTTTGTTGGTTCGGCTTGATTAGAACCTTGAAACGAGCGGCTAACGAGATCTGGTGATGCTGTGATTGGCCCAGCAAGCCAACAGTGGTATTAAAATTGCTTACAGAAATAATAATTGATCTGCTTATAAAAATTTTAATTCTCAAATAATGATAATGTAGCCAAACTTTGTAATTATTTGAGATATGCTGGCAGCTGAAGGAACTTACCTGTCTTATTTATAATTTTATTATTTTGTCCTACCTTGGTTTAGTTAGAATGTTGGTTGGTCAGACTCAGGAAAACAAATTTACACATTTTTGATTTTGGGCTTTGGAATTACAAAATGTTATATATTGGGAAAAAACAACATTTTTCAGAATCTAAAATTTGTTTAATACTTCCTTAGTTAATATCGGAAAATGATATTTACATTATGTACATAAAAGATTTACAGAGTCATTATGTGATTAATAGAGTATATAATTGTTTTTAATATTGTGTCTCATCAAGTGAGTCACAATGAAAACAACATGCATTAGTTAGCTTAGTGGTTTATAGTGAAATTATTCATTTTCTTAATTAAATTAGATTAAAATTAAGTGTTTGTATCACCTTGTTAAGCAAATGTATAAATTGTTAAGTGTATAAAATAAAGCAATACTAATCTGTAACAATCATAAATAAGTAGAAACGTGAATTTAGTGCATATTAGATTTATGTTCTATGCCAAGGTGAAGACACGAGAACCAATATCACTGATAAGCCAATCAACTCCCTCCAGCAAGTTCTCTCCAGTTACTGCACTGCATGACTGTATTATCCAGTGGTGTGTCTTTATACTGTCCAAGTCAAGAATCTGTAAACGTATACAAAGAAAAGATAACTGAAAATGTGTCTTGAATACTCAGCAGTTTTTTTTTTTAACCCTTTGCACTCGAAAGGCCACTGGCAGTGGCCAGTCCTCACTCCTAGACAACTCGTATTAGTTGTTGTTCAAACTGTCCTCCCATATCCACCGTCTTGCGCTATGCGTCAGCCATGTCGTCTGCCAGTAGTAACTGGGTTGGAATTGTTTTGTTGACACTCTGCTGATATAGCAAAATGAAAATTTAAAACCACATGTAGCTTGTAAAACTTTGTTTTAATGATAAAGTTAAACTACGTTGTACCACAATAACAGTTTAAGAGAAATGAAAGAATATTTGTGAGTTTGTTACGAGTAAATCTCGGATACTATCTTATCGTAAGTCATAATTTCCCTCCATATTCACTAAAGACTAAAATGCTAACGTAACTGAACTTAAACACTAATATATAAATAAATTTTGAAAAATATATGGCTATTTTATTACTTTGACTGATCACTTAGCAACACAAACACCACGTAGCGGCTTGCGAACGCTGAGACAGAGATGTTAGATATATGAACATAACAGCTGGCGAAATTAGTGGGAAACTGACAGTTTCAAAGTTTCTCAAGAGGTTACACCACCTTACAGAGGAATAATATTGAAAAAGATATACTAAATGCAGAACTGAATTGTGGCCGTGCACCAATTTTCACACTTACCACTCACAGTGGCCCTGCGATCTGGGAGGACATTTACAACAACAAAAATGACAGTCTGTCACAGAAATGGCAGTGACCACTGACAGTGGCTTTTCTTAAAGAGCCTTCTCAAGTGCAAAGGGTTAATAGTTCTCTAATGATATCAAGTGATAGATAATTGTTCCAAGCAATATTAGCAAACCAAGAAAACTACAAACTCAGTAAATATTGAGTCTGTTGTGGAACACAATAACAACAAGAATAACAACACTCATTGTAAATTAGTATATTGGAGAGATAGGAAATCAGCAAAATTACCTTAGTAGACAACTTCACTAACACCATAGTAGTAGTAACGTATACATAAGAGAATTACATAATCACACGAATTTTCATTACCACTGGCACTTTTTTCAGGTGAGTAGAGATTGAGTGAGTGAGAGAGAGAGAGAGATTCACCTGAAGAAAGTGCCAGTGGTAATGAAAATTTGTGTGATTCTTTTGTGTATATTACTACTACTCTGGTGTTAGTGAACTTGTCTTCTGAGGTAAGTTTGCTGGTGTTCTATCTCTCCAATATACCAATTTCTGGCTGTTCCGTACTAGTAATACATATTGTACATATAGTTATTTATAATTCAAAATTATGAATTATAATTACCTAATTATGAATAACCTAACCTATCTTTGTAAATTAAGATATCAAGTAGTTTATCACAAAGTGAAAGTGCCTGAATTATTTAGGTTTTGTTTGGGACAGGAAAGCAGGCTTAAATTTTATCTGGTAAGTCCTTTGAAAGTGACAAACACAAAATAAAAGGGAGATTTCAAGGCCACTGGCCTAACCTTCAGTCCATCACAGAAATCAGTTCTAACAGAAACAAGAAATAGAACTAATAAAAGTGAATCCAAATATGGGCCCATTCATCAAGCTGTATGAGGAAAGAGTCCAATGTATATGCGATATGTGGTGTAGGGAAAGTACTGACTCAGTGTCTTTTTTTTAATCTGGGAAAGAGGAACAGCTTTTTTATTTGTTATTTACACATTAGCACTCAATAATTCTGAATTTATTCAAGGCTAATCATAAATTGTATAACTTTGAAATAATTTCTTTTTTATTATTATTTATAGAAATTGGTTCCTAATTTTGGGGGTTAGCAACTTTATATCTCTAATGGGTCAAGTCAAGCAAACAAAATAATGGGGCATTTATGGTATCTCTCTGAAGAACTGATTTTCTTTTCTTTTTTTGACGATGATGTATCTTATGAAACAAAGGCAAAAATGGTGGAAGCACTGAAAAGGGAAGGAGTTGAAGTCTCACCAAAGCTCATCAAGGTTGATTTGGAAACAATCAGTAAGAAAAAACTAGAGGATTTTGTGTCTAGCAATACCAAGCGGTTTTTTTTCTATCACGGGGATTAATTCCAGTTTTATTGAGAAAAAAGTGCAAGATTGGGATGCAGACGACGAATATATAAAAAGTATAGAAATAGTTAAGTCATTCCGAGTAGTTAATGACATAGCAGAGAGAGGGGTTGCTTTAATTCAAGAGTACAACAAAATTCTAACACAGAATGAAGACCAAAAACAGTACTTGTTGTTACTAATAAAGACATTCAGACAAAAGTTTCCGAACTACAAGAAATCTACATTATCTGCCTAAATGTATTGTCTATGATAATTGTCATTTATACAATGTTTGGAAAGACTGAAAATCATTAGTTTAAATTCTGGAAATTTTATGTCAGTTGTGAGCATTTAACTATTACACAAGTGTTTTTTTAAATGTGGTACTTCTTACTTTTTAACCTTATTCCTTTACTAATTAATAAAAAGCAGTTTTATTTAATATATGTATAAAACCAATACTTTTTGTAGTACTCTAGGGTAGTAGATACATTCAAGTAGTTTTTATTTGAAATATGAATAACACACTCATTTCAGAAAATTTGTAAACTATCTACTTTCGAACAAAATTGTTGAAACTTCAAAGCTCAGTAGCGACCCCTAAAAATTATTTTAAAAATTTGAAAAAAATATTTTTTCTTTCTTTTATATGATAGAACAAAATGACAGGGTGGCCCAAAAGAATTTCGGAAAAAAATATTTTTATGTATTTTAAGCATCACCCTAATATATATATATATATTTTATATGAAGGTTATTAGGTCTAATCATTGTGATTTACATTTTATTGAAACTTTCTACTGTTTGATATTGCCTCGAGGCCAACGTATATTTATAAATCTTCTGTAACATTTGATAAATATCATAACTTTTCACAAACGGTCAACGTGTTTTTTTGTTCTGTGTCGTCCTTTTAAGTCCGGTGCCTTCGCACCCACCCTCGATGAGTCCAGCAATGTTTTGAAAGTACGAGGGTGGGTTGCACTACATAGATACTAAGGACTACACTAATAATGATAGTTTTCAAAATGTTGACCCTCAAGGGAAAGAGAATGGATGGTAACTAATAATTTTAAAATGGCATAGTCTTAAGGTGGTTCGGTCAGAATAAGGGATAACTGAATCCTGCTAAGCAGCACTGACTATACCTCTAGAACACGAGTACTCTTAGGTTTGAAATGGCATAGTCTTAAGGTGGTTCGGTCAGAATAAGGGATAACTGAATTCTGCTAAGCAGCACTGACTATACCTCTAGAACACGAGTACTCTTAGGTTTGAAATGGCATAGTCTTAAGGTGGTTCGGTCAGAATAAGGGACAACTGAATTCTGCTAAGCAGCACTGACTATACCTCTAGAACACGAGTACTCTTAGGTTTGAAATGGCATAGTCTTAAGGTGGTTCGGTCAGAATAAGGGACAACTGAATTCTGCTAAGCAGCACTGACTATACCTCTAGAACACGAGTACTCTTAGGTTTGAAATGGCATAGTCTTAAGGTGGTTCGGTCAGAATAAGGGATAACTGAATTCTGCTAAGCAGCACTGACTATACCTCTAGAACACGAGTACTCTTAGGTTTGAAATGGCATAGTCTTAAGGTGGTTCGGCCAGAATAAGGGACAACTGAATTCTGCTAAGCAGCACTGACTATACCTCTAGAACACGAGTACTCTTAGGTTTGAAATGGCATAGTCTTAAGGTGGTTCGGTCAGAATAAGGGATAACTGAATCCTGCTAAGCAGCACTGACTATACCTCTAGAACACGAGTACTCTTAGGTTTGAAATGGCATAGTCTTAAGGTGGTTCGGCCAGAATAAGGGATAACTGAATTCTGCTAAGCAGCACTGACTATACCTCTAGAACACGAGTACTCTTAGGTTTGAAATCGGACAGCTCTACAAGAAATGGCAGCCCCGTCAAATGTTTGACCCCCAGGGGAAAGGAGGGGGTGGTTACTCAAAAATTTGAGCCTTACTCATAAAATAATATATAAATGTCATAAATGAAAAAAAAATAAAATTTACTACAATGGACAATTAAAATGATTTCAAGTTTAGGCTTGAGATCAGGGTTGCTTTGGACGTGGTGATTGTCAATATATTGGAGGATGACAGAATAAAAGAACTAGAGCACTGAAGCAAGGGAACTGCCCAGGCCAATTGACAATGGCACGTTATCTTATCTGTACCCAGACACAATAACGTACTCTGTCGTCACTCTCCCGATAACCACTAACCATTCAGTGAACTTATGTTTTAATTAATTAAATTTAAAAAGAATATGTAAAGTGCAATCTGAGGTAGTTTTTGAATAAGTTCTAGTTAGTCTTTCAGTTCTAAGTTCAACTGCGCATTGAAATATCTGCGTTCCAGTGGTTTGAACATATCATTAAAAGTTTATTAAAATATAAATGGTAGAGATTTTACTTACAACTGCTTAAGAGAAAAAACATTAAATTCAATAAAAAGTGATTCTGAAGGAAACTTGTGCTATCTTGATTCTAATGCTATCTTGATTATAGAATTTTGTACAGTAGTTAACAGTTCTAATATTGACCTATATACTCCTCCCCACGCAACAATCCACTAAGAAACAATGATTTTGTATGCAAAAGAGGCTTGTTTCAATTCAGGTAAAATCAGTATTTCATTATGGTTTGAAATCTTAAAATAATATTTGTTAAAAACATTTTTCTCGACATTATGAATTACAATGAAGCTCAGTTATGTTTGGGGATACCATTGCTTGTAAAGTTGTGTTAGGTTAGGTTAAAGAGCACTTGGCCTCTTTAACCTAACCTAACCTAACTAGTGTTCAGACTACAGTACTCAATTAAAAAAATACACTTAAAGATTGTAAATAACTTTACTATTAGTATATTGGAGAGATAGGACATCAGCAAACTTACCTTAGAAGATAAGTTCACTAACACCAGAGTAGTAGTAACATACACAAAAGAATCACATAATCACACAAATTTTCAGTGCCACTGGTACTTTCTTCAGGTGAGTCAGTAGCACTGAAAATTCATGTGATTATGTGATTCTTTTGTGTATGTTACTACTACTCTGGTGTTAGTGAACTTATCTTCTAAGGTAAGTTTGCTGATGTCCTATCTCTCCAATATAGTAATAGTAAAGTTATTTACAATCTTTAAGTGTATTTTTTAATTGAGTACTGTAGTCTGAACACTTCCGCTCACCCATACATACGCAATGGTCTTAACCCACCCACCCACCTATATGTACATGAATATAAGTGCTATTTTAAAATGCTGAGTGTATTTTTTAATTGGCTAATCATGTCCTTTAAGACCATGCTATTTAAAAATTTGAGTTACCACCCACCCCTCTTTCCCTGATGGTCAAAAAATTGAAAACTATCCTTAGTAGTTTAATCCTTTGTATCTAGTAAGATTGCTCAAACAAATTTCACACATTTAAAATTGTAAAAAAAGTTAACGGGGGTTGCAAGTTCTTTTTCAATCACACAGTATAATGATGAGTATGAATACTTCAGTACTTTCCCGCTTTTTCTCTGGTATAATCTGACCAAAATACATAGTTTCGATACTCACAGTTTTTATTTCTTTAGAGGTCAGTGCTCCAGGTAAGTCTTGTTTGTTGGCAAATACTAACAGCGTAGCACCAATCAGCCTCTGTCAACCAAAAAGGTTAGTTAATAATGTATTTGTTTCAGTACTTAATCTTCTATTAGTCAATGCAGTAAGAAGTAACAGATATTCTATACTATTGGGTTTATACAATATAATATGCATTAATTTGCCTCCTGAATCTAGAAAGAAATATAGAACTCATTTCATAGTATTTTTTCAGTTGTTAATATAAAATTACTAAACAATTTTCATTGCAAAGAAGAGAAACTATTCACATATTATATAATATAACAATGCAATAGTACATGATATATTATATCTGATATCTTGTGTTTGTGTAGAGTACCCACTCAGCCACCCATACACGTACAGTAGTCTGGACCCACCCGCTCACCCATACATGTGCAGTGGCCTTGAACGACCCATACACATACAGTGGTGATGACTCATCCATTCATGTACAGTGGTATTGCCCTACCCACTCGCACATACACATTCAGTGGTATTTCATTACTGTATTTTAATACCATTGAACAAGTAGAATGTTTGTAGCCATTGTTTCACTTTCCTACGAACATGCAACTTAAATTCCGAAAAGATACCGTCAAGGCCGCCTTCATTCCCTGCTGGTATGGTGGAAATCACCCTATCTATTACAAATTACAGTCTTCATTTAATCAATACCACTATATGTGTAATGCACAGGTGAGTAAATAACACTAGGTACGTGATATGCTTGATAATGTCATATTTCACAATTTTAGAACAGAAGAAATGTTTACAACAAAAACTGAAATTAGAATGAAAAAATAATTTGCCTAATTATACGTTGGCAAAAAAAGGACATTATAAAATAAAATAAAAAAAAATTAAGAGAAATAATGCAAATACACATATTATATAACTTAAGATTCTAGTTGTTAACTCTTAAAACGCAGAATCCAAATATATGCGTATGAGTACAATTGCCCATAACATGGTATCCGTATATTTACACTAGTCGATATTTATAAACTTACAATAAATTAAATACGCAGCAGCGAGCTCTACGGTTTAAGGTCAACACTATTTTTAAGGTTGCTTTCGGTTATGAATCATATGAACTGGTTACTAGGCAACGACTGTAATAAATATGACGTTTTTACTAATCACTGCCGCTTTCAGTTACTGCTAGCGCTCGATGCGTATATATGTGGAACGTGAAGACAGACGACACGCCGCTTAGAGCTCAGTCGCTTCTTGTGTGTTCCAAATGTAATTACTAAGCTTTTTTGAGTAAACAACTTTAATAATTTGCCCTTTACTTTATATTTTTCCAGTTTCATTTATTTAAGATATAAATTATTTTATTTTATTGTTACATTGTCTAGTTGTATTCTGTACGATTGTAAATATTTTCGTAATGACTAACACGGACGATTTAGATGAATAAATATGTATCACATAATTATATTTATTTTTTCAATCTTACAATAAACTGGTTAAAATAGAAGAAAATATAACTTTAGAGAAAACAAAAATTATATAAATAAAAAAATCGAGCGGTAATTGTAAAATTACAAGCAATTACTCAGCGCTTTAAGGGTTAAATTATTTCAAGTTGGTTTGCTGACATGCTTCTTCTTCAATGTAGAGCAGTTTAATGATGTACTCGTATAACCTAGTTCCACAAGCAACTTTAAACAAAAAAATCCATTATATAAATTAAAAGAAGATGGTTCAACAAGTGAAGCCGAGTAAAATGACCATTGGAATTTTGTGCCAACATTTTAATCAAACTTATTGGGCATATGTATAAAATAGAGAAGGTTTTAAGCAGGGTCTTCATAGATATAAACGAAACTTAATTCCCGTCTAGCTCTCATATATTCAGTACTTCAAAACCATCTACCTCTTCTAGGAGCAACTTGTGCAGTTCAATCTTACAATCTTCAAGTCGTCTCTTGTCTGCACTGTCCACTACCCATACCAAGCCGTCGGTGCTTTCGAAGTAGTTTCTCCAATATGACCGCAGTGATTTCTGGCCACCGACATCCCATATGTTGAGTTTGAACCTAAAAACACCCTACACATTTATAATTACTCCACACTGAATCTGACTCTATTTAATATTTATGTATTATGTATAAATGAATAGTGTACAATACTTAAATAAAAAATTCAGTTGTTTTTATATAAATAAATGTTACCTACTTATGTATGATGTACTTTACTATTGCTCAGAACAATCTGATAAAGAGTAGAGGATTAATTGTGAATTTTTAAATTTTAATAAAGAGTTGTTTTTCTTCCCTGGTTTTCTCCTTCTCTAGTGAAAGCAGGTTGCCAATTATAAAGTTTGAAGCTTTTCTGAACAATGCTTAAATATAAAATTTCCAAAAATATATACAATAGAATCTTGGTTATCCGAGCCCCGGTTAACCGAGCTAGTCATCAGACGATGAAAACTAAACATAAAACTATTAATAAAAGGAAAACTATAGCGTGACACATCATATAATCGTTTAACAAGTAAAGTCTCTCCATTGGCTGTTGGTGCTAAGTTAAGGCGCTGCAAGGCCGTCACGAGACGTATTTATACTGTAACCTACTTTAGAAATAATATTCCCACCCAAATGCATTCTCTCATGACACATCACCACCTGACATCGGCTTAGTCAAATCTGCTCTCACACTAAATGTGGTTATTTAAGTGTGTTGACGTTCGTGATTTTACAATTCAGTATTGGAAATATTGTCGAATTTATTGTTGTTACTGTTATTGTTCAATATTTTATTCAAGTATTTTGATATAAGTGGTAAATGGTTGACAGTTGCTTATAATGAAAATGAAATAATGAATCAATCAGTGTTTTCGTCACCAATGTGTACGACAAATGTGGTATTAATACGATAATTTTGTTCCGTTAAAATTTTGAATGGTTCCCTGACTATTAAGGGAGTAATGCAGATTGTGTAAAACAACATGATAAATACGATAATTTCGTTCAGCAATCGGACTAAATGGTACTCTGCACTTAGACCAAGACGCGAATACTACCGTGGATCGTAGATAGATTAAATAAATACGAAAGGTTTTGTTGTCAACAAATGTAACATTAGAGGAAATTGCCCATACACAATGCTGCCTATGGACATTACATTGGATTTTTACTATTACATTTATATTATTGTAGTTTTTTTACTGACTGTTGTAGAGTTTTAAAATGGAATATTTATTCCCAACTTCTTGTCATCCTGCGATAATACAACTTTTAAAAGACATAACCTGATGTTCCTACTTTTTTACAGTGCTATAACTATATTTACACTATTTTGAATTTTGTCCCATGATTAACTAATTTTGTACTTTTTTCATGGCTTTTACATTATTTTTATCATAACCTTCGTATTATCCGCGTTTTTTCATATCCGAAGTGGTCCCGTTCCTAATTACCTCGGATAACCGAGTCTGCTGTAATTACGTATAGTCAGAATTCTCAACCATATGACGGTGCAATTGAAACTCATCTACTATTGGCCCAGGATTCCCAGGTACCGAATTCCTATCCTGATTAGGAGCTCTTAACAGTACAGATAATAGTACTAAGTCCACAATCAACTAACCATATTAAAACAAATTTTACAATAATAAATATCAGCTGATAATAATAATTTAGATTTAATACTTGTTCAATGCAGCAACGTCACATCCTAAAAACACGGTCGTGTAACCTACAAACTCCTTAAACAGCACTACGCTTTTGCCGTATACTGCGAGTGATCTGGGTAGAGTTAGTTATCTGTGCTAATAGCCTTTAATGCTTATGTACTTACCCTTTATGCTCAATCGTCTTTATGTTAAAGCCTAAAGTTGGAGATATTGTGCATATATCCTCTCCGTTAAATCTCTTCAGTATAGTTGTTTTTCCAGCATTATCTAGTCCTCTAATTACTTCTAAGGAAAATAGTTAAAATCATACAAGGCAATCTTTATTTTAAACCTTAATGTGTTTTATATTTGTTTATTATTGTAAAATTATCCATTTGACACATTGACAGTGTTTTGTTATACATTTCATGTATGGCACACATGAAATTTCAAAGAACACCAGCATCTGATATAAGAGCCTCATTGATATTCCACTAGGGTGGATGCACACAAAGGTAGCAAACCGGTGGAAGTAAAAAGACGTGCACCATTTTGAGTGAATCATTTTGCTCTATTTTTGTGCAGTACAATTCAACATGGCATACACACCCAGCATATATTTAATAAACAACCACTATTTCAAATTAATTTATAGTAAAAAAAAACTAGCTGCTACTACCAAAAGTGGGTTAGCCATATTAGAAGTATCCTATTGCAGCAAGATAAATGATAGAAGATTTATGCTCTCTTAAATAAAGACGGACTGGAGATAAATTAAATTAGGAAATCATTTATTGCTAAGATTATTTTTTCTTTTTTTGTCAATAACATTGATGGTTGATGACAACAAATACAAACTCAGTTCAGAAATTAGTCTCAAACTGATGTGCATATACATACAGAAAAATGCTTCAAGCAAATTGATGGATGATAAGAAGTTGGATTAAGTGTCAGACACTACTTCAACTGCTGCAAGACGTTATGTGGCACCCTGACGCAAGCACTCCCTCAGATAACAGAGGTTCTTTTGAATACATACAAAGCTGGTGTCCAACAAAACTAAGTGAGCAAACTTAACACGCAACACTTGCTTCCCTTGGTGTGCGGCCAGCCTTAAAAACCAGCATCTAACTTATATATGACACTTGATCTTTCAAAATATATCTGATTCATGTATGTAAGATGGTGACTTAATGAGATACCAACCAATTTATCAGATAGTCAAGGAGAGTGTTAAGAGTTTTAAATAAATAAATTGGGCTATGGAAAGGTCCGAGCCTAAATTTATGATCCATGACTTCTGAGCTTAAGAATATTTGTAATTAGTAGGTCTGTTCTTTCTATTGCATTGAATTCCAAGTCACATTAGATAAGTGACTGTAGATCTCTGTTCAAACAGATGTATCCTAAAAAAAGTTTAGAGTGTTGCTGTTACCGTAGAGAGGGTTTCATAATAGGGGATCCAGTTCCCATAGGGTAGTAAAAAATATCTTGGTATGATTATTTATAGCTATTTTATAAACCATAAAACTGCAAGTGGCGTGCCTATTGCTTGGGATCATACAAGGTGACACTAAACTGTGTTCTCTAACGAATGAATACGGTTCTTTAAGGTCAACATGAAAAAAATGTTCTGTAAACATGGGTCCAAAAACCCTTTGTTAACCAGCTAGCTGTCATTTATTATTTTTCATTGAAAACACTCCATGAAAAAAAATTAACCCACCCTCATGCACAAAGTGGATTGACACACTCTTCTACCTATACAGGTACAGTACTTTTGACCCATATTTGTATTGACCCTCAAGCCCTCCCATACTCCAATAGTGGTTTTGAAAAATAGGTTTATTTGTGAGTAAAAAAAAATCATAATTTCCAAACCAGTTTATATTGTTACAACTTATAAAATTTAAAAATCAATTTGATAAAAATATAATTTTCTAAATGCCAACTATTATATTCAATGAATGATAACTCCAAAATCAGTTGTTTTTCGCAGTTATTCCTCGAGTAATAGTTTAGGCTACGTAAAATTTCATTTAGAACCTTAATAACGGTAATTCTGCACTATTAGTTAGTCAACTTCAAATCTTTTCATACTTTGATAAAACATTTTTGGGATGCTAAATATCAATATTTAGTAAAAATTAGGTGTCGTAAAGAGAGAGTTAATATCATTAGTGATACATTAGTATACATACATCGCACCGCGGCAGTTATGGTTAGGGTAAGATATTATAGCCTATTGTAGAATATGTTTAATAGATTACTTACAGCTATCTTTAATAGATTACTTGATGATGGTATTTTCCCTGATGGACTTAAGATATGTTTTATTGTTCCTATTCATAAGTCATCTGATTCTTCTGATGTTCACAATTACCGACCAATTGCTATTCAGCCAGTTCTGGGGAAGATTTTCGAAGGATTGGTTCTTGACTATGTGAGCTTCTCATTTAAAAACATCATAGCACCACAGCAACATGGCTTTGCCCGGGGTAGGTCAACAGGTAGCAATTTGGTTGTTTATGAGGATTATATTTTGTCTGCCTTCTCGAGTGGTATCCAGGTCGATAGTGTTTATATTGATTTTAGCAAGGCTTTTGATGCTATCAGTCTTAAGCATGTTCTGGCCAAACTTCATGAATATGGAATATGTGTCAGCCTAATTTTTTGGTTTCGCTCCTATTTGAATAATAGAACTTTCCTAGTTAGCTTCGCTGGAGTTCTATCAAGACCTTTCACCGCCACCTCTGGTGTCCCTCAGGGATCACGCCTGGGCCCTTTTCTCTTCAATCTCTATATTAATGACTTGGTCATCATTAAATGTTGACTGCCTAATGTTTGCGGATAATGTCAAGGTCTACCGTGCTATTAGGGATCCTTCTGACACTGCAGATGAACCTATACTTAATTGATAACTGGTGCATCACTAATGCTATGAACAAAAATGCTGCCAAATGTTCACTGGTTTCATTCACTCGCTCTACCCAACCTCCTGTGGTATTTGACTACGTGCTCAATGAAACTGTTTTATCTCGTAGTACAATCGTCTGTGATCTTGGTGTCGTCTTCTCTGCTGATCTCAGCCCTGATAAGCATATTGACTTTATCTGTGGTAAAGCCCTAAGAATGCTCAACTTCATACTAAGAGCTTCAAGGAGTGGTCTTAGGATTGAGAGGCTGAATATCCTCTATAAGTCCTTCGTAAGGAGTATACTTGGTATTTATGCAGTTTCTTGTCACCAAACAAATTTGGAACATTTTGCTTGAAATGGGTCTAGAATTGGCTGTATTTTCATGAATGCTTTTTATTCCGCGGAAATAACGTATTTTACCAAAAAATTCGAAAAAACCAATGTCCCAACTTTTAGTATTTTTGTCATATTTCCATTAATTTAAATGGTATTTTAATCATCTTTTTTTATTTTGATGTGTTTTTTGCGCTGAATACAAATTTGAAAACTATTTTGGTCTATTACAAATACTTATTGAGATATAACGGAAAAACTACTATCGCGGCGAATCGCAATTAGCAGCCATTACGCGATCATTATATCCAACAACTATTAATCACAAAAACCGAATTCCCGTTGGAGTGAATAAAACACTCGAATTTAACGTAAATCACGGATTTTTGTTGAGAAAATAGACAGTTAGGATAAGTTTGGTTATGTCAGTAAAAAATGCACTTTTCGAGCTGAAAAAATAATTTTACAACAAAACCGGTTATATATTTGTGTTTAGCATAAAAAAACACAAGAAATGAAAAAAGTTGTTGAAAAATAAAGATTTAAAAAAAAGTTGGGTTTTTCACTATTAGATAAAAACTAGTTATCGATTTTTCGGTAAAAAACGAGTTTTCCGCAGATGAAATCAAACTCCTCAAGAGCTATAAACTCATATTTCACCACTTTTTCAACATGAAATCATATTTCCAGAGTTAGCAACAAAGTGCATAATTACCGTATACTTGAATACTGTTCAGTTGTCTGGTGCCCTTATCAACTCAATCATATTAAACGTCTAGACAGGATCCAGCGACGCTTCGTCAGAGCTGTTGGTGTTAGGCTCGGTCACAATTATTGTGATGTACCAATTGATCTAGTTGAAGCCTCTCTTGGACTTCTCCCTCTGTCTACTAGAAGGCAACAAGCTGATGCTCTTTTCCTATGGGGAGTTCTTTGTGGCACGGTCGATTGTTCTGACCTACTTTGTCGCATTGATCTACGTGCTTCAAGATTGACCCGCTCATGCAACCTGATTTTTTGTCGGTCGCACCCCACCAACTACATCATGCACGGCCCTCTTTAATGATTGCATCGACTTGGCAACCAGCTGTGTCATCAGTTCGACTTCTTTAATAGCCAATCTGCGATCAGAGGAATCTTCCAAAGACAAGTTCTCAGATGAATGTTTTTTTTGTAGCTCTATTATTATTATTATATTTTTATTTTATTATTTGTTGTACTTATCTGTAAAATGGAGTTCTTCATAAATAAATAAATATGTTTTTACAAATTCTGCTGACTGAAAAGAGGTTTACAACAGTGAAAATATGTTATTACAGGTTCATTCTACAATATAATAACCTGACCTAACCATAACTGCCGCGGCGCGATGTCTTCGAAATGTAAGTGATAGTGTATGGACTTTAAACCTTCTCATCGCTTTGCAACGTGAACGACAGCTTTCCGACACTTGATTTTCATTTTTCTAACAAAGTCAGGACTACCACGTCATCATATAAAAAGATTTTAAGTTGACCAACTAATAGTGCAGAATTACCGTAGTAACATCTCGATTTTGAAAATCAGAGGATAATTAAGTGAGATAAACATTTCTAGTTACCACCAGCAGTGACACCCCCTGAGGTGGCTGACATATGGATTGAGATCAATGTAACAATTATTGGAACAGTGAATCCGTAACTGTTTAAAATATCATAAGTAATTGGGAATTCAGTACAATACGTTCCTCTCACATAATTAGGTAATTATGCACTTTCTTGCCACCAAACAAATTTTGAACATTTTGTTTGAAATGGGTCTAGAATTGGCTGTATTTTCACGAGATATGCTTTTTATTCTGCGGAAATAACGTATTTTACCGAAAAATTCGAAAAAACCAATGTCACAACTTTTAGTATTTTTGTCATATTTCCGTTAATTTAAATAGTATTTTAATCATCTTTTTTATTTTGATGTGTTTTTTTGCGCTGAATAACAATTTGAAAACTATTTTGGTCTATTACAAATATTTCTCAAGAAATAACGGAAAAACTACTGTCGCGGCGGATCGCGATTAGCGGCCATTACGCGATCATTATATACAACAACTATTATCACAAAAACCGAATTCACCTATATTCCCGCCAGAGTGACGGCCTGTCACGGAGGCTATATGCTCGAATTTAACGCAAATTACGAATTTTTGTTGAGAAAATAGACAATTAGGATGTTAGGTTTTGTTTGGTTATGTCAGTAAAAAATGCATTTTTCGAGCTGAAAAAATAATTTTACTACAAAACCAGTTATATATTTGTGTTCAGCATAAAAAACACGAGAAATAAAAAAATTGTCAAAAAATAACGATTTTTTAAAAAAGTTGGTTTTTTCATTAGGCCTATTAGATAAAAATCTAGTTTTTTGATTTTTCGGTAAAAAACCAGTTTTCCGCGGATGAAATCAAACTCCCCAAGAGATATATAAACTCATTTTTCACCACTTTATTAACATAAAATCGTATTTTCAGAGGTGGCAAGAAAGTGCATAATTACCCATAATTATGATAGAAAATATTAGTAATTAACTTATTCAGCCAAACTCAGAAAATTTTCTACTAAAATAATATTGTATGACAATTAGGCTACTGAAATTTTTAATTATTTTCATGAAATCTATGGGCCTTGGTGGCTTAGCTTAGTCTAATTCATTTTATAAATAGACATTATATAGTTTTAAATGCAATTGAATTACCACGTTAATTACAATTCAATTAAATCCCGTTAATAACCCTTTTCTTCCTTACAATTCCCCTTTTGATGGCCAGTTTCACACATAGCTGTACACTACGTCAAACTTGACCATCTATAAGACTTTAATATTTTGAACAGTCTCTTATTATAAGGCTATTGCTCAGCAAACGTTTAAAACAAGGTTTGAATACAACTATAAACTTTATAAAGGATACAACATTAGTATTCTCAATTCTTTTTCCTTCTGTTTAATTTTCTTCAATATAGTAAGAAATCCCATGTTAACTTGGTTCCTTAAACTTCAAACTAATAATATGTCAATAAATAGCTAGCCTCGGTTCTTTTTATTTTAAAAACCCCTTATAAGATACAGAAAAACACAATTTTGTAATGAAGTTACAAGGGAACTTCGAAATTTTGACTAACCTAAATAAATGTACACTGGAAACTGACTCTGACTAGACCGTCAACTGACAAGTACAGTGTCAAAACCAAAACTGTCAACCTCAGTTCCAAAACAACAAAGTAAAAAACAAAAGTAAGCAAGGACTTATTAAATAACTAGAAGACATTCCTGCACGCTTCGCGTGCCAAACCCGACGCTCGTTGCGCTCGATATACCTCGGCATGCGGCTTCTGACTACAAATCATAGTATATTAACTGTATAACGTAAAATCACAATATTATATATATTTACAGTATCTTACACTACTTGCTTTGCTACATATTTTAGTTTTTTTATAGTATACATTTCCAATAGAATTACTTAGCCTGTTTCAAACGTGTTAATTTTATTTCTTTAACAGCTGAAGATTAAAGTCATAGTAAATTAAATGATAAATATAATGAAGTGCCCTTTTATTCATTTTTATAAAAATATATTACTGGTTTCGGCTCTTAGGCCATCTTCAGATAGTAAATAATATAACCTAAAATAAATTAACAAATTATAAAAATAAAACAGATGAAAATAACATAACATATGATTAATTTAGTGTGTGGGTAAGTTTAATTTTACATTTTGATTTTTATGTTTTTTAACTTTTCTTATTTTTTCGTATATAGGATTGTCCATGTTAATTTGTGTATTTAATATGTTCTTTGGTTCATTATAATTGTTTATATATATGTGTAAATTTTCTTTTGTATTCATTTTTTCTCCTTTCTTCTCGTATTCTAAAACTGTAACATTTTCATTTATATTTTGATAACTGTGATTTGACTGGAGAATATGTTCTGCAAAGTTAGATTTATGTGATGTTGAGTTGTTGTTTCTTATGGCTTGTATGTGTTCTTTGTAACGTAAATTAAATGTTCTTCCAGTTTGTCCTATGTAAAAAGAATTGCATTCCGAGAATTTTATTTTATATATTCCAGATTTGTCATATTTGTTATTTTTATTTTCTTTGTTGGATCGTTTGTTAATTAAAGTAAAAGTATTGTTCTTTGTTTTGTAACTGAGTGTATATTTACTGTATTGAAATGTCTTTCTAATAGCTTTATTCATTTTTTGTATTGTAAGGAACACTGATAAATCTTTCCTTTTCTTTTTCTTCCATTTTCTTATTCTTGTTTCTTTTTATTCTTTTTATAATTTTGTCAACAATTGTCGGATTGTAATCATTTTTCGAACAATACAAAAATGAATAAAGCTATTAGAAAAACATTTTAACACAGTAAATATACACTCAGTTACAAAACAAAGAACAATACTTTTACTTTAATTAACAAACTATCCAACAAAGAAAATAAAAATAACAAATATGACAAATCTGGAATATATAAAATAAAATGCTCAGAATGCAATTCTTTTTACATAGTACAAACTGGAAGAACATTTAATTTACGTTACAAAGAACACATACAAGCCATAAGAAACAACAACTCAACATTACATAAATCTAACTTTGCAGAACATATTCTCCAGTCAAATCACAGTTATCAAAATATAAATGAAAATGTTACAGTTTTAGAATACGAGAAGAAAGGAGAAAAAATGAATACAAAAGAAAATTTACACATATACATAAACAATTATAATGAACCAAAGAACATATTAAATACACAAATTAACATGAACAATCCTATATACGAAAAAATAAGAGAATTTAAAAAACATAAGAATCAAAAAGTAAAATTAAACTTACCCACACACTAAATTAATCATATGTTATGTTATTTTCATCTGTTTTATTTTTATAATTTGTTAATTTATTTTAGGTTATATTATTTACTATCTGAAGATGGCCTAAGAGCCGAAACCGGTAATATATTTTTATAAAAATGAATAAAAGGGTACTTCATTATATTTATTATTTAATTTATTAAAATAGTAGCCCTAACGTGAACTAGTTTATACATTTAAAGTCATAGTATAATATTAAAAATGCATCTATCAAAGAGTAGCTTTGTTTTGTGGAATTTATAGTACAATGTCAAACATACAAAATAAACATGTTTATTTATTTACAAACAGCTGTTATTAATTTACTAAAATCAACCCAATGTTATCCTTACAAAGCAATCTTTTAGGTGTGGTTTCTACCCCTTAGGAGTATTTGATCAAGATGAAAATACTTTAGTTGTCCTATTTAGGACCTAAAGAAACAGTGTACAAAATTTCAGCTCTATACCTACATGGGAAGTTGGAGAAATAGTGACGAGTGAGTTAGTCAGTCAGTTAGGGCTTTACCTTTTAAAGGTACCTATAGAAGATAGATACTACTGTTCCACTGTGGATTTGTTGTCTTGGACAATAACTTTTTTTAACAATAAATTCCTTTACAATCTGTTCTGATAAATTGAACATTAAGTACATATTAAAAAGTTGTACAAATATTGTTTTTACTTGAATTAGATTTAACTATTGTTAACCATAAAAAATGTTTACGAATCTAAATTGTAAGTTCAACATATCAGGTCGTTATCCACGACAACAAGAAGGTGTCCACCAGTAATAAGCCTAGGCCTATACATAAGGGGAAAGAGTGGTACACTACTGAGATTGCTCAAATTAAGTCTTATATATTGTTATTGTGTGATTTAAGAAAAACCAATCCCAATGTTATGCCTATATTGAAAAATCTCAGGAAAAATACCGTTGTAAGCTTAAATCAGCAAGGTTAATATGCAATGCTTCTCATGTAGCTGTCAAATAACCCATGCTAAGCAGCTTGGAATCTTATAAACAGTAATAAAGCCCCTAAATCTTGTACTGAAACTTTTGCCACTGCCAATGATTTAAAAAAAATTTTCGTTGGCTCTCTCATAGAATTGTTGAGAATGTTTAAGTTGATGATGGTTTTGATTGTCTGCAGAGCATACCTAAAATAGAAACTAGATTTTCCTTGAAGTCTGTAAATAGTGTTAATATTTGTTAAGTAATAAATAGATTTAAGACCACTAGTAGTAAGGATGTATACGGAATGACTCCCATTGTTTTAAAAAAAGTTGCATGTTTTTTGGCTCCTATTCGAAGTTTTTTATTTAATCAATATGTAGCAAAGGGATTATTCCCTGATGTATTGAAGGTAGCGAGAACAGTACCAATTTTTAAGAATGGGTCCCGCTGTGATGTAGCAAACTATAGGGCAGTGTCATTGATCCCTGTTGTCGCTAAGGTATTCGAAACACTTATGTTTTCAAAGCTATGTGACTATTTTGAGCCACACCACCTCCTGGTGCCGGCCTAATATGGATTCAGGAAGGGCAAGTCCACAGTGTTAGCTATCGAGGCCCTTCTTGACAACATTCTAAGTTCTTTTGAATCAAAGCAGTCTACATCAGTGCTGTTATGTGGCTTAAGAGGGCGCCGGAGTCCGATTAAAAATCGCATTTTAGTTTGGTGAAGAGCCACAGGGAGTGGTGTTTAGTGCAGTACGTTGTCTGTCTTGGTATTTGGCGTTTTAGGTACTAGGGGCGCTTCATGGCTTGGCCGTCCTCCCCTTACACCATTACTTCAATTTCTTTCTAATTTTTTATAGAACAACAGAAGGGAATGGACGGGTGATTGACACCACCAGCCGACAGGGTTGTCTGGGGCCTTCCGCGGTCCGCTTGTCCTCATTCCTTTCGGTAGTACAAATAAATTAGGTAGAGTTGCATCTAATAACAGAGTTTACACTCCTTATCTAATACTATTATTACTGTTATGTTCAATTTAATATACACAGCACGTAATGAAACTAGTATGAATACTTGTTTGTTTATTAGAATTTGTGATATTTAAAATATGAACAAGTAACTGACATAAACGAATGAAACAAATTTATAAAAGTGAATGATTAAATGTAAAATTAACAGAAAATAAGATAAACATAATTTTATGACAAATTTCAAGTAGGTAAACAAGTGAAATAAACTAAATTAATTAGAATATCTGATAGTTTAAATATAATAGTATAATGACAAAAATATTGATTTTGTAACTCAATATCATCAAACCATTTTTCAATTACAACTGAAAAATGATAATAGAGTCCTTATTGCTTATTAGCAATTGTATGAATGACACAAATTAGTGCAATTAAATTTTAACAAGTGGACTCAGGTTTTTAAAATGTTACACAAGTTTTTTGTATTTTAATAATTTAATATTATAACACAAATAATATTAACAATATTGTCTTTACAAAAATATAATAAGCAAACTGTAATTAATCTAACTTTTACGTTTCTAACGGTTTACAAAAACACTTATAGTAAAACTACAGATACAACTTTCAAAGTCTAACTGGCTTATTTCATTGCAACGATAATTTAATTCTGCATTATGTAGCTCACTTATTTACGTCTTATGGCTCATCTGCTATAATTCATCAATCTGACGATTTCCGTATTTTGTAACGCGTTTTCCTGTTTTTCAGAGCACGGTGTTTGAGCACACTGTACATCACTGTTTGTGATCACTATATCACTCAGTAACTCATTAAAAAATCAAAAAAATCTAGAGAAAACCATCATCTTTAGTGATTGATATAATTAAAATAGCGATATTTTGATTATAAACATGTTTTGTAAGATAAACGGTCAGTAACAGACTCACGACAAATCTTTATTGGTTGCAGAGACAGTAACTAGAAGTTTCGCAGTCTAAATTGTTTCAAAACATAATCGAACCTCACTCACGATGAGTTAGTCAAGGCTAATAACACTTGTGACTGGAATATTTAGGACACCGCCGCGCTACCCTCTTGGTTGTGTTTCGTACATTCGGCATGGGTAGTAAATCTGTGAAAGTCTGTTGACATATGTTGCTGCGATGCCAGGTTTCACACAGCACAATTATGCTATAAAAATGAACAAATATACCTCCAGATAAAAATTCTCATACTCCTACACATGTAACATTATTAATAATTTTAACTTCCCTATCACCACATACATTTTAGCCTAATTTTATTAATATCAAATGTTAATAATCTTAGAATAAGTTTGTCAAATACAATTATAATATACACTAATATAAAGAAGTGTTATATAATAATCCTTCAGCATCGTTCATTACAGGTATAACATTAAATAAATAATTTGTAGCACCATTTTATTTTTACTTTAATATTTTTTAAAACTAATATTAAACTTAATTAAAAACAATGAACATAAGGAAATATTGTTAATATAGAGAACTAAATCTTTACTTTTTCTCAATATGCCACAATAATATTTCCTTACACCCAATAAAGTTATTTACTAATTAGTAGTTATGACAAATTTTAGTACACAATTTTCGTTTTCTTATTTTTTCAAATATTTATGTTACTGTTCTTAAAAAATTTGTTTGACATTAATTGTTATGTAAATATTAAATATTTATTAGTAAATAATTAGACTGAAGTATTATTGTTCTTAGTTTCTAAGTGTATTATTTTATAAAACAAGACGAAGTCCATTAGAATGTTGTACATTGTCTAATCGCCAATGAATGATTTAGAAAATCATTTAAGTGCAAATATAATGTATATAATACAAATTATTGTGTTATATACATTATGTATTTCTTATATATATAATAAAAATATATTTTTGAACTAACTTACCTATGTTCTTCTTGGTGTTCACTTGAGACCAATCCCAAGTTGACACCATAGACAGGACTGCAGAGTGCAGACTACAAACGAAGGCGCAGAATTTTAAACGATTACAAAAAATTGGCTATATAGAAATTCATTTATACTTATAAGGAATACTTTGAGGCATACATTCGCAGCATTTTGGCTTTATTGTAGTAGACTATGTATTAGTCTAAAGCAAACAGGTTAGGGTAATTTTGAGTTTGCTTTGAGCGCTTGCATGATATGTAGTAAACGACTCAACTGCATCTGTTTTATTTTAATTCACTGAATGTATGTATTTTCAGTTAATTTTAGAACATTTTATGACTTAGTTTATTGTACTTTTGTATTTAATGGCTTAATAAATTCTTTATTCTTAGCATAGAATGTAAGAAAAGTCTTTCTCAATTATTATATCTATTACTCCTTCTATTATAGTATATGCATGTATTTCAATCGCGCACTTTGTACTTAAGTGATTGTTTTTATTGGGAATAAACTTTGATTATCACTATAAAAGTAAGCAAGATGCATCGCAATCCTCTCGACTACAGTTCTCTCGATTTGATTCTTTCTATAGTATGCTTTGTATCCTTACTTAAAAAACTATGGTACCATGATTGTAGCCACTGTGAATTAAATCTGTTCAGCTTCAACAACAGCTGATCGACAGCTGGTGCAGGTTACAGCTGTTGTGAGCTGCATTGCACCTGCTCTTAACCGAACTCTGTAACTGTACAGACGTCAGACACAGACTGAATTCAGCTTCAGTGCGACTAGTGCGAGTCAATCTCGTTGCTTTCCTGTCTTACTGAATTGCCTCTTTTCTCTATCCAATGCAAAGACTGCTTTAGTTTACCATGATCGGAGTCTGAAAGGTTCAATTGACTTTATTTGACTGTGTCATTTTCTATTTACTGTTATGAGTTCAAAAGTTATAAATAAAAACAAGCAAAATCTGATAATAAGTTTTAGGCTATTGTGAATATTTAGCTGTATTCGTAACAACGTATTTGTTAAACGTGTATTATCTTGTTCAGGAGGTTCATGTCGGTGTTTTATAGTATTGTTTTTATTTGTGTGAGAGTGTGATGGAAAGAACTAATTTTGTCCCAGCAATTCTTGGAATGTTATTGAATCCAACATGAAACATTAATTCACTATTTTTGTATCATCAGGCATTATTATTGTTTGTTTAAAGGTAAGTAAAAATCTGCCTTTAAGTTTATAATGAATGTGTTAGTTATTATTGAAAATTGTAAAGTTGATTTTACATTTGTGGAGTATGTTAGGATTATTGACTTTATTACTATTTTCTTATGTACACAATTTAGTCCCTTGACTCAAACTCAAACCCCTAAATTTAAATACCCTAGTATATTTTAATTGATATAATAGATACGAATTTTCTAGAATATGCCTATATTCAACTCAAGGTAAGGGAAAGGGTAAGTCATAGACTCGTTTATTTAATGGTTCAGGCTTATAATTAAAATATGAAAAAAATAATGTTAAATTTAAACAAGCGAAGCTCTTTAATGTAGGTAGTTAGGGTATATAATGTCTGTAAGAAGATTATAATGCAACTGTGAATGTTGACCAACCTGTACCAATAAAACAATCTCTTACCTTGTGTTACATAGAAAAGGATGGGGAAGGCTGTCAACTACCTACCCAACTTTCACTACTTTCCATCACACTTTTACCTCTCCAAGCGATTCTGACCTGTAAAGCTAGCCAACACTGAGCTCATTATTATGTGGGCATACAGGGTGTTTTTTTTTCACTCTACACCAATGGTATTTTTACTCTGCCTTAACATATTTTGTTAAGGGACAACTGTCCAAACCAAATATGTTAAGGCCAAATACCAGAGGCCATTTTACTCACTGGGTGAATTCCTCCAAGCTACTTACTGAGTCTGCCGCCCATATCTGTGAATAAAATGTATATAAATGTATAAATGTTTTATAAATGTTTTATAAAAAGTTTTTTTCTCTCTTTGACGCTATCTATCCAGCAGAGCTGGTCAAGGATTCAGCAGGAGGTAATCAGGTAATCAGGTAAAAACCCATCAAACAAATTTCCAAGTGGACCTCATGGAATTTGAACCTGTGATCATCTGCATATGAATCAGATGTGCTAACCACTAGGTTAGCAAGAGGCAGATCTTGTTAATAGGGACTTCAAGTGGATGGATCTGTCTGGATCTTAGGGGTCTCATTATTTTTCAGATTTGTTTCTTCTAAATAAGAACACCATCTCAGAACATATTTGAATTCTACAACTAAATTAATCTGCTTTAAAACCAGTCTTCATTAGGAATTAGTTCGTATACAGCACATAATAACTATGGAATGATAGGTATAGTAAAACACTTCGGAAATTTTGTGGGGGCTAATTCAATAACAGAATTAAATATATTGATGGTTAGAATATGACAAGTTATAGTTAAAATAGTCTAGACGCACAGTAGTTGATCATATATACTAAATTTGTACAGATTTTGTAATATATTATTTCTTTGTGTTTCTCATACCCTATAGAATTACTTTTAGGGTAACTTAATTAAATTTTTATTCTTGGTGTGAAAATTTCATGGTGGACAAAATGCGTAAAGGCATTCATGTCAGTTTTTATTTTGTAAATTGGTGATATTAAAAAAAAAAAAAAAACTGAAAAATTAATATATTCTTCTATATATACATTTTTTTTAGTAGAATATATTAAAATAAAAGAGTCAAATTTAGCCTGGTATTTCAGAGTAACA
This sequence comes from Stictocephala bisonia, assembly GCA_035578905.1. Classification (NCBI taxonomy): domain Eukaryota; kingdom Metazoa; phylum Arthropoda; class Insecta; order Hemiptera; family Membracidae; genus Stictocephala; species Stictocephala bisonia. Next base: position 464,577 of record JAQJVL010000056.1, read on the forward strand.
CTGTAAAAGTGATCTGGCTTGGGTGGAAGTTGACTGGATCAGGAGTAACTAATAGTTTTAGAGTTAGAAGAAACATGTTTTAAACCTTGAAACTCGGGTGGTACACATGTCTGCACCAACAGTAGGACTTATCAGAAATGTAAGCAAAGGGCGTTTAAAAAGTGAAGCTGCTTTGCATGCTGATTTTTTAAAATCGTTCTGCTGCCTGCCTTTAAAAAGATGTTAATTACAGTGATTGAATAAACTTACCTCTGTGTTGTCTTGTTATGTATTAGTCTAATTCTCTTTGTCATACAATTGTTGTTACTTAATTTAATGTCAGATATTTATGTTTAGTTTTACATAGTTTCTCTTTACTCGTACATTTTTACAAGTTGGTAAAAAATATTTTTAGGATCTCCTAAACCCAAAAAAGTGGGTTATTCGGAAAAACATTTAATGTCGGTCCATATGTGTCTCTGTGTGTGCAGTTCGCTGGAGACCAAATGATGTATCAAATTTTATGAAATTTGGTATGTAGGTGTATTTGTGTATGTATATCGTTATAGCCATTATCTCCAAATCTTTTTAATTTTTTTGCAATTTTAGTTTTTTGTATTTTTACAGGCTACAACATACAAAAATGAAATTGTCTCCAAAACTGCTATAACGATTTTGATTAAATTTTCAGGAAAGATGTGAATTACAATTTAAAATGTATTAGTAAAAACCACATGCCTCTAACTTGACTAGTTTTTGAGTTATGGAAAAAAAACATATTTGGGAATCAAACTGGTTATTTTCAAAATTTTTTTAGTGTTTAATATGGGGGTTTGTTTTCTGTTGGTATAGTTATTCATGTTTTGTTGTTGTTAATTTATTAGTTCTGTTAGGGGACTTAATTTTAGTTTAGTTCTTTATGTATCTGTTGTTGTTAATTTTATTTAATTCTGTTAGTTAATTGTAGTTTTGTTATTATCTTTTTGTTGTTAATTTTATTTAGTTCTATTAGTTAGACCTAGTTTTTAGTTTGTTTACATTTTTTGTTGTTTTTCAGTTCTGTATTCAATATAATGCCATATAATTCATGGCATTGGTTAACCATTAGACATTTGGCCACACTATGTTATAGGCTTATACTATTAAAACAGTTTTTTCACATTTTTTGTTAGGAATAATTTCTACAGAAAAAGAGAAGTTTGTTATATAAAATATTTGTTCACAGAAAAAAATGTCTTTGTAGAAAATATTTTCCATTGTAAAACTAAATTGAAAAAAAAATTGTTTGAAAACATTTTACAAATAACCATGCAAATTTAAATTGTTGAGAAAGATCCATACAAAACAATGGCCCTTATTAATTATTTTCACATCTGTTTTCTCAAGAAGCTCTCAATTAATTAATAGTTGTTACTGATCACATAAACATTTTATGACAAAAAGGATATTTTTAATCCTCTTCTTGGCAAATCTATTTTGAGATTTGAGTAATTTTGTTGTTTGTATAAAAATTGAAAAATGGGGTTGCAAAAACACACAATGTCTTACTTACTTGACATAGATCTGAAACATTATTTAACTGTAATATATTGATGTATCAATAAAACCTGTATTTTTTTGTTGTAAATTTATGTACCATTCATAATTTCATATCACACTCACTAAATAAGTTATTTTACAATTTTAAATTTAAAAAAAATAGGCCATTGTTTATTAATGGGACAAATTGACTTTCTCATTAGTATACATTTTAGAAATTTATACTAATGTATTTGTTTTAGTTTATAGCTTTAAAAGAAGGGGTTCTCTAAATATATACAAGCTATTTTAATCATTATTTAATATTCCTTTTTTAGGCTAGTTATATTGTCAATATATAATTTTATTAGTTATATTGGGTGGGTAATTATGGGTTTCAATTAAACTGTTAGTAACAAGTGACAACGTTTGATATATCTACTAAAACTAGTGGTTCTTAAGCTAACTTTAGTAAATAATAATGTCATTCTACAAAAGTTAAGGTTGGAACTCTAAGCAATTGGAGCAGAGGCCTGAAAGTTGATTTGATGTTCAGTTTTAAGCTGTGTTAAAGTTAGTTTCAAGACTCTAGCTCTGAATTCAAGTAAATTATTGCAAAGAAATTATCATCATTAAAAACTACTTCTTTGATTTAGGTTTAGGTATATCTTGTATATTTATCACTAATACAGCGCTTACTAGGATAATTGATAGGATTTTTAATAAAAGTAATTTTTAGTTCTAAATGCATAGATAATCAACTAAGTAAGCTGCTAGTATTATTTGCTATTTTAGATGGGGGAAGAAATTCAAGAGAAAAAAGATTCAAGTGTCAGCAATCCATGGGTGATTGGAGGCTCGATCGGGAGCAGGTCCTGTGTGCTTCAGTTCCGTTGTAGTGCACTTAGCAAAGCCCCCATAAATCCTCCCGGAGACATTCTCCACATGACTTACAAGACACTCCAGGCGGAAACCAAACTCCTGGCTGCCATTCTCAACGCTCATGGGCTACGTGAGGTAAGTTACCTTCTCTGTTCATTCACTATTACACTTCTTGTATGATAATAAACACAAGCTTATAGCACTTTAATTAGCCATTTTGTTTTTAATCCTGATTATCTACCAATGTTTACTTATGACACTCTTTTAACCTTAGTATCCACTAAGGTTAAATGTAAACAGTAAACATTTCCTATCTGTAAGTTTTGTAACAATTGAAAGTACTTAATTTGTTCATTACCATCACAATTATCTGTTCTGATGAGTTAATGACAGTATAGAAATCGCTATACTGTCCGCACTGGTGGCGCAGTGCTGTAACCCAGCTATATGGGGACAAAGTGTTAGGGAGATTGTAGCCGATAGGTTGGATGCTCGGTCCTCTTAATACAGACATGGCGTCCGCTTGATGGTTGCTATCGGCATGGACACTACTAGAGAAGTCTGGCGTGTCAATGTTGGGTGGTAATCATTGTGTGGATGTTGTGTGGGGGAGATAACCGAGTATCAGGCTTGTCAATTAACTGAAAGTCAGACCAGCACTACGTGGTTTGGAATCCACGTAAAGCTGTAGGTCCCTTAGTTGCCCTGGCTGTTGGGCTATTAATAAATTGCCCTTTCTGAGGAACAGTTGAACTCAGATAGTAACTAGACTACACTTATCCTACACTCATATAACCATTCATATTTGCCTTAAAATACCAACAACGTTGTGTCGGCGTGTCATATGTAAGAATGTAAGAAAGAATAAGCTAGCGAAAAGTTGTGACAGCAGTTCTACTTAACCCAGGAGAGGTCGCGCCTGTTAGTCATACGTATTTGGTCGCGTGTATAGAAAAATTCTAACACTTGACGTTCTTTATTTAGGACACATTACCGTAGTTAGTTTTTAAATATTTTGTTGTTATATTTCAAATTACATTTATATTAATTAGTTTTCATCAAATAACAGTTTTTACATATAATTAATAATTATATAAAAAGTACCAGGTATGAAAAACTAACAGTTACTTTGACAAGTTTTATTATTAAAAATCAAAATACAGTTTATAAATGAATAATGACCCGTATTGCTGTCATACAGTATCACTTTTGGTGATACAAAAAATCCACCGAATAATTTTGGTCACTATCGTCGTCCTGTTCAATCCAACTCAAAAGTAAATTATCGTTATTATTTACAGCCATTTCTTACACACATATATTACACTGAATAACACTAACACTACATAAAATATCACTATAAATACTATATTTACAATATTTAAATTTCAAAAATATAAACAAAAAAGAAACGAAAATGGTCGCGCCGTTAGAAAATTTTTAACACTCAGCTTAACGTATCCGGTCGCGCGTTAGATTTTCACTGAAAGACTGGAGCGCCTGACCTTCAACGGCCTCCCCCCACCCCTCCCTGCGATGAATCATCATGGAAAAACCCCAGAAATGTGTCACATATAGTCGACTACAAATACATTGACGCTCAATAGTCTTTGACAAGAAATAAAAAAAATCTCAATACAAGGACCTATTTTGTTAGAAAAAATCTAACAGCGTGACCTCTCCCGGGTTAAAGATTATTTTATTTATTCAAACAGCTTCGAATAACATTTTTGATAAAGTATGTAATCACTGTTGAACTAATAATAAACCTCTGAATACTAACTGTGCCCTCCTCTCCCTAAAAACACCACAAAGCAAGAATTTCATTAAAAAATTTCTTTTATGAGGTGTCCGATTTTGAGTAAAACTTGCAGACATTAGACTAATTATTCTAAATCCATCGTGACCTCTGTTCCACAAAACTGTTTTAATGATTTTTGACCAACTCATACAATGTAATGGGCATAATTTGATCTATTATATGTCGCGGCACTAGTGGCATAGTGCTGTAACTCAGCTACTCGGGAACAAAGTGTTGGCTCGAGGAGATAGTAGGCGATAAGTTCTATACTTAGTCCTCTTAATAATGACAAGACATTAACCAAATTGTTGCCATCAATGTGAACACTACTAGAGAAGTCTGGGGTGTCCATGTTGGTTGGTAGTCAAGGTTCAGATGCTGTGTAAGGAAGAGAAATGAGTGTCAGTCTTGTAAGTTAGCTGAAAATTGGACTAACACTGTGTGCTTTGAATTCCACATAAAGATGTAGGTCTCTTAGGTGCCCTGGCTATTGGCATATTAATTAATAGCTCTTTCTGAGGAACAGTCGACCTTAGTTACCAATATTTAGTAAAAAAAATAAGTCATAAATATTTATCACTACACTTATCACATTCATTCGCCCATGTCTTGAAGATCGGCGTCTTACTAATGAATAATAATGAATCTTAATAAATCAAGCTTAAAAATTCCAATATACATTTTATATTAGACTATTGTGGCAGATTATAACTTGATTCACCCTAATTTGTTGGTGGACTGCCGTCTAATTTAAAAATCTAAAGTCATCAAGAAATTCAAAATTTTCAGTCAAGTATCATCCATTGTTGAATGTTTTAATTTGTACACTGATATTCAATGTATCTTATGTAGAGTGATGTTAGGTGGTGTAACTGTCATTCTATTAAGTGCATATTTTTCATACCAAGAACAATGTTCAAAACAAATGTTTCAAAGTATGAAATATTTATTCGGGAAAAAAGATACATTGATAACTTTATCTTTCTACTGTTTAATGTAGGACTATCCTACATAAATTTCATTTATATTTTTCATCCTAAACAGCAGCCTAAATCCTAAATAGAATTGATATCTGTATCTTGGTGATTTGTATTTCCAAGGAAGTTTCTTCAAGGTGATGTAAAAAGAGGAAGTGTATTAGATTATAATTTTAGCAAGAATGCTTTAAAACTATTTTCAAACAATATCTTACTGATGTATACTTTAAAAAAATGTTTAGGATGTAATAACATTCAAACTGAGTACCCTTTAACATTTTTATTTAAGTTATTTCACACAACATGTTTTCGACTTAATAGTCATTTTCAAATGTAACTCAAGGGTACACAGTTTGAATTTTATTACGTAAGTAGACCTAATTCTTGATATTACTTTTAAAAAAAAATATATAAACTAAATGATACTACAGCATGCTTCACACACCGATATGCTTTCACTACCTTAGTTGTGCTTTTGCTTACTCCAAAACCTTTTGCCAAGACTTTTGGCTTTGAAACCTTTTGAGCACTTTTGCCAACCTCAAGTCAATTAATAGTGTATTCTTTAATTTGCCTATGCATTCTGCTGAGCAGTGAAAAAATATATATACAAGTGATTGATAGGAAATACATAGTGTTCATAAAAATATGTACGAGTGATTGATAGGAAATACATAGTGTTCATAACAATATATACGAGTGATTGATAGGAAATACATAGTGTTCATAAAAATATATACGAGTGATTGATAGGAAATACATAGTGTTCATAAAAATATATACGAGTGATTGATAGGAAATACAGTGTTCATAAAAATATATAAGAGTGATTGATAGGAAATACATAGTGTTCATAAAAATCAATCTAACCTTCAATGGAAAATATTTTTTTCTGGAATAACAATAATGTCAATTCCAGCATTTAACAAACATATATGTGTTTGCATGTGTCCTGTTCCTGTAGATGCATCATTTGACATACATTGACTTTTTACTGTTGTCGTTGGGATGCCAAAAGTTTGAGGTTTAAAAATTAAAACATGATAATAAGACGTTATTTTAATTATTGTAATATATTTTGCCATCATATTGTGTTCTACCATTATAAAGTCTCATCTTTTTTGGTTAGTCTGGAGGACATTCTGTCTTATTTATTGTATTTTTGGTTACAATCCATCGTATTCAGAACCAGTATGGCACTCCTATTTCTTTGTTCATTGTTTCTGATAAATATGCATTGTTATGCTAATGATCAATATTCACTGTGTGGCGTGGATTGTACAACATTGTGTCTATACACTTACTTACAAAAAGCAATAGCTTTTTTATTAGAAGGGTTTTCAGTTTTAAGGTTATGTGGTAGAGGGGACTGTCTAGTCCTAACATCGCCTTATAAAATAAAGATGTTTATCATTTCATCAATAGCCTTCACAAAGAAACAGTAATTTCAAACGAAAAAATAAAATATTTCCCCATACAATCATTATTTTTATTCAGTTCTATATAAGAAATGTCACCAAGCCAATGGGGTGTTTCTAAACATGGGATTGATTCTATAAAAGAATAGTGTACAGAATGACAACCAAAGTGTTTCGGCCAAGATATTATTGTGTGGAATATTCAGTAGCCTAAATCAAACAACTTGAAAATATCAGTAGGCCTAAATGAGCATACTTCTAGTCCATTTTTACTAGAAATTTTCTGAAGTGAAGCATTGTTATTCAGATCTTCCAGAATTTACCTATAAGAATTATATTAATTAAATATCTCAAAATAATAACAAATACCTAAGATAAAAAACATAAAACACTGTGAAGAGATTTATCTTAACAAGTATTTATGAAACTTGTATGTTTATAGAATAGGGACAAAAAAAACACATGGTCATAAGAAGCAACACATCAAATAATGAAACAGAACCAATCATAATTTGAAAACAAGATACGTATTTTCGTACATTGGATTCTCAAATTAAATTTGTAACAAAAAATACTTTATATATATAAAGGTTGGATAAGCAGCAATTTTGTTCGATTTATCATTATGATTCCTCATATTTCTTATGATTGTAGCAGGCCTCTTTGCTGAAGTTAACTGAAATATGCTGAGCTTACATATTTGTAAGAACTTGCATTATGTAAGCAGACAGGCTAACAATCTGTTAAGGGGGCATGAGACAGGCTGACTGACGGGTGTTATGGAAGGGTTATCTTAAGATGGGGCTGTTAGGTCAAAAAAGTTTTCAATTTCAATGTCTTTACATCAGCTGTTAGACAATTATTATCTTCATGATTATAAATACATTACCTCAAAGATGCAAATTCGGGATTTCTTGGTACTATAACCATTAAGAAATTATTACCCCGATTATTCCCAAATTTGATAAACAGACCCTCACAGGACTCGTCTTGATCAACATTTATTTTAAATTATGTAATTTAACTACAAATTAACAAATTTGATTTTATTTTATTATATACAGTAATTAATATTAAGTGATAATCATCATTGCTCCCAGATATACATGTAAAATCTGGTGTAGGAATACAATAACCTGTCAGGCAATTTATGCTTTTTAATATCGCCCACTTTACAAAATTGTTTAACTTTGTATACTCAATTGATAATTGTACTTTTATCCGGATGTCATATCATAATCCGCTTGCTACACACACATAGAGCGAGACAGTGCATGCACCCAACTTCATGCTATTATATCCCTCCCACTCCAAGGCGGGTAGTGGTCAAGTTTGTGTGTAGTAGTTACTCGTAGTCTAGAGGTATAGCCAGTGCTGCTTAACGGAATTCTGTTGTCCCAAATGCTGGCTGCATCACCCTAAGAAAGTATGAGACAGACCAACTGTGGGCATTATGGAAGGGTGATTGTAAGATAGATACAATCTATTAAGGAGGATAAGAGACCAGTTGACTGATAGGCATTATGGAAGTATGATAGATTTGGTTTGTAGAAAGTGTTTCTGGTCGTTACAAAATGATAGATTACATATTTATGATGTTCTGGTTAGTGCAGCAGATTTTTACTTTAAATTGTACTCCTTTTCTTCAGTGGCTAACTTTGTATGGAAATTAATTTTTATCCACGTAGAACCAAGCAGGCAAATTGGAGTCTGCACATTCCGTAATTATATAGAACATGGTCCTTGTTGATTTTTTTGCTGTTGTAGGTACTCAATTTGTGTTAAATTTGGTCCTGATTATGAATACGGCAACATATTGTGGAAACTGAATCTTGTAGTGTTGGGCAGATTTATTGCTAACTTACAGCCTGATACTTTGGCCGGTTTTATGCAACACGTTCCTCATCCCCACTCATCCGTCAGTTTCAAAGGATCGTTAGTTTGAATACGACTTTTTCAATGCAACTTTGGAGAGACACTGGTCTATGGCAAAGGGACCACTTTAAATAAAGGGAGTCTAGCTTGGGGGTGCAAGTTCTTGGGATCAGTGTTTCCACTGTTGTTGCACAGAACAAAACATGTTTTGTAACTTTAAATTAAAGTCAAGGAAGAGGACATGCATTTTTAAATTCTTTGAACCAGTTTTAGTATTTTAGTTTATCGAGAGGGGGGGATTTAATTGGACTTTAATAAAAGTAGTCTAATAGGCAACAGTAGGACAACTGACACTGGACATGAAAATATGTCAACTACTTGAACACCCCTTAAATATTATTAGGCCTGTTGCTAACTTAGTAATTAGCATGTCTGCTTCATATGTAAGATGGTCAAGGGTTCAAATCCAATCAACAAGGTTTAAATAGCACATTCAAAATGCCACTGGCGTAAAAACTAAAAAAAATAAAAATTGTTATCCTCTTTTGTAAGACTCTGTCAATTATTGCTGATTTAACAAGTATTAACCACTAATTTTCCAAATGTTGGTGTAGTCTAAGAGAGTTAGGTAACTTGATTTTGTGTAGAATCAACATTTGTCTTCTGTACAATCACATGCCAATATATTCTGTAATTTCTTCAGTATTCACATGCGTATTACATGTTGGTAGAAATATAAGTATATGTAACACAACCTAAATTGAATATACAAGTTAATACATTGAATTTATAAGTTAATAACATTTATAAATTTTTAACACAAATGAATCCTTTGTGAATCCCTTTGGTCTGAGGATGATGGATGGGGTTCACGAAATATATATATATTTTGAAATTTGTGTTTTGTAAAAAAAAAAAAATGCTCAGTAATATTTTTATTAGTAGTGCATTACAAATATATAAGTTACAAGAGACAAGGTGTATCTCTTGTAAGGGCAGAAACATTTCAGGGACTGATTATATGGGCCAAAGTAAAGATAAAAAAATGTCCTATGAAGGAATGTCCTAAAATGCTTCCATTCTCAGATATCCACAGTTTTGTTGTTGCAATAAATTATATCTCTAGGATGATTTAATTGATTGGATTGAAATTTTGTACATTACTCATGAATATAGATTAATTTCACATAAAATAATCAACTCATTACTCAGTTTCAAAATGGCCGCTATATTCGTTTTTTAAAGTGAAATAACTCAAAAGCCTTACATTTTTATGACATTTGTCAAGAACAATTTGTTAAAACCTATTTAATTTCCAATGCAATGGTGTACCATTTTTATCTTTTATTTTTTTAAGTTTTAGTTTTCTTAAAACTAAACTCTTTTTAATCTTGAAAAGACAAAATTAAAGTCCTTGCTTAGGTTACTAGTTTTTTACTTTATGTGATTAATTTCAATACATTTCAAGTGAATGTTGGAGCTTCTAAGTAGGAATCTGGTCGATTGAAACCTAAAAAGTTGTCATTATTAATTTATCATGTCAGATAACAGATAATAATTTAAAATTGGATTGAAAGACTTAACAGTCTTTTTTCTCAAATGATAATGAAAATCCTCACTATTTTTCATAGTATGAAAGTTAAAAAACACACTTTTAGTTTCATATCTGGCAAACATACTGCTGCATTAACTGATTTTCAAACGTTTATATTGATCGCTGTTTTACACTTAATCATTGCTGCTGTTCTGGCAAGGGGCTTGCATAATTTAAGGTAATCAGTTATAGGCTGGCTTGCTCATTGATTCAACGCCCATTCAACCACATAGAGGCCCTCGTTTATCAGATGTCGTGCTTCCGTTGCTGTGGATATTAATTAAAGACTTTATGATAATAGGTTAACTCAACAATAGCAATCATTGCACAGGTAATTCATTTATGCCTTTTGGTCTGAACAGCCAATACTGTATTAATGTTTAAAATTAAATCACCCCTGACATTGCTTTTAACGTAGCAGTTTTATTATCACTGTCACTTTAATGATATTGTTATTACTAACATATTAATTAGTTTATTTACTGTCTCAAATTTGTATTCTTACTTAAACATTAATTTTTTAACTTGCTTTAAAAATTGCCCAAAATTTTATTATTTATTTTGGTATTTTGAATCATGATTAATTGTTTATATTCAAATGAATGAATTGTTTAGTTACACAAAACAATTACACTTTCCCATTTATTGCTTTAATCTCCTTAAATTTGGCTTTTCTCTATGCTTTTTCATTACAATTGCAATTATTTGAATTTGTCAAATGAGGTTACACGAACATGTTGTACAGCCATAGTCGTACACATGTATTATGACATAATTGTAATTATAAGAAGAATTTTATCAATGCCTTGATGTATGATAAACAAAAGTCTTTAAAATTAATGTTTATACTGTTAGTTTTTATTTAGTTTTTTAATTAGTTTTTATTTGACTCTTAAATTTGCAGATGGAGGAACACAATGAAATACAATAAATGACTGAATTAGTATTTGTATCATTAAATTTACATTTTTATCAATCATAAAACAATTAGGACTAGCAAATCAGAACATTAAAATAAAAGCATGAAGACGTTATCTTATGAATGAGATTCTCTTAAAAAATTCTAACATAACTAATACTAATGTGTATTGTGGTAACGTATGACATAAATAATAGTGAACAAACGAGCTGTTGGTGAAACGTCTTTGGTAACTCAGTATTGACTGATGGTTGGGAAACACTGAGAGCAGAACCAATGGGCGCCACTGTTCAGCTGAAGTTCAAAGTTGTTGTCCTTTATCAGACCGACTACAGCACAGACATCATCACAGGTTAATCCCCAGTTGCTCAGATTCCCTGTGCTTTGTATGCTGGGACAGCTCCTCAGCAAGGTATAAATAGTTTCAGATGAAATACAAGACGCCTCGTAAATGTAGAAACACTGAAGATGCTGATGATGTACTTTCAGTAGATCTGTGTCCGTCAGATCCAAACAACTGTAGAAATGCACCCGTTTTAGATTAAGAGCGCACTTCATCAAGTTCATCACTGCTTTTGCCGTAACACTTTTTCCCAGATGGATCATTTCTAATTCACACAGTTTAAGCTCATTATTATCTGATAACCAGTCTACATTAGCACCGTCCAGGACAAAGGACTTGAGGTTTGTACAACTACTTAATACAGTCCCTAAATCTAACTGGGTTAAAAACTCGGGAAGGAAAAATCGGATCACAAGTTCTTTTAAATTTTTACCATGAGGTCCTTCTAGAAACTTGAGCAACTTTGCCGTCCAAACAGGAGAGTTAGGAACTCCGTGAAGACTGAGGGATGTGAGTGTTGTCGGAAGCAAAGACAAGCTCTCTGGCATGTGATGAGGCTCGGAGAGTGAAAGCCTTTGTAGCTCAGGACAAGCCGTTGCTAGCAATTCCAAACGGTGATAGTTAGTTCGTGAACTTCTAGCAGTGCGGAGTTTGAATTTTGGTAAGGTTGCTGATTCACAGACTTTCTCATATATCTCAAGAGCCCTGCCTGTGTGGCAATAGTCTCCGAAACTCTGGATGTTAGGGGCACTGCGGAGAGCAAGGACGACACCTGTGCTGGTGACTGCAGTGTTGGCAATGTTGAGAACACGTAGAGTTGAACATAGATGGTTGTGGCTCTCACAGTACTCAAGCAGGAAGGACATGTCAGTCAGCTTTGATTCCGATGGTCGCATCAACCCTAGTCTAGCTAAAGGCCTGTAAACCACAAAAACAGAATAATATTATGAATAATTTGTTTCCTAATATTAAATGTTATGTAAACATATGTTTTTCGGTCAAAAAGATAACAACAGACATTTATTGTACGATGCTGACTGAAAAAAATTGACAGTAATTTGAATGCTATGAAATGCAGTAAGTCTAGCTCTAAATATTTTATATTAGGAAATAATAGATTAAATTTTCGAATAATGGAGAAAGTGCCTTTGAAGAAACTTAGATAAATTGTATACTGCCTTTTATAAAACATAATGAATTACTGTATCTAAGACATGAAAAACATAAAAATAGACCTATATACCTATTTATAATATATAATGTATGAATTTTACATTTTTTAAACATGAAGATTTTTTACTTTTCATAACAAGGCTGATGAAATGTATATATATATCTTAAATAAGACTTTTATTTAAGGCTTAAGAAAATAGCTTCTTTAAACTTACATTTCAAATCAAGTAAACCTCTTAAAATTTTAAAATTTTTGAGAGACCATTTCCTTGGTTTAAAAATATTTTATAGTTAATAACTTAACCTAACGAGATCATGTTCAGAAAACAATAATCTTTTTTGATCTGAAGTTATTTTATATATATATATATATATATATATATATATATATATATATATAAATTTACTTTATAATGTACACTATTTTGCAGCTTTGGAAAAGAGAACTAAATACAATTTCTTTTATAAAGAAAATATTAAGAATTGTAAAGAAGTGTATAATAAATTTTATATGTGCTGATATATAAAATGCCTATGATTGCAAAACTCTTCATGTCAAGGCGACTCACTTCAACAAGAAGAATCATAAAAACACTGTACGATTAATGTCAATAACAAATCAAGTCTGCCCCTTCTCTGGTAAAAAATAAATTGAGCCATTAGACTATTCTATGACTAATAAACCACTATTAAGTATTGAAGTATTAAAATTTTTATCTTCAAAAAGTGTAGTAGACATTTATCTGTTAGCAAGTTAACTGACATAATTTTTTATAAAACTGAATGTTATATAGTCATCTTATATATATATATATATATATATATATATATATATATATATAAGTAAAATTAAATTTTTTCTGTTTGATTAAATTGACATTTGTCATTGAATAATTCTCTTTATTTAATAATAAACAATGCTGCAAGAGAAAAACAATAAAATTTAATTTGTATCATCTCTACCTTAAGAATTTTCGTAATCGAGCCCATCCAGCCAACCGCAATTTTGGTGTGTTCGCTAGCACGCACTTGGACGATTGCAATGATTTGTCCCTTATTTCTACTTGCAGAAAAAGCTGCTTTATACCAGCATCTGTCACTTGGCGTGAGTGTGCCACATCTAACACGCTTAGGTTCTTGCAGGCGCTGCCAATCACGTTCATTATCGAGTCACTCGCAATGTTTTGCAATACGAGTTTTTTCAAGGAAGTGGCTGACAAAAGAGCTGAGTGCAGTAAGTTGTGGTCTACAACAGTGAAAAAAATTAGGATACATTAAATAATTTACCAAAATGACATTTTTCTAAAGCTAACTAAGAAAGTTTCTTATTCTGGGGAGGGAGGGAGAGATATGCTGGTAAATGATCAGTAAATATTTCTGCTCTCTCTGTAGATGAGAAGATAACAAGCACCTATAGACTCAATTACAAATTAAATATAGCCTACTGTTTGTATACACAACTAGAGTATTCATGGCTAAATGGGATGGTGACTCTTATAAAATTTATGTTTACTTAGGGTGAGTGGGTTGGCTCAGCAAGAGTCATTTGAAAGTAGTGAGAAGAGTTGTATGTACGCAGAGTTGGAGGCCCATGTATATGTAATCAAATTTAATAAATAAGATTCTATGCTGAAAGACATTTAGACAAATGCTTAGAGATTAACAGATATTTTCAACCTCTAAAACCTTTCTCTCACAACTTGCACTGGGTTTACCATATATTATGTTATCCTTTTATAGGAGCTGGGCTATAACTGACTTTATTTTCCTCTTAACCCTTTCCATCCCAGCGACGGTTTCCGGACGTTCGTAATATGTTCCAAAAAGCCCAGCGTTCTGTTTTCCGGATGTCCGAAAAATGTCCATAGCATCTGGTAAACACGGATTACCGGACGTTTAGAAAATAATTTGTACTAACTCGAAATATATATATATATATATATATATATATATATATATATATTAATGATACATAAATGTTCGGAATAACATTTTCTATTATAAAAACATTGATTTGTTGTGATATAATGCTTTATTATAATACAACAACTTGTATTATTTTGTTGCCGTTGTTTTGCATTAACAGCTGTATTGATTTTCGTCAGATATGATCGTCAGCTGAGATTAATTGTTGTTTCATGACTGATGTGACTATTTAAATTTTAAACATTACATTGTGAAATATGAATCTCTTTGAAGATAACTAACTGGTGTTTAAATAGTGTTATTAGCTCTGGTAAATGAATTTTGTTAGTGCCCTTCAACACGCAACAAATTAAAAAAAAGTCAAAATATGTTTTTGTAAATATATATAAATATAAAAATAGTTGTAAATTTTGTTGTCTTTTTTTATTTTATATTATAGGTTATCTCTTTACGAAACTAATGAAACTCAAAATAATACATTTGCTTTTTATAAATAGAATCTTTATAATTTTTTTAGTAAAATAACAAAAATCGACTAAAAGAGCCTGGGCTTTTTGGGTTTATCAAATATGAAAATACCTGAGTTTTTTGGAACAACTTTTAAAAAAATGTTTGGGATGGAAAGGGTTAAGTATCCCTGGCCTTTCTGCATTTGAGACAAGTGGAAAAAATGTGTAATTCCTGTTAGAAATTACATGCTAAATGATAATTTAACATTTTCAAGCCATGAAGTCAATTTTAGAATCCTACACAGAAAACAATATTGTCTTGATTTGTCGCCATAAATACAGTAACCATCTCTTCGATGGCCTCCCTGTTTGACTCTGCTGTTCCTTTTGACTGTGCAATAACGTATTTAGTTTGTTTAACGTCCCTCACAAATATTAGGACCCCCTGTGCTTACTTAAAAAAGATAGTGATTATGTGAGTTTTTTTCTGATCCTTGATATCAACTCATCATTATCCGTTGACGTTTCCATTTTCACAGGTCGTCCTACAAAGGATCAACCATTTTGTCTACCCTTCCAGGTTTCCTTTCCCTCTGTCAACTATTGTATTTTATTTATAAATTTTCCTATACTTTGTTATGCTAATGATAGGTTTTTTAGTTGATTTAGCACATATTCTTAGACCCCTTATTTAAAAAATAGAGTCAAACTTTATGGGGTTTTAGTTTGTTTAGCACCTATTCTTTGACCCCTTATTTACAAAATAGAGTCAAACTTTAAAAGTACTATTCTTGTAAGTATAGTAAGCTGATAATGTTATATTCAATAAATATAAACTTAATATTCGATTTTGCTGCGTGAAAAGGAGCACATTTTAATGTCAAACCTAAGTCAACACTGTTCTCAATTATTCAGAAACAATGGAAGGGGTAAAATCTTAGAAATTCCAGGTCATGAATTTACACTTTATTGGAATCCCATGAACAGTGTTAGATTCACCATCAATAAGTTTTGTTTTTATCCTAATTGTTGGGTTTAGAAGTTACATCGTTTCATCCCTGACTTACACTTTACTAAAGTAATGACGAGTCTTTACTATAAAGTAGTCTAACTATCAAGTTTTTGCTATTGTGTTAATTTTTTCTTTTGTATATTTTATAGTAAAACAAGCTTTCTGAAATAAAAAAAAAACTGTATTGAAATGAAAAAAAAAAATGCTTTACTTAATGAGGAAAATTTTGAACCATTAGGTCCCCTCTTACACTTAACCTCATAAAGAAAATACGGCGTAAAATTACATTGAGTACATCTAAAGAGTTAAAACTTCTGCTGAGCACTTTTAAAAGTCAAAGAACAATAATAATTAACGTTATAAAATTAAGATTATATTCTAAGGTTGTTTGAAATGTAGCGTAATGGTTTTCTATAGATAAATCAACCACTGTACCTAAGAGTAAAAGAATTAAGAATGATTGTAACGAACTAGTCAGTAAAATTTGAAATACTGAATAGTTTTCAAATTTATTATTTGTATAGTTTAGCTACTTTATCATCATTATGCTAGCATTACAAAACCATTTCCCTTCATAAATGTTACACAAATGCATTCCAACATGAAAAAAACTAATTCAACATGTTTACCTTGATTGCACACTTAATTTACCTTGATTGACAGTGGTATTGACCTAACCCCCCCTTACACAGTTTTATTGACCCCCCCCCATACACATACAGTGGTATTGACTTACCCATAAGCTTCGGATGGTATTAACTCGCCCACCCCCATACACTTACATTGTATTGACTCAACCACTCAACCTAAACACATACAGTGGTATTGGCCCACACACCCCCATGAACTAACTTACAGTGGTATTGAAATAAACAAAGCATGTGCCATATTTTTAATTTAGGAATACTCTCAACGAAGAATTTTAACTAATTTTGTTATGGTTTTATATTGTTTTGCTGGAATTAGAAGAGCTCTTTTACATTAAATCCCAATTTTATCAATATTTCCAGAAATGATAGTAAAGCTATTTTTTAATTTATAAGTGAAAGATATATTCTGATTCAAAGCCAAAGAAAGTTCCCCATACTCAAATTAATTGTTGTAAAATGCAGTACTGTCAGTTATTATTCAGCAATATTACAGCTAAAGTGAGCCAACCGTTGTTGGGACTCACTTCACTCTCTGTCGCATGCTACCAGTTCATTACTGTCATGCTTCACTCGTTTATTGATTGCTTGAAAAGAAAATAAACATTGGACAAGTGGGCGTTAGGCGACGGGCGTGTCCCAGGCCAGGGAAATTATAGTACATTTGGAATAACTAGTTTTTTTGCTCTCTCTTGAACTGAATTGATAAGTTGTTGAATTAAAAGTTCACCAAGTCCACCTTAATAAATAATTTAAAAGGAGATGTGTATTTTTCTAAGTACTGATTCAAAATGACAACATATTCCTAGTGTAAAAATATCCAAGTGCGTAATCACGTTTGAACGGGGTACGTTAAATCTGAAATACATAGTTTCTCAGGTCCTTGATTTGTTTACAATTGAAAATTTGTTATTTGTTAATAGATTAAAGAAAATTAAATATTTGTTTTTATAACATGAATTAATCAATAGTCATTGTTGATGTTGGATTATAATTTAATATGAGATATATGTAATTTAATATGCAGATAAAAAAAGTAGTAAAGTATAAATGATATATAAGTGTCGGATAGTATCATCACCACTGTAGGTGTATTTGTGGGAGACTTTATATTTTGTAATTGAAACTATAATTAAACACGTACTAGTTTACTCAATAAAATAAATCATCCTTAATAACTTCATGCAACTGATAAAAATATCAGTTGTTTGAATATAAGAACAGTTTTTCCACTCATCTTTGAACGTTACTAACCTAACCGTAGCAGTGCAGACCTAGCAAGCTGTAGGGACTCAAGTCCGGTACCCTGAGTGGCTAGCAAGCGTAGTAGTGCAGCTTGGTGACTGCATCCGTAGTAGCAACATAGCTCTACCCGTAGGTTGTGAATATCTGGTGCAAGCAGGAGGGATAGCAGGTAAAGAGGGACAGGGCCCGCCCCCATGGCACCTGTGTCAGGCACTGGTGTAGCGAGCAGGGCTGCTCCCTCCTCCAACAGCCTGGCACGGACACAGCCAGGCAGGGAAGTCAGCCATAGGGGTCGTAGACGTGTCTGAGCAACACTTAGGGCATGAGCGGGGGTGGTCTCTTGAGCGATAGTTTGCAGAGTGCGACACAGCGACACCAGCTGAGATGCCAAGGCAGCCTGTGTCAGTGCCGCAAGTGAATTGGGCTGCTTTGCCTGAGGCATCACTCCATTTTGAGCCACCTGAAATGTGAAAGGTTTTATTTACTTGTCGGCAAGATATTATTTCTCTAAAAGTGGTAAAGCAATCTTTTAACTAGTGTAAATGGCTAAAAATAATCTTTCCAAAATAATGTGGTAGTGTTTAATAAAGGCTATTAATTTTTGTATTTTGTTAAGTTGACTTATTCATAGCTTTATACGAAAAGTGCAAGATATTCAATTTTGAAATATGTTATTCTTAACCCCTAAAATGCTAAATTATTTAAGGAAAGGCCTTCAAATTCAGCATGAATGTTTAGAAAAACTCTAGCTATAAAATTAGACATTCATAGGTGGCTTGTATTTTTTAGTTACATTTAAGTTACAACAAAAAAGTATCGTTGACATTTTAAAAACTGATTTATTTAAACAGTTTTTACGTTCAAAAATTATAAATATTTTGCCCATTTTTAAAGAAAAACTAATTTAGATTAACTTTAAAAATAAAAAATCTGTAACTAGTATAATTAGACTACAATAGGACTCAATGTCTTTAGCTATTTTAACAAAATAATATTGTAGCCTCAAAAGGGTTTATATAATATGTCAACAAAAGATAAATGGACATGACTAATAATAATTTATAGCCTTAAAGACAATAAATAAAAACATAACTAAATATTATTACAGTTTGATTTTATTAATAGTATATTAAGAATAAATTAATTACGAAGAAGATTCAACACAATTGTTTCATAAAACTTCTTTGTATGCAATGTAACAGGAGCCCATGTCTTCAATGCCTCCTTTGTCGACTTTTTAATTAAATATAGTAGAGAACAAATATCTGTCCTCTTAATACTGACACGGAGCCCACTCAGTGGTTGCCATCGATGTGGACACAATTAGAGAAGTCTGGGGTAAGCTATGTTGGGTGGCAGGCAGTGTCCGGATGTTGTGTAGGGGAGAGAACTGATTATCGGGCACATCACTTAGCTGAAAATCAGACCAATACTACGTAGTTCGGGTTCTACGTAGAGCTGTATGTACCCTGTTTGCTCTTACTATTGGGCTATTAATAAATAGCTGTTCCTGATTAAATTCGTGTATCTACACTCATTCGCCCCTCATATTTGCCCATATCTCTACGATCGGCGTCTTGTTGATGAGTAGTAATAAATAAAGGCAGTTTTATTGTAAAGTTGCTTAGTTAAATATCATATAAAAGGGGAAATATTATTCTTTCCTTTTTTTTATGGAGAAAGCTACCATACTTTGGTACCGGGCTGTGACATCTACCATAATAAGGCAAGAGTCTGGGACAACTTTTGTATTCAGAGTTGTAGAACAGCCATATTTGGGCAACTGCCTTCATAGGTTGGTGTCAAATTAATCAACTGTGTCCCTGAATGCATCAAACATTTGAAAAATCTAAATCAATTAAAAGCTCAAAGCACATTTTAGTGCTGAATGCGTTTTCCTCAGTTAAGGAGTTTTTTGGATAACCGTTGGGAAATTTGGACTTAAAATGATTGACCGAGTCTTCAGTTTGAATGGGACTATGCCTGTCTGTAAGTGTACGTCTGAGTGTGGGAGTGTATATTTAGTCAGGCATGCACGGGATGTGGAGGCACTAGATGCAAGACTATTTTCAGCTGTTGTTTTGTGCCCAATAGCTGCATATCATGATGGATTAACTGGACTTCAGAGGACTGAGAATTTCATACCTACAGAATTGGATATTTTTTCTCAGACATATCTTCGAACAAGAGGAAAGTGACCCTGTGGATTACATGGTTGTTATCCTCAATAACATTTTTGCTTACCTTCTGTATCTCATGTTCTGTATACATTACAGATAGTTGTACCCAGTGTGTAATGTATATTACTCCAACATATTGTTATTACTGTACTTATCTTCTTCACAAATTGTTAATTCTAGTTATTTATGTTTCTGTAATATTAAATGTTAACCAACCGTTGAAATAAATAAACTAGATAATTTATTAGTATTATTACTTTTTATTTTCCAATCCTACCTCACTTACACTAGATTTTATTAACTTATTGCTTCAACTTAGTACTTATTTATTGTCATTTCATTTAGCTCTAGCATGTGAATTGTATTACTGGACATAACTTTTTATTTCTAGCAACAAACAGTTTTGCTTTGTTGTTGTAAATTTATATTACTTGTTTTGTTGTTCAATTATGATTTTAGTCTGTAATAAGTTATTTCTTACATTTGCTGCTACTGTACCCTTTGGTTCTCATTGTATTTACGTTGGAAGTCAAGTAAATCCACACCTGAATTTTTCATGTGATGTTTGCTATGTAATTTATCCATTATTTACTGCAATGAAGATATTATGTTGTATTATAATGTGAACTTACCAGATGTTACATTCATGAAGTATGTGAGATGGGTAAAATTGAATGTTTCTCACATTTCTATCACAATAAGTATGTACACTAATTTGATTTACATAAAAACACAAGAGGATCTATGAAAGGTACACAACGAACTACATTGTACATGAGTGGTGGTGATATCAATGACAGATAGTTGATAACGTAGATATGTTTACATTGTCATCACGGCTTTTAGAAATTGTTAGGTTCTGATTTTTACTGTTACACTACTGTTTGCACATATAGCTGTTAGTAAATTAAAGACACTATAATTACCGATTGTTAACTATGATGAAAAACAGTTGTCATCGTTTAAAAGTAATTACATTAGCAGACGGCTCATAGACGGAATATGGCCGCAAACAAACAGTAGCAGACGCCCACCCACACAGAACAGCTGATTGGTTTATTGATGCGCATAAAGATGCGCAAACAACTTCGTATCGTCAGTCGAAAGTCGACTCGTGCGTACAAGTGTTCATGCAAACTTGCATGAACCTATAAATAATCCAATAGCATAGCTAGTAGATATTGTAATTACATTTTGTTTCCTGGCGTCTGGAATTTAAATATATGTCTTCAGAAATAGTTACAGTTCATCGAACGCATTTGATAATTAGCTGTTGTAAAATTATATTACGAACATCGCATTACCAAGATATAATAAAAACAACATACATTAAAATTTTAAAGGCTTAACAAATAAAACACGCCAACATATGAACAATGCAATCACTAAAAATATATATAATTTAGTAAATTGCATTTTTATATTTGGTACGGTAGGCTACTGTAAACCTTTTAAGCATGTTTTTTTTTTTACATAGAAACATCTGGGCATTTATTTTGGTTTATTGCATTTTCATTAAAATACTTATAATTATTAAAGTATGATTTCATTTCTGTTATCATTTAATATGTGTATTTTTAAATAAAGCAGTGGTAACGAGCAGCAATCAAACATTTTAAGCTGCTCATAAGTATTTATTCAAATAGGCCTACGCTAAATAAGTTTTTTGCAATGATAATACTCACTATGTAATAAATGGTTTTGTAACGATTTTTGTGACTGAAATGGTTTGTTTAGCAAATTCTTAAATTGTGAATGTGATATTCCGTATTTTTACGAGAATAAAATGTGAACAATTCTTACAAGTATAAATATATGGGGTTAACTGAGGGAACAGAACGCAGTTTTTAAATATAAAACCATTTGAGTGTCCATCATTATTTAATTAACTGGTATCAAATCTTTTTTGTAATGAGGTGAACGGATTTTCGTTATTTATTTATGATTAAGTCTAAAATAGCGTACCATTAACCTTTGAGTAGTTTACAGGCAACTATTTGTTTAAAAATCCTAAATTCGTTCGACAACGTTAATGTGAAAATTAAATATAAAACATGGTATTGTTCGTCAGTCGACGCAAAGTTTCAGTCGAGCTATAAATTATTAACCCTACAGGAGCCACCTGTTGCCGGCCGTGGTGACGGACTCGCCGTAAATCCCGGCACCGGAGGCACGCGAGCGGGAGATAGATATTAAAGTCTGAAAACGTACAGTCGATGATGCCTGAATCGTCCCTCATCATTTTGACCCTTACATTTGAATTTTAGTCAATTTGGTTTAAGTTTTTAACGGTGTAAAACTAAACTTTCAACTAAATAATTTTTAACGAATCACCCGCCTGCTATATAATAGAAAAAATATTAAAATAATTAAACTTTGGAAGATTCCCACATGACGCATTAAACTCTTTTCAATCAAGACGCTTTTAGTACATTTTATGGAACCTTTTTGGCTATAGTCAGGAAGATGGTTGATTTTAGGGAGACCATTGAGTGATAGTGGTTTGTAAAAAATGCCGCCAGTGCAGTAATGACATTATTTAGAACATCGTCTTCTCACCTTCTGATTCCAGATCGTCTCGCCTCCTGATTGTCCTGTTTATATATTCTCTCGCCTCCTGATATCTTCATCCTCTCGCATCTTGCTATTCTATATCCTCTTGCCTCCTGACTTCCTGATATTCTACATCCTCTCGCCTCCTGATATCTTCATCCTCTCGCATCTTGCTATTCTATATCCTCTTGCCTCCTGACTTCCTGATATTCTACATCCTCTCGCCTCCTGATATCTTCATCCTCTCGCATCCTGCTATTCTATATCCTCTTGCCTCCTGACTCTCCTGATAATCTACATCCTATCGCCTCCTGATATCTTCATCCTCTCGCATCCTGCTATTCTATATCCTCTTGCCTCCTAACTCTCCTGATATTCTACATCCTCTCGCCTTCTGATTCTACATCCTCTCGCCTCCTGATATCTTCATCCTCTCGCATCCTGATATTCTATATCCTCTTACCTCCTGACTCTCCTGATATCTTCATTCTCTCGCATCCTGCTATTCTATATCCTCTTGCCTCCTGACTCTCCTGATATTCTGTATCCTCTTGCCTCCTGACTCTCCTATTCTACATCCTCTCGCCTCCTGATATCTTCATCCTCTCGCATCTTGCTATTCTATATCCTCTTGCCTCCTGACTTCCTGATATTCTACATCCTCTCGCCTCCTGATATCTTCATCCTCTCGCATCTTGCTATTCTATATCCTCTTGCCTCCTGACTTCCTGATATTCTACATCCTCTCGCCTCCTGATATCTTCATCCTCTCGCATCTTGCTATTCTATATCCTCTTGCCTCCTGACTCTCCTGATAATCTACATCCTATCGCCTCCTGATATCTTCATCCTCTCGCATCCTGCTATTCTATATCCTCTTGCCTCCTAACTCTCCTGATATTCTACATCCTCTCGCCTTCTGATTCTACATCCTCTCGCCTCCTGATATCTTCATCCTCTCGCATCCTGATATTCTATATCCTCTTACCTCCTGACTCTCCTGATATCTTCATTCTCTCGCATCCTGCTATTCTATATCCTCTTGCCTCCTGACTCTCCTGATATTCTGTATCCTCTTGCCTCCTGACTCTCCTATTCTACATCCTCTCGCCTCCTGATATCTTCATCCTCTCGCATCCTGCTATTCTATATCCTCTTGCCTCCTGACTCTCCTGATATTCTACATCCTCTCGCCTTCTGATTCTACATCCTCCCGTCTCCTGAGTTTACATCCTCTCGCCTCCTGACACTATATTACCCTGCGTCGTGATTATACATTTTCTTATTTACTGATTCAACACCTACATTGTTGATAATGCAAAAACTACAATGTCTTTTTTTGATATTGCAAAAACTATCAGTTCTGTAGATCAACATAAAGGTCTCAGGATAGGTAGTGTCCAACTCATAGTTGAGCAAAGATTCTTGTCTTTGCTGGACAACTCCTTCTAACTTTATGTGGATTTATCATCAAGTCTTGAAACATAGCTTTGCTGTTCCTATCTAAAGCCCGTGGCCTTGAACGATGACAAACTGCTTGTTACATTATAATTCATCATATAATGTTTAATACATTACATCTGATTCTGTTGCATTAATGTAACACACATTACTAGTGTTCATACAAAACACCTGATGTCTGCACACTCCTAACCCCTAATAGTAACAATTTAAATATGAAGGCATTTTGATAACTAAAAATCTTAATTTTTGTTGTTTCAATAAAGGTGAACCAACCAAGATGAAGGAATGACTAGTTAGACAAACTGCCTAGGTGATTGAAGTTGTAAGATCTAACAGCGCTACATACATACTATTATAGGCATGCGTGTCTTGGTTATGATAGTACAGTAATTGAAAGCTCTACAAGAGGTTGAACAAAAGACACCCGGTTGAATGCTACAGGTTTGTATGTTGTCAATGTCACTATTTTGACATATGTCAATGTTGAAATACACAGGGTGGACAACAAATATGGAAACGCTTTCACAACAACGTTATTTTTTCCATAGATAATTTAATTTTTTTAGTAATTGTGTTCCATAAAGTGTAATTTTTTATCAGAAAACCCGATAAATAGCGGCAAAATAATATTGTTCAAATTAGTTACTTTGAAATTCAAATGAACGCTACTCTGGAAAGGATAAACCTTTCGAAGTTCGGTTTGCGGCAATTAATTTCTCTTGCATAGACCTTTCATTTGATACCAAACTTGACCTAGGCTTACATTGAAGATTTTCGTTCAACTCCTCGTGGGCCGTCCCCATGAAAAGATGAAATGTCGCTAATGGTGTCAAAAAGTATGTTCTTTGTAAGTATGTTCATGTACAAGATTTTACTTTTACAAGTGAAGTCATACAAAAGTTGTGAACGTTTCTATATTTTTTCCACCCTGTATATTTTCGTCTCAATTTATAATGGGCAAAATAAATATTACATTTCTCAGAGTTTTCTTTTTGAATTATTTTTTTATAATTTTTTATTCAATGTCCTTAACCACTGTATTATTTTATTCAAATCGTATCCTAAGAAGTTGTCTGAATCAGTCAGTAACTGCACGTCAACTATCAGACGCGCATTCTTCCATTGCAATCACTAGCTAGCTATGTCTCCTTAATTTACAGAATACTAATTATTTTTGAAGACCTTTAGTTTACACTCTTCATCATTTCTAAAATACAATGTCAAAATAACGCAGTTGGCTGTTTAAAGTACAAAAACTGCGTTACCAAATTAGATGTGGTTTGCTTACATTAGTTCGGTCAATGTGTTGAAACTGCATTGTGTTCTATTAAAATCACTATATGAGACAGTGTACATATACACTAAAGAAGCGGTTTACCACACCTCTGTTGAGAAAATAATCATTTACAGAAGGTTCGTCTTCTTTCTTCATGAATGTGTTTGAGACAAGAACTTAACTCATGCGAACTTTTTAACATGCTTTTGTAAGAACATCTGTCATGAAGAAATTGTAATTTATAATTATTAAACAAATTATAACTAAAGAATTCTTTTAGAAAATTACAATTTTTGTAGGATACCACTCAACTGGATCTTGGATGATTATGACAGAAGGAAAACCTTCAAGATGTTTAGTGTTGTTCAAATTAATTAATAGGCTTATTGATGTTCCTCTGCTGGTCTGTTTTCACGAACCTTGAGCTAACTTACCTTTTATTAGAGCCTTCTAGAATATTCTTTATTCGTGAAATAATGTTTTCTGATTTTTCTTATTCTTTGGTTGCGTCTTTCTTCTGTTAAAACAATTTGTTTACTGTCGGCGCAGAAATTACGTGCACCCACGTTTAACGGTTATTTTCTAAGGAAGTAAGAGACCTACGAAAAATCTAATCACACCATTGTTTTCTTCGTTATTTGTACGCAATGGCATCTGCATTTTTAAGTTTCATTTAAAATTTTAATAATTTTTATCCTGGTTGGAACAACAAAAAGACCTCAATTTTAACTAGTTTTCACTATGTATCAAGTTTAAATAGTTATTTACTCATAACACCGTTAATGTGTCGCATTTATATTTCAACACCTGGTTGATAGGAATTTTGTCTGTAAGTTTTATAAATTTTGGAATTTTAACTTATAGAAAAAAGTTCTCATCGATTTCCTGAAACATTGTTTTCTTGGCTTGTAGAGATCATAACATTAATTACTCGGTCTTGTTGTAATCCTTATGACATTTTACGATACATTACTTTCTTATGTGTAAGTAAATGTGGTGATTTTAAATCGATTTAAATCAATTTAAAATAACTATAAATTGATAAATTTATATTGATTTAAAACAATATAAAATCACTGCATATATATATGAAAGTAATATATCGTAAATATACATGTCGTAAGAATTAAAACAAGATTGAGTAATTAATTTTACGACCTCTAAAAGTAAAAAAAAAAAAACAACGTTTCAGGAAATTGATAAGCACTTTTTCTTTCGAAATGTTAAAATTCTAAAATGTATAAAACTTACAGAAAACATTCCTATCAACCAGGTGTTACAGTTTAAATGTGGTACATTAATGGGGTTTTGAGTAATAACGGTGTACATTTTATGTACAGTGAAAACTAGTTAAAATTGCTGTACTTTTTTGTTCCAGCTAGGATAAAAATTATTAAAACTTTAAATAAAATTTAAAAATGTATATATTAAAACGAATAACGAAACGGGAAAACCAATGGTGTGATTAAATTGTTCCTTAGAAAACAACCTTCAAACTTGGGTGTTTATAATTTCTGCGCCGACAGAAGAATTGTTTTCAAAGTTAATTTATCTGATAAGCTTAATTTAAATGATTAATTGCTCTCTATACAACTTCTCAATCACAATAGGCCTACACATTATTCTTTTCACATTTAATTTTTATTTCGTCAATGGAAATTTAACTATTTTAATGTAAACCATTGTTGTTTTATACACACTCGAAAAGAAACAATTTATATTTAATTTATCATTAAAGGTAGTTTTAAATCGAGATACAAAGCGGAATGTAAAGAAATGAATGTATTTTTTATGAAATTAAGTGAATAGGGAAGTTACTGAGTAGAAAAACTGGGTCAGCCTCTTAGAGAAATTTGAAGGAGAATAGCCTGCTCACTGTGTTGTAAACCATTATGACAATTCTAAATTTCTACCATATAATGTTGCTTAGTTGGTTAAATCCCAGCGTCTTAAGCTAATAGTTCTGTTCGATCCCAATCAGAGTCGTAATACATTTTGAAAGGGATCAGCTGATAACCACCGGCTGTTCATTTGTCATTGGGCTATTAATTAATGACACTTTCTAAGGAATAGTTGGCCTTAGTTTGTAACAATGATTACATTCGCTCATCTACATTCGAAATCCATATTCGACCATATCTTGACGACCAGCGTCTTAAGAATAAATAAATAAAGATAAAAATAAAATACCTGAGTGAGGTTTCTGAGGTAAAAATACATTTCGTGTATACATTTGTTTGTTTGTGTCACGATTACAGCCAAAATTGATCGATAATTTAGAAATTTACTATGTGAATACTAATAATACAAAGTCAGAAATACCTGCGTGTAATGGGTCCTGAAGAGTTTTCGTGATATTCAAATGAACAACGAAAAGGGCAACGCCTCACAAAGCTGTATATGTAGAATCCGCAACACGCGTCTAGTTGACAAAGTGTATTCACAGGTGACAATGGATGTTGTGCAAGCGAGGTCTACTGGTCACTGTTTATTCAAACTGCATTCATGTTTATTGCGTCCTTAATTCTAGTGATGGGTTAATGAGAGCCGCGATAAGGTGATAGACAAATAATAGATCAGGGCCAGTGGTGCAGTGGCCTTGAAACTGCACTGATCTAGAGCATAGCAATTTTTGTCTACAGGGTATGATTGTTTCCATTTTTATGTTTGTTCGTATCTTGAGTTCAAACGTTGGAAATATATCTTTTGTAGTAAATCACCAGTTTCCGAGAAACAGTGAAATGAAATTGTCTACATAATTCGCATACTTTTATTTTTATGATTACTACCCCTAAATTATAAGGGCGATTCGTTTTGCTTAGAGGTCGACGGTCGACACAAGCTGATAAATATTTTACCACTTTTCTCGTGAAACATAAGATTGGTATGAGTTATGAATCAATAAAAATTGTTTTTAGATCTGTTTACAGTGTTGTTCAGCTAAAAATGAATTAGGATAGCTGCATCTCTGCAAGATTTAAAAACAAGTAAAGTACGCTAAAAGGCAGTCTATAAAAATAAACAAACACAATTCGCATTCTGAATTACCCATTCCCATTAGTTGTTTTTAAAATGTATAAACTAATATACTATTCTGTATAACAAGTTTGATTTTTACAACTAAACAAGATATTGTAGCGCAAAAACATGTTGCATATTTGAAATGCTTCGGTGTGGGTTTCAACTTGATAGAAAAACCACAGAGTATAGATAAACGACGTGTTTACAGTATTTATATATTCTGTGGCATGCGCGGTACTTGTTAGCTAAATGTAGGTTTATTGAAACTCCCGGCTGTGAATGTACAATGACATATAATTTGTTTGAAATAATCATTTATACATCTTGAGGGGAGGGGTTGGAATAGGCGGCCTTCTTGATAAATTCTCCATAAGACCAATGTGAAATGAAATGAAATGAAATAGTTTTTATTGCTTTTTGACAATATGTACATATAGCAAAAGTCATATTATTAATAATAATGATCCTACAAACTAATGATACATTAAGTGATGTAATAAAATAACTATTAATAACAATTTCAGCAAAGCTTAGTGGGGGAGTTCATTCGTTTACAGAGTAACGCATTCATTCACTACAAACACTCGTCTACCGCAATAACATTCATACAGGATATCTCCCGAGCCGTCCGCAAATTATGAGTCTGCTATTAATTCACCCACAGAATAACAAGCGAGAGCCACTAAGTAGCCTTTTAATCGAGACTTGAATTTGTTGAAATTTTGTTCCCTTTTAATATAATCTGGGAGAATGTTTAAAATTTTGACGCCTGCTACAGACGGTTTGCGTTCCAGGGCCGATGTACGGTGCCGAGCCACTCTAAAACTGTGACTACTTCTTGTTTCGTGTTGATGGATGTCGCTACCTCGTGTTAAATTACATTTGAATCTACAATAGAGTGCAGTCTCCAAAATGTAAATGCAAGGCAGCGTTAGCAAACCTAATTCCCTGAAGGACTGTTTGCATGACTCTCTAACTTTTAATTTGGAAATTATTCGGATTGCTCTTTTTTGTAGCCGAAAGACTCTTTGAAGTTTGTCTAAGGAACAGCTACCCCACAGTCTTACTCCGTAGGTAAGGTGAGGGTAAATGAGACCAAAATAGGCCATTAACTGTACCGGTATCTTAACTGTGCAAAATTTTGAAATGTTTCTTAAAGCAAAAATACCAGAGGCAATTTTTGCACAAACGCTGTCAATGTGGCAGCTCCAGGTCAACGCCCTATCTAGGTGAATTCCCAGGAACTTGACAGTGTTTGTTTCATCAAGAAGAATGCCATCAACCATTATCAGTGGCTTTAAGCAAGACTCTTGATATCTTAAAGAAAAATGAATGTATTTTGTTTTTGAATGGTTTGTAGATAAATATTCCATTTCAAATTGCTGAACACAGGCATTAAGATTAGTGAACGCTTCAATTTCAAGTGCAGGAATGGACTCAGCTTTGAAGCAGTGTTGTATCGTCCGCATATTGAACGATATTTCCACTCAAGACAGAAGACCCTACCTCATTAACGTAAACCAGGAAGAGAACCGGGCCTAGAATAGACCCCTGTGGAACTCCACAATGAACTTTTTTACTATTAGAAAATGAATCACCAATTTGAACACATTGACTTCTGTCGTCCAAGTATGATTAGAGCCACGAGTAAGGAAGGCCACGAATGCCATATCTTTCAAGTTTTGCCAATAGAAGGTTGTGATTGACACAATCAAAGGCCTTGGACAAGTCTAAAAAAACACCAACAGTTTTTTGTCTGTTTTCTAATCCGTCCAACACCAAATCGACCAGTCTGGTGACAGCGTTAATGATTGACTTTCCATGTCTAAAACCAAATTGGTCCTCGCTCAGAATCTTCTCTTTATCAAGAAAATCAAGCAGCCTGGAAAGAAATACATTTTCAAAGATTTTGCTTGGAGCTGGTAAAATTGAAATAGGGCGGTAGTTGTTCAAGACCGTTGGGTCTTCCTTTTTAAACACCGGAACTACCTTTGCATTTTTTAATTTGGAAGGAAACAACCCTGTTTCGAACGAAGAGTTTATTATTTTCGTCAACGGGCACAGAATACTTTCAGTACACTGTTTCAATAACCACGTTGAAACACCATTGATATCCTCGGATAATTTAGGTGGAAGATTTTGTATCACCCGAGCCACTTCCGCTTCACACACAGGAGACAGCATCATGGACCGCAAAACCCGCCTCCCTTGGGTAGTGTCCACGTTACATGATTTTCTATTAGGGTTCATCTCGACAACAGTTGAAAAAAAGTTATTAAATTCCGTTGCTACTGATTTTGGGTCATCGTAGACATGCCCATTAATATTTAACTGAATTGGTTTTTTTGAAGACACGTTTTTTGTGTTATTTATAATCTTCCAAGCAGCTTTGGAAAAGTTTTTAGCACCATCAAGTGTTCGGTTGACTTGATGGTGTTAAAAGCATAAGACCAGGGTTTTTAAAAGTATTATTATGTTTAAAAAAATTATGTTTAATATGTTCGCTTAGCATATTTTGATTTTTTTAAATCCATTTTTCAAACTTAAAAAACATTTAAAACATTTTTTATTGAAATGGAACCACAACGAACACCAACAAATTAAAAAAAAAAAAAAAAAAAAAAAAAAAACAAAAAACGAATAAGCAACCAAGCGTTTGTTCCAGAATTTGTCCATGTAAAATATTAAAAATCGGTTTAAGAAAAAACGCTTTTTTCCTAAACCAGTGGAAATGTGTTTTTGCTTATTTGAAGAAAACTAAATATTGGTCCTATGAGAATAAATAGATAGTAGAAACAAGACTGGACGTCACAAAACTATCAGATTACTTCAGTCACTCCTGAAAAACCTAAGGAATCTATGTTTATGTTATATATTGTGAAACAAAATCAGTGTTTTCATGAAAGTGTTAAATTACTAATAACAAGGAAGATATAGTTGATTCGTTTAGCGTTTGTTGAGGAGGAGGGTCAAATTAGCCTTGGACCTACGTGGTGCGACCATCATCTGTGTCGGTAGTGGGAGGTGAACAGGAAGCCAGCTCGAGGACGACTCTTTGTGACGCATTCCATTAGGAGAGAGGAAAGCGAACCAGTGGCGAGCTTTCACTGTTACTTTCACCCTTGAAGGTCGATGGTGTAATCAGACAGTATAAACACAGACTCGTGGTAAAGATTTAGCCGGCGTTGTTTAGGTGAAATGAATGCGGTATCGAGCAATTTGTCATGCGTATGGTTGTGGTATCGTACAGAATATTCCAAGGGGTAGTCAGTTAAGTTAATATTTTTTCTAACAGTCGTATATTTGAAAATCTAATTAAAGTTCATAGAATACATCGACACAAGCATGGCTCAGACCAACCTCATGACCTTGGGGTTCTCGGGAGGTCACTCGAACTGGATTAGTCATCTACTTTCAGCCCCTCTCAAGAAGTAGATTGATTTACTTTGAAACGCTTTGATTAATTTGAATTTTTAATATAACAACTACATTATTTAATAATAATAATCATCCCCATAAGGTTTATTTTTTAAACTACATTCTGGTGTACTGTAACAGAATAGTGAAGACTGGTAGTTCAGTGCTACGAATAGCGCCTTTCTAATTAACGACGTCCTTGCGGTCTTCTGCTTGGGACATATTTGATTCAATTTCAAAATATGTTTTGAAAAGTGATCGTCAGTTTTATGTTTTGTGTGTGTTTTTTTAGTTACCATTATTATTTAAAAAAAAAAAAAATAATAATAAATAAAAAAAATAAAAGCAACAATGTATATGTTTTGAAGAAGGTTTAAAAGTTATGTTACATTAACTTAAATATAAAGTGATTTGTCAAAAAGCTAAATCCAATCTTTCAAGTTATCTACCCAGTAATTCTATGTATGCTAGCTGATCCCTCCGTAAAAGAGCGCAGAGTGCACTCTGTAACTATATGATTCATTGTTTTAATAGACGTCTCACAATCACATGACTGACTAGTGTCAATCCCCATTTATATTTCCAGTGATTACATCTGACCACGCCAGTTCGGAACTGACCACGCCAGTTCGGAACCGATTCAACAGTGTCCATTCTCTACTAGGGAGGAGGATTCTTATCCCACCTACAGGTATCGACGGATCGTTAATAAGGAACTTATTTCGTCCACGCTACGGCCCAGTTAGTATTTGGTGAGAAATTTGATATGCTCCACCGGAGAGCAGTACGCAGAGGTGGGGTGGAAAGTGATGTTGTTTGATACACAGCAAATCTATAAAGTTGTACGTAAGCTCTAAACTAGCAGCGGAGCAACAACTCTGGTAGCTAGACTGTCAAGAATGTGTGATCTCCCAGCTATGATAGCACTAAAAAGAGTCGTCAGTTGCCTTTTAAGTATAACAATATTACGAACTACTGTTAATCCATTGCTAGAAGGAGACATTGTCGTTCATTCTACTGCAGGACTGCGATCTAACTCTGTGTTGCATTCTGGTGATAAAATCATAGCACACAATTACGAGTTATAGGTCGTGTTTGTACAAGTTACGAACAATACATTTTATATTATATGTGTACTCATTATCACAGATACACCTTTTCTTACTTTGTTTATTTTTGCTATTTGTCAACTTCATTGCCTCTTTTCTTTACCGAGTTCACTTCTTCAAGACGTAATAAGAAACTTTCTTCGATATTTATTTGATTATTGAATTAATGTAGTAAGCTATTCATTCATATTTAAGCTCTTAACAGTAATTAGATACCCGATGGAGGGGTTCAGTAAAAATGCATAACACATTTAAAAGGTTTTTCATTGGTCTACTCAAAAATCGTCGAACGTTTGTTTAAAAGAAAAAATAGATTCTAACAACATACAAGTAAGATCTTAAAGGAAGTTGTGTATTCATAACATGAATATTCTTGGCTCATATGAATTTAGTCATTTCAATATAAATTTGCGGAATTGTTTCTTCATAAATGAAAAAAAAGGAAAATTGTGTAGTTTTGCCACTTCTTACACGGGTTTAGTTTAAATGTGATTTAATTGCAGATACAGCCAAATTGTGTGAGTGATTTCATTTTCTTGGATGCAAAACGAAAAAACAAATTCCTCAGCTGGTTGTTGATGACAAAGTACATGCCATTGTTAGGAAGTGTAACACCCCTGACAGTAGTACGTCAGCATAGGGGGTATTATCATTCATTTGACGTACATTACAAACTGCAACTCATTGTTTTACATGAGCTGAATAAGGTAAAAATGAGGTAACAATTCCGGCGCTTTTCGATTAGTGATATGAAATGGAATCAATTGATAAATCAATTGGTTCTTTGAACTATTGTAATGGTCCAAAAAATATCATAGACCAACCGTCCACGAACGCTTGGAACACTCTATATAAATCGTACAGTTTGTTGTCAGCTACCATTTGTTAATTTTAGAAAGCTGCTATGTATATTTGGCTAAATATCCAAAAGTCATGTTGGCATATTCATTGGATACAATTTTTAAATGATCTCCTGTCACAAAGCTAAGTTCAATACATAGAGCCATTTAAGACCTGCCTCACTGATTCTGTTTTTGGTGGCTAATCCTTCCGCAAAAGAGCGCAAGGGCACTCTGTAACTATGTGATCCATTGTTTGGATAAACTCGCCTCAATCACATGACTAGTCAATCCGTTTTACCCTCCAAGTGCTGATTTTTTTCCCCTCAGTGCTAGGCCATTTTTGCTTCCCCACGTATATTGCTAAATTTCTTTTTTAAACTCCATTTTTTTTATTAAACCTAGGGCTTATTATATATCATTTTATTCAGTAGAACATGTAGAACAATAATAAAATAAGTTAGAACACTTACCTCTAATTTTCTCAATTCTAAGTTTCTCAATTATAGACCACTTTTTGTAAATATTTCAACAGCATTTTTTTCAATTTTTCACTTAGCGCCTATTTATTAGCATATAGTAACGACCCACAAGTAATTCCATTATATACAAAATGTTCTTCATTCAATTCTGATAAAAAAAATACTAAAAATTTGCACTTTATTGTACATGAAAAAATTATTAAAAATTATTAAAATGTATTGTTTGAAACTTTTCATAAGAGAAAAATTGCACTTTTTGAAAAAACATTGTTACAGTCATAGTTTTTCACAATTATAAATAAAAAAAAATCAAGAAAACACACAATATTACTGTTGTTTCCAACGGTTTGTTACACATAGCCCTTATTTACAATGATATGAAAATTTATTTTCAATATATACAATAAAAACAACGTATCTAAAATCACTATCTTCATCGTTCAAAACATTTCTAATAGCACTGGAATTACTTAATTCACTCATAATTACTTCTAAATAACTAAATACTAATTACAATTAACTTTCATACAAACATATATACATAAACAACACGAAATCAAAATAAAAAACAGCACCCTACGCACAACAACGATGCGAAACTAGTCACAACTGTCAAGAGTAAAATAACAGCTGT
Organism: Stictocephala bisonia; assembly: GCA_035578905.1. Lineage (NCBI taxonomy): Eukaryota > Metazoa > Arthropoda > Insecta > Hemiptera > Membracidae > Stictocephala > Stictocephala bisonia. The sequence goes on from JAQJVL010000056.1 coordinate 499,310, forward strand.
TTTTCGACTAACCATGTTTGATTATATTCATTACTAGATTCGATTGTAATGTACTGTTTCGATAGAGCATTTATTCCCGAGTAATACTATATATATACTGTATACGTTGATCCGACAAATAATAACGAAGATATATTACGCATTGTGAAGCGATGTTTATTTCGTCCCGATCGGGACTTTAGCACTGGGAACGATCTTTATTTCGTCCCGATTGGGCTTTTTAGCACTTGGAGGGATTTATAATCTAGTGTCAGTCCTCATTTATAGTTCCAATAACGGGTTTGGTCAAATGACAATATAAGAAATATTACTGACTATTTGTGATTAATTGATAAAAATCACTGGACCTTAATATTGCTTTTACTGATTGCTTCACACTTTCATTTTAGGATCAAGAATATTATTGTTTATTTACTAAAAGTCCCGACTTGACTTCAGAGCGCCTTCACAGCAAATGCTGGAACAAGGAGTAGTTTGGGAATGCCACAACCAATGACGATGTAAGCCAGCCACAACCATTGCAACGTATTTTATAAATCTGCAGATGCTGTCGGCCATGTTGGTTGTAATCCCATAAGAACAATGTTATTTTCAAACCGGGCATACGATCACGCTTATCCAAACCAAACAGTTATTTTTAAATGAATTATTCCAAACAAATTGCATTTGAAACATCAAAATCAAACCCAATGCGCAATATGAACACTTTTAAAATGACACCTCATACATAACCTCGTTTCTTATCTCTAAATGCACCTTGTTTTATAATCTACTTGTTTGAGCATGTTAATCTGAGTGTAGTAAACATGTTATGGTCTTGGAGGTTCTTATGGTTTATGTTGTCTTTTACGACTTGTTCATAATTGTTTACAGTTGTTCTTATCGCATTATTCATAGAGCTTCTATTGTATTATTGAATACATTTAAAGTGCCTCTTCAATTGGATTTCTTTGGAACTCAACAAGTAATTACTGTTGGTCGTGCTTGCATAAAACCTATGCACTTTAGAGAACACGCTTTGAGCTCACGTAGATATAGTAGCACTGCTTTGTGCAGATAAACACGATGCCTAGTGCAAGGACCATTGTTATTTGTACAGTTACATTGAGCTGAAAATTCATAAACTTTATTTAGTAATGAATCATGGTAGATGAATAGTTCAAATATTAGGTTAGGTTATAAATTAATTACGTCGACAGTGGGGAAAAGCAAAAATTCGGATGTACATTGAGGCTTAATTTTTAGACGATTTGAATAATGAATAAATTAATTTATTTGCAATCAATAATTACATTATTATTACATGATTTTTGTTTGGAAATTAACTGGTTACTGTATCAAGTTGTGTGACTAGTGTGTGAAATGAAAAATAACTATTTTATTACATTGAAAAACTTGAGTCTAGCATTACTGTCTTTTAAATTAAAAACACAGCCTTCTGCAGTGTTTATATTTCTGAAAATAAAAATCTTACTGCTAATATAAAATCAAAATAAGCAATTGAAGAGAGTAATATAAAAAAAATTAAAATAAAATAAAATAAAAAAAACTAAAAAATTAGACATAAATACAATTTTATGCTTATAACTTCTAGAAAAGATGTTCATATAGGGATATACATTGCTACTTATATGTTTTATAAGATATTATTATTAATTGAGATGATATCCTGTAGCAGTAAAAGCCAAGTAATTGATTTTTTACGGAATGTTTTTAAATTATTTGAATTCTTAATATGAAATGCAAGAAAATTAAAATATTTAGGTCCTGGGTATGCAAATTAATGTAAATGGCTTTAACTACTTTTGGTAGTCGATAATTTCTATTCTGTAAGAATCTTTTTAAATAATATAAATTTGTAGACATTTTATTGGCTGTAAACAAAGATAATTCGGCCCATTTTGTAGCATGGCTCAAAGGGCCTTCCTAAGATAAGAGCTATATAGTTACAATAATATTTACGCGGGTTATACCCAATGTCACTCTTAGTGGAAATGTCACTCTTATCTTGACAAGGAATAGTTATGGCTGCATACAGAGTGCAATTTCATGTAAACTGGAATAAGAAGATATTTAAAGGTGGGATGGATGCACCTTACACAATGCCAAATGTACCGCCTTTGGTAGAAAATACGTGTCTTGTTAATGCTTTAGAGTACAATCAAGAAAATGCCGACACATTTACACAAATGGATGAATCATTTATGGGGAAATATTGCTAGAGACTATGAAAATGAGTTCAGGGCTAAGCACGCTAACACTTCGTTCCAAGCAGAGGTGGTGACAGCAGTGTGGACATAAATGGACAGGGAATACAACAGAACGACCAAAAATGAGCACAGAGTGCAGCATTTAACGTACTAATATGCAACGGATTTTAACGATAGTTTTATCTTGAGCATGCCAAGACGTTTAGGAATAAAAGTTGCCTTGCTCAATGCATTGGCTCTGAACTGGGCTTAAGGAGTCTATCTAGTACATAGTCACGTAAAATATTTTTGACTACAAATGGAAATTCAACGAAAATTACATAGTTAGTTGTACATTAGATCTCTTGGATTGAAGAACTCTTAAGTACTATCACACGTAACTAACAATAAACATGTTGATCGTCGCCATAATAATCAGAGTTACGCTTTTTTCTGTAGTACGTGGACTGTGTCAGAATGTGCCAGTCCACAGAGGGTAAAAAGTAAGCGTGCGAATAGTGATTTCGTCTCTCTGCCGCTCTCCGTTCCGTTCAATGTGGTAACGCTGCTCGCACGGACCTTCAGATAATGTTCCTACTCCAGATAAACTATGTACACAGTTTCACATATACCACGAACAATCTGTAATTAATTAACTATCTGTGGTCGAGCGTTTACGGACTGAGCCATGGCCACGGCCATGACTGAGCAGGTTGAGTGCCTGCTCAAGGTGAACTATGCACCAGTTTACCCTATACCGTGGAGCAATCTGTGTATAAATAATTAGTATAGTATCTGCGTGAATACTGGTTTTAGAATGATAACGCAAGAAAAGATGGAGAACCCAGGTTGTAGAGGTCATATCTAGGAAATATATATAGTATGGTTTGTTGTCAGCTACAATTTATTAATTTAAAATGAATCTGTGATATATTTGAATAAAGATGCAAATCAAAAATGCAAAAAATGCAATAAGTCCAATCCATGGAGCCATATAAGACCTACCTCACTGATTCTATTAATGCTGGTTAATCCCTCCGCAAAGGAATGAAAGGGCCTCTCTGTAACTATGTGATCCATTGTTTGCATATACTCCCCACAGTCACATGATTTATCACAATCTGATAGTTGGACTGTCACGTTTTGTGATCTTCCGGCTACCACTCAACATTTGTAGGAAAAATAATATGTTTGAAAGATCAGCTAGTTACTTCATTGTGTACTCGGCTCTAGGTGAAATACAGTCCAGATGACTTGGAATCTTTACGCCATAAAGTCTGTTCTTCCTATAGCGATTTGATTGATTGATAGTGATCAAGCAGGGAAGAGATACTAAACTGCCATTATCGTTCAACTCACACAATGGTTTGGGGACTGACGGACAGACGACAACCGGTCTTCTGATAGACGGAGTTACAAGTAGTTCAACAGTGAACACCAGGTAGAGGGTCGGAGGCTCGACAGCGACCACATTATTAACCGGAGAAGTTTGTTAAAATTAAAGGAGAACATAGATTTTAATAATAAATTTTCCAGCTTGAAATTTGTTTATAGACCTAAACAACAATTAAAAATATTTGTTTTATTCTATTGTTAGATGCTCTTCGTTAGCCGGAGTTAATGGCTTTTTAATTAAATTACTTAGTAACACTTTTCAAGGACAAGTTGGTCTTAGATTACATCGAATACTAACTAATTCATTCGCATCTACATATTGACTTGGTTACAAATAAATATCTGTATTTCTACATTAATTTTCTTTGATTGAGAAAAATGTGCTCATAAATATCGTGCTCATGTTTGTTGTTTAAAAAATAGTAGTGAATAGAACGTAGTCTGATTAATGTGTGCGGAAGCAGAATTTCATCGTAAACAATCATCAAAGCTCTGCGTTACATTCGCGATTTATAATAACTCTTATTTTAATTGAAGTATAAACAAATACTTGAACTTCTCGTTCAGTGTCATTGTAAGGCCATTTGGTTCCAAGTTTATTTTGGTGATATGCAAACGGCATTGAACTTGTGCCAAACGTCCACCTCAGTTAACCTCTGATCTTGTAGTAATAAGATAACACGATAATAACTCGACGAACTCTCAAAATTAGAAAAGAAATTAGATAAAATTTACTGATGTGACCCTCGGTTTCCCAAGTGGGGTGATGAAGTACTCACGCGTTTGAATGTTCTCTACTGTTCCCTTATTCAAAATTTAAAATATCTGAAAAACATTATTTAAACTTATTTTATGTTGTTAGCATACGTTCTAGTGTAGTTATACCAAAACTTGGTAAAACCACTACGGTTTGCTGCAAATGTCAGAAGTATGTTTGTGGTAAACACAATAAGAAGACAAACGGCTGTTGTGCACGATAAAATGAAATTGAAGTCGTAAAATAGAGAATATTCATCATAACCTCACTTTTTAACCTCAGGTATGTGTCGAATATCATATTACTTCTATACTTAAAAATATTATTACACACCATGATTTTTTTCATTTTATAGACATGAATTGACGCATAAGTTAAAATAAGCGCACTTTGATTTTATATTTAATCAATAAAGGTTTGTTGATAAGTCTTTTATATGTGGACATTTTTCGATTCCCTAGGATGAAATTGTAACAAAAGTAAAGTTGTGATATGAAAAATCCCTTTGTACTAAACAGTTGGGGGTGCGTTGATACTGTGTCTATTTTATCATTACAATACGGTATCATGGTAGGGGTCAGATTCCGTTATATGCCCCAAATAGAAACTATATGTTATACAGCAATACTCATGTAACCTAACCTACTTATCTACCTACCTACCCTACCTAACTACCTACCTACTCTAACATAACCTAACCTACTTACCTACCTACCCACGTATCTACCCACTTACCCTAACATAACCTAACCTACCTACCTATCCACCCTAACATGACTTAACCTATCTATCTACCTACTTACCTACCCACTATAACATAACTTAATCTAACCTACCTACCCACCCACCCTAACATAACATAACCTACCTACCTGCCTACGTACCTACCTAACTACTCACTCTAACATAACCTAACCTACTTACCTACCTACCCAATCACCCTAACATAACCTACCTACCGACTTACCCACCCTAACATAACCTACCTACCTACCTACCCACTCACCCTAACATAACCTACCTACCTGCCTACGTACCTACCTACCTACCCACCCTAACATAACCTAACCTACTTACCTACATACCCACTCACCCTAGCATAACCTAACCTAACCTAACCTACCCACCTGCCTACGTACCTACCTACCTACCCATCCTAACATTACATAACCTAACCTACCCACCTACCTACCTACGTACCTACATACCTATCCACCCTAACCTAACCTACCTACCTATCCACCCACTCACCCTAACATAACCTAAACTACCTACCTGTCTACGTACCTACCTACCTACCCATCCTAACATAACCTAACCTACCTATCTACACACTCACCCTAACATAACCTAACCTACCTACTTCCCTACGTACCTACCTACCCACCCACTCTAACCTAACTAATTGTATTTGGGGGGTATATAACGGAATGCAACCCATGGTAGGATAGCCACTGAATCACTTAATTGACCAATGACTGTTTTAAATTTACCAGGTCCTGCCAAGTGATCCACTGTTGGTTGAAACTACCAATGGTTTCGAAACTCAGGGTTTCATTGTCAAGTTATTAAACATTAAGCTCAAATTAAGGTGCATTCCTCACTACCACTTCTCATCACTTCATAATAATCTCACATCTTGATTAATAGTGTTTAATTTATAATTTAATACAAGCCACATTTAGACCTCTTGCTAGCCTAGTGGTACCACCTCTGCTTCATATGCAGATGGTCATGAGTTCAAATCCCGGGAGGTTTACTTAAAATTTGTTTGATGGGTTTAAACCATTGTCCGTTAACAACGTTAATACTCAAAGAAAAAGTGCATCGAAGACTATAAAAACTAGATAGACTAAGAAAAAATGTATTACTCAATATTCAAAAACGCTAAAGCCATAATAAACAAAGACTTGCGCTTTTAGGTGTAGCTGATGTAGCCAGTCGCCATGCATTACTATTCTAAGGTGAACTGGAGACAACCTGTTGGATCTACCTTGGGGAGAGTTGTAAATACTTCTGGGATTATGTTGGAGGTGACTTTATTCAACAACAGTGTTGTTTAACAACAAGATCTCTAAACTCAATTGTTGTTCTGCACACATACGTAATATATAGGTAATAATATTTCGTCATAATGTGATTCAGCCAAACCTGAAAGTGATCTCAACCGTTTGTCATTGTGAGAAACTTGTTTTAACATTTCCGTGTGAAATCACCGGCATCGTTACAATCATTTACATACGAGACACCTACAGCTTTCCCAGGCGTGATTCTAGCCGGTAAGTTGTATAGTGATTTAATTTATCACTATATTCTGTTCGTTTTGGCAGAAAAGCTACCATGTTATTCAATGTACTTGCTATGTAGGCAGACCGCTTTCCAAATCGACATGGCTGACAGTCGAAACAAGGCCGGATGGCGATTGCGACATTCTTCACAAATTTTGGTAATGATAAACATTTCTCGTTTTCTTGTCAGTTTTGCATAAAATCCCGGCTAAACCTGTTAAGCAAGGCATCAGGGAATTTAAACTAGAGGCTTAGATTACCATTAATGTTGCTGACGTGTGGGCGGAGCCGACGCTGGCCTACTTGTAATCAACGATGTTTTGACGAGAGGGCCTTTCCTTTTGCCTACACTTTTCATCCTTTTTGAATGAGCTCTTTTTAATTTTTTGGATTAAGTCGGTTCTTTTTCATGTCATCCTCTAACAGATTTAGATTATTGATTAAATCAAATTATGCACAAAGAAGGCTGTTGTGGAACTTGAATAAGTCGTAATTGAATAAGTGTGTTTATTGAAACGGGTATATACTACTCAATACTGTCATCACCACTGTAGATTAGGTTAGTGTCTTGAGAATCCAATAAAATATATATGTATGTATATAAAACCAAATTTGAGTAGGCTTGTACAATCAAAAGTGGGCACTGGTGGTGCAGTGCTGTAACCCAGCTACTTGGGGACAACGTGTTGAGAGATTGTAGGTGAAAGGTTCTACGCTCGGTTCTCTGAATACCGGACACGGCATCCGCTCAATGGTTGCCATCGTCGTGGACACTACTAGAGAAGTATTGGGTTTCCATGTTGGATGTTAGTCAAGGTTCGGATGTAGTGTAGGGAAGAGAACTGAGAACTTGTCCGTTAGCTGAAAATCAGACCAACACTACGCGGTTCGGATTCCACGTAAAGCTCTAGTCGAACTCAATTTGTGGGGATCAAACATGAGATCTGAGGAGAGGCGACTGAGATACGGTGTCCCGCAGGGATCCATACTCAGCCCGCTGCTCTTTCTGATCTACGTTAACGAAATTGATCCAGATTAAATAAGATCTAAGACTTATTTCTCTTTCGATAATACCGCCCACCCCTACACGTACAGAGGTATTGACCCACCCGCCCACCCCTACACGTACAGTGGTATTGACCAACACGCCCACCCATACACGTACAGTGGTATTGAACTCAGATTGTAACAATGACTACAGTCGTTCATCTACACTCTTCACACTCATTTACCCCTCATTTTCGCTCATATCTCTACGATCGGCGTCTTCTAATGAATAATGAATAAAACTAGCAGGCATTCAGTTACTTCCACTGTTACAGTAATGTGCCGAGGACACAAGACTACATGTGGTAAGTGTTATTAGCTGAGTGTTGCATTTACTCAATAATAATATAAGTGAATATTAGAACGCATGTCAGGACTTCGCTCGGTTTGGCTTCCTCATTCTCTCGATAATACTCAGACGTAGGCTAATTTAATATCCCACTCGATTATGTTTTGTACCAAAAGTGGTTTCTCAAATATTCGGCAATTTTATTATTATTTTTCTAACGAACAAATTATATTATTTTAAGCTTAAATTTAAGGTATAGCACTATAAAAATAAATGGTTCCAAATACTTGGCACAAACTTTCTCCCATATTAAACACTAAAAAATAAAAAAAATTGAAAATTACCAGTTTGATTCCCAAATATCCATAACTCTAAAACTATTCAAGTTAGATACATGCGATTTTTACTAAAATATTTTAAATTGTAATTTACATCTTTCCTGAAAATATAATCAGAATCGTTAGAGCCCTTTTTTTAGAAAATTCCATTTTTGTATGTTTTTATCCATAAAAATAAAAAATAAAACTAAAATTTCAAAAAAGTTGGTCTGTAGATATTGGCTAAATACACCTACCTGCCAAATTTCATAAAAATTGATCCATCCGTTAGGTCTCCAGCGAACTGCACATACACACAGACAGACACACATACATTCTTACATATGAGACGCCGGCACAACGTTGTGCATATTTTAAGACAAATATTGTACAGACATCAAACATTTTTTTTCGAAAAAAACACTGTTTTGGGTTCAGGGGATTTTTGGACCAACTTATAAAATATTTTTTTGGACGATAACAATACCTTCGCTATGCTAACGCATACGAGAGAAAGTAATAGAGAATGCTAGAGATAATAAGGATCAAATAACTGTTTCGGTTCTTTGTACATTAATTGTGCATTCGCAAAGCTGTGATATGTGAAGATTCACGTTGTTGACAAGTACAGTTTTCCTTGACGCACTCAGGTCGTTTAATTACGTTTTGAGAAAGCGCCGTGATGACGCACAGCACGTTTTCTTCTTAAATTGACGTAAAAACAATTACTACTCCAGTAACGTTGTTGTTGTGGTTGGCCGCTGATGATGAAATAATGTCCCTGGTAACGATGTTTGCACCTCGCGCCTCTGTGGACCGCACACAGTCCGACTAGACTGCGACCTGTACAACGATTCTTATATACTTTCAAAGCCGATAAGCACTTTTCAGTTCTCTTAACACAAGCATGGTGTCCGCTCAATGATTATCATCGAGGTGGATACGACCAGAGAAGTTTGGGATGTCCGTGTGTGACAGTTGTTGGGATTCAATACGACTGTACGTGTATGGGTGAGTCAATACCACTGTACGTGTTTCGGCGAGTCAATACCACTGTACGTGTATGGGTGAGTCAATAATGCTGTATATGTTTGGGTGATTAAATACCACTGTACGTGTATGGGCGAGTCAATACCACTGTACGTGTATGGGCGAGTCAATACCACTGTACGTGTATGGGCGAGTCATTACCACTGTACGTGTATGGGTGAGTCAATACCACTGTACGTGTATTGGCGAGTCAATGTCACTGTACGTGTATGGGCGAGTCAATACCACTGTACGTGTATGGGTGAGTCAATACCACTGTACGTGTATGGGTGAGTCAATACTACTGTACATGTATGTGTGAGTCAATACCACTGTACGTGTATGGGCGAGTCAATACCACTGTACGTGTATGGGCGAGTCAATACCACTGTAGTGTATTGGTGAGTCAATACCACTGTACGTGTATGGGCGAGTCAATACCACTGTACGTGTATGGGTGAGTCAATACTGCTGTACGTGTTTGGGTTATTCAATACCACTGTACGTGTATGGGTGGAAAAATCTTGTCAGATTAGCTGAAAATCAGATCAATACTACGGGGTTCGGATTCCATGCTAAGCTGTAGGTCTCTAAGATGTCCTGGACATTGAGCTGTTAACAAATAACTTTTTGTGAGTAACAGTTTACTTTAGTAACAATGACTACACTTGTTCATCTACACCACAGAGAAAATGAAACAAAGGTCCAAACAATGGAATCCCAAAGAAATCCAATTATATTATCGCTATATAGTCGATGTCACGTCTTCTCTTTATGCTAAACACAATTTTTTTTATTGGTCCTTGTGTTCATATTTTTGTTGTAAATAATTGGCGAAGGTTTGTTTGCCGTTGAGGTGTTGTTTATTGTACATTCTTCACTAATAGCTGTTCTGTGTCACTCCTGGCCTTTCGATTAGTTTGAGTTCCATGTAGACACTAACCAGGGTAAACAAGGACATTTAGATTACATTAGTGCTACTCTTACAGGTGGCTCGTACGATTTAATCACCCTCTACACTAAGTCCACATCTTAAACCGCAGCAGACTCACGTAAAATTTGTGAGTACGAGAACATTCCTTTTAATCTTGCACACGCAACCCATTTAACCAGACAAGTAAAAAACACCAACAATTATAAAAATATTTTCACAAGGCGTCAGGACTGTTCAGTTTTGAACATCGATGTATAAATTAATGGATCGCGCGCTATGTGGCAGAGCAGCGATTTGGCACCAAGCGGCTTCCCCTACCAGCATACAGTCAACCCAGGCTCTGAAATATGGCACTTTGTGTTTTTTACGCCTTTGAATCTTATCTCTGAATGTTAAAGGGCAATTACAAATTAAATATAACTTTGTATTAACTTTCTGTTTAACGTGTTTAGCCAGCAGTAATAATTAAATTGAATACAGTACAATTTTAGTATGCGTTTAACTTTGCAAGAGCACTAAATCACACTGATTAAAGCATTGAAAAAAGGAATAAAAAATCACAGCTCACACTCAATATTAGTACCTTTATACCCCTTAAATGTAGCTTACTAAATATTTATACAACAAACCAATTAAACATTATTGAAGAAGACTAATTTAGTAACTTTTGTCTCGTTCCTACTTTTAGTTGGACAGTCAATAAACGAGTGTTGGAACTTATTACTGTCATTATTAACCAGTAGCTTCAAACATTCTTTAAAATTTATCTTTCAATAACTATTTTTCTAGCAATATAGCCACATGTATAGTACAAAACATTTCCTTTGTAGTATGGAGCACAATTCTCAGTATTCATCACATTTTAGAAGTCTACAATGCCTTCATCAATTCGTGAGTCTACGACACGTTCTGCTTCATTAAATATCATAATAGCATATTGAATATTACAATCATATTCTAAAAGTGTTTGGGAGATTGTAGGCGATAGGTTCCATGCTCGGTTCTCTTAATACCGACATGGCGTCCGCTCAATGATATAGACACTACTAGAGAAGTCTGGAGTGTCCGTCTTGAATGATAGTCAAGGTTCGGGTGTTGTGTAGGGAAGAGAACTAAGTGTCAAACTTGTCAGTTAGCTGAAAATCAGACCAACACTACGTGGTTCGGATTTCACGTAAAGCTGTGGGTCCCATAGTTGCCCTGGCTATTGGGCTATTAATAAATAGTCCTTTCTGAGCTAAGTCGAACTCAGATAATAACAATGACTACACTTGTTCATCTACACTCATCACACTCATTATTTCTAAGGCGTTGCTGTAGAAATTTCATTTTCCGCCTAAGAATTGCTTGTGTAGGTTACCACATAAGGCTAAAAATAACCAAAAACGTTATTAATTTGATAAAAGACAATCTTAATGGTATATGTATCCATGTGTGTATGTGGTGGAAAAATATTTAATTTCTTCTCCTGATTAAAACTAATATACTTCGTGAAACAAGAAATTTGTGATTGTTAAAACTCTACAATAATATAGGAAATCTAAGCTTCAAAATTTAAATTTTCTTATTTTGTACGAATGCTTCCAATTGAACTGAGATGCAGAACATGCATTAATCACAGTCTTCTGTTTCAATTCAGTGAATAAAACAATTAACCAGTCCAAAAAGCAGTTGTTTACGGCTTGCGCTATACAGTCATGTTTTGCCAATGACTGGATGGTGGTGGGGGTAGCTGCCTTGTGCCTCGCGTGTCGCCTCGTTCTCGGCGCTCAGCGAGCAATCCATTATTTTATACATATATGGTTTGAAAGAACTATTGTTGGACGCCCTTGACCTCTAGTGTCAAACCATTACGTGTTATGTAATTGTATAAGCTTTTTTTGAAAGGATACGTTTGAATTGTTCGTGGAAACAAGTAACGCGCAGGCGTTGTCGTAACAGATATCTGACGCGCATGCGTGGCACTGGGCTGGCTATTGTTAGGTGAGATTGGCCACGCCGGGATATTGCGGTGGCATCATTGTCGTGCAGTCCTTGCGTAATTTTTGCAGTGTCTAGACTGTTTGGCCAAGTCACTCGGTGTTGCATGTCAAATACATGTACAAGACGTCAGTCATTTTAAAACTCACTCGAATAACCTCATTACTAAAGACGCGTCCATACACTAACGAATAATTACGCTAAACCATTTGTCCATTTTCAAATTTGCAAGTTTTTAGTATGGTTCATTACTATTTTGCTATTGTTTAAACCTCATAGCAGGTAAATAGTTGTGTCAGTCTAGGTTACTTTTTGAATTGTGTTAAAGTGCACATTTTACCGGAAATAAAGTCACAGCACTGAAAATTAGGATTTGCACAGCACTGTCAGCATCACTCACTAGCTGTGTAATTAAGATAGAACTAGTCCACCAGCTAATCATTTTGAGGTATCATTGTTATACCTTTATTTACTTTTTATTGTTTTAAATATTAATAATACATTACAATACTATATAGATAACGATAATATAAATTTGATACTAAAAGACAACGGAGGGTTTCAAGGAAATCAGCTTTTGAAAGTAATCAGTCTAAAAACCACATATTGAAAATAATTTAATTTTATATAAAAGTTATTTTATTGGAACTTTATTTTAAAAGATCCCATACATCAGTTTATGTTTTTTAAAAAAATACAATTTTATACAACTCAAAGTATTGTAAGTGTATTGAATCTAGTGGAAATTTCGCGAATTTGGTAATAAGCAAAGGGAATTGGTTGGTTCACTATAAAACCGAATTAAAAAAACTTTTCATTTGTGCCCCATCACAGAGAAGAAATAAACAGAGGTAGCATTCAATAGTGCGCCATATGTGTGTCGAGTACTTATTTCTTCAGTACTGTATATAATGCAATAGGAGAGCCAGCACCTTGTCAGTTCCTCCTTTATTTAAGTTTTAATTTCCATACAGTAAAACGGCCACTGAGGCGTTCGCTGCGGCTTTGAGAAAGCGACCTCAGTTTCTTTTTTCTGTGTCTCCTATAGTGGACTGAGCACGATAACCGGTTGCGAACTTTCCTCAAATTATCGGGGATGAAGACACAAAGCATACTTTTTAATTTCACAATAAATGAATTATTAAAATTGTGGAATATATAGAGCAAAGATCATTTATCTTCACACGGAAATGGGACTAAATTTTCTCGGGATATCAAGAGAAGCCTTGACTCCATGGTTTTAAAGACGTACATCTATAACTTGTTTTTTCACTAACAGGGACGTCACTCTATCAAGCTGAACTGGACTTGGCGGTCATAGTCATTGACATTGACCTTGTTCTGACGTCATGTACTACAGCCATTAAAATATTCTTCTATGTATGATAAATGCGTTTACATATAAAAAGTATGAGAGTTGTTTTAAACAACATAAAAAAAAAAAAAAAAAAAAAAACGCTATAACAGCTTTACGATAGAGTGAGATAAGCTTAAGTATGAATAAGTGATTGAAGGAGGCATGTGGTGAACCCTCTGCGCCCCCACGCCTTTGCAACCTGAGTAACCCACTTGTTGCTCACTGTGCACCCCGCAAAGTGGTTGTATTTATGGCAGGGTGAGGGAGATGTAAGTTTGCAGTACGTGATCGAAGGAGGCATGAGGTGAAACCTCCCCGCCCCCACGCCTACGTAACGTGAGTATCCACTTGTTGCTCTCTATGTAACCCGCAATGTGGTTGTATTTACGTCAGAGTGAGGGAGATGTAAGTTTGCAGTACGTGATCGAAGGAGGCATGAGGTGAAACCTCCCCACCCCCACGCCTACGTAACGTGAGTATCCACTTGTTGCTCTCTATGCACCCAGCAAGGTGGTTGTATTTACGTCAGAGTGAGGGAGATGTAAGTTTGCAGTACGTGATCGAAGGAGGCATGAGGTGAAACCTCCCCACCCCCACGCCTACGTAACGTGGTATCCACTTGTTGCTCTCTATGCACCCAGCAAGGTGGTTATATTTACGTCAGAGTGAGGGAGATGTAAGTTTGCAGTAGATGATTGAAGGAGGCATGAGGTGAAACCTCCCCACCCCCACGCCTACGTAACCTGAGTATCCACTTGTTGCTCTCTATGCACCCAGCAAGGTGGTTTTATTTACGTCAGGGTGAAGGAGATGTAAGTTTGCAGTAGATGATTGAAGGAGGCATGAGGTGAAACCTCCCCACCCCCACGCCTACGTAACCTGAGTATCCACTTGTTGCTCTCTATGCACCCAGCAAGGTGGTTGTATTTACGTCAGGGTGAGGGAGATGTAAGTTTGCAGTAGATGATTGAAGGAGGCATGAGGTGAAACCTCCCCGCCCCCACGCCTACGTAACCTGAGTAACTACTTGTTGCTCTCTATGCACACCGCAATGTGGTTGTATTTACATCAGGGTGAAGGAGATGTAAGTTTGCAGTAGATGATTGAAGGAGGCATGAGGTGAACCCTCCCCACCCCCACGCCTACGTAACCTGAGTATCCACTTGTTGCTCTCTATGCACCCAGCAAGGTGGTTGTATTTATGGCAGGGTGAGGGAGATGTAAGTTTGCAGTACGTGATCGAAGGAGGCATGAGGTGAAACCTCCCCGCCCCCACGCCTACGTAACGTGAGTATCCACTTGTTGCTCTCTATGTAACCCGCAATGTGGTTGTATTTATGTCAGGGTGAGGGAGATGTAAAGTTTGCAGTACGTGATCGAAGGAGGCATGAGGTGAAACCTCCCCACCCCCTCGTCTGCGTAACCTGAGTATCCACTTGTTGCTCTCTATGCACCCAGCAAGGTGGTTTTATTTACGTCAGAGTGAGGGAGATGTAAGTTTGCAGTACGTGATCGAAGGAGGCATGAGGTGAAACCTCCCCACCCCCACGCCTACGTAACGTGGTATCCACTTGTTGCTCTCTATGCACCCAGCAAGGTGGTTATATTTACGTCAGAGTGAGGGAGATGTAAGTTTGCAGTAGATGATTGAAGAAGGCATGAGGTGAAACCTCCCCACCCCCACGCCTACGTAACCTGAGTATCCACTTGTTGCTCTCTATGCACCCAGCAAGGTGGTTGTATTTACGTCAGGGTGAAGGAGATGTAAGTTTGCAGTAGATGATTGAAGGAGGCATGAGGTGAAACCTCCCCACCCCCAAGCCTACGTAACGTGAGTATCCACTTGTTGCTCTCTATGCACCCAGCAAGGTGGTTGTATTTACGTCAGGGTGAAGGAGATGTAAGTTTGCAGTAGATGATTGAAGGAGGCATGAGGTGAAACCTCCCCACCCCCAAGCCTACGTAACCTGAGTAACTACTTGTTGCTCTCTATGCACCCCGCAATGTGGTTGTATTTACATCAGAGTGAGGGAGATGTAAGTTTGCAGTACGTGATTAAATGAGGCATGATGTGAACCCTGCCCGCCCCCACGCCTACGTAACCAGAGTAACCACTTGTTGCTCTCTATGCACCCCCGCAATGTGGTTGTATTTACGTCAGGGCGAGGGAGATGTAAGTTTGCAGTACGTGATTGAAGGAGGCATGAGGTGAACCCTCCCAGCCCCCACGCCTACGTAACCTGAGTAACTACTTGTTGCTCTCTATGCACCCCGCAATGTAGTTGCATTTACGTCAGGGCGAGGGAGATGTAAGTTTGCAGTACGTGATTGAAGGAGGCATGAGGTGAACCCTCCATGCCCCCACGCCTACGTAACCTGAGTAACTACTTGTTGCTCTCTATGCACCCCGCAATGTGGTTGTATTTACGTCAGAGTGAAGGAGATGTAAGTTTGCAGTACGTGGTTGAAGGAGGCATGAGGTGAACCCTCCCCACCCCCACGCCTACGTAACCTGAGTATCCACTTGTTGCTCTCTATGCACCCCGCAATGTAGTTGCATTTATGTCAGGGCGAGGGAGATGTAAGTTTGCAGTACGTGATTGAAGGAGGCATGAGGTGAACCCTCCCCACCCCCACGCCTACGTAACCTGAGTATCCACTTGTTGCTCTCTATGCACCCCGCAATGTAGTTGCATTTATGTCAGGGCGAGGGAGATGTAAGTTTGCAGTACGTGATTGAAGGAGGCATGAGGTGAACCCTCCCCGCCCCCACGCCTACGTAACCTGAGTAACTACTTGTTGCTCTCTATGCACCCCCGCAATGTGGTTGTATTTACGTCAGGGTGAGGGAGATGTAAGTTTGCAGTACGTGATAGAAGGAGGCATGAGGTGAACCCTCCCCACCCCCACGCCTACGTAACCTGAGTAACTACTTGTTGCTCTCTATGTACCCCGCAATGTGGTTGTATTTACGTCAGAGTGAAGGAGATTTAAGTTTGCAGTACGTGATTGAAGGAGGCATGAGGTGAACCCTCCCCACCCCCACGCCTACGTAACCTGAGTAACTACTTGTTGCTCTCTATGCACACCGCAATGTGGTTGTATTTACGTCAGAGTGAGGGAGATGTAAGTTTGCAGTACGTGATTGAAGGAGGCATGATGTGAACCCTCCCCGCCCCCACGCCTACGTAACCTTAGTAACTACTTGTTGCTCTCTATGCACACCGCAATGTGGTTGTATTTACGTCAGAGTGAGGGAGATGTAAAGTTTGCAGTACGTGATTGAAGGAGGCATGAGGTGAACCCTCCCCACCCCCACGCCTACGTAACCTGAGTAACTACTTGTTGCTCTCTATGCACCCCGCAATGTGGTTGTATTTACGTCAGAGTGAAGGAGATGTAAGTTTGCAGTACGTGGTTGAAGGAGGCATGAGGTGAACCCTCCCCGCCCCCACGCCTACGTAACCTGAGTAACTACTTGTTGCTCTCTATGCACCCCCGCAATGTGGTTGTATCAAACTGTACTCATTCACTGTCTGTCGTTAGTAATTTACCGTTGTATTGATGTAATAAGTATACATACAATAAGGAAATATATGCTCTTATGGTTTGCTGTTATCTGTGATGTAATATAGTACTTGATACAATGCGTTTTATTATGGTTTTGTTAGTTTGTGTGTTAAGTTTTTTTTTTTTATCTAAGGTCAGTTGAATTCACATAAGCATATAAAGTAAATATTTAATTAGTTGCATGTTCGGAGACGAATCTTATCAGTCAGTCCGCCGTGTGTATATATATATCAATTGCTGAGAAAACAACACACTTTCTTGTAATCTCTTGTTCAGTCCAAAACTGAATCTCTAACAATCACATTAAATTATAGAGAACATAATTTCTGCTCGTGTGAAAAGCCCTTTGTAACAAACGCTTGCTCTACGAATGTTTAGTTTAAATTGGCTTGACACCAAACAATTGGATACCTCGCGTGACTTACTAGTTCATACTTAAGGCAATTCTTATCGTAGTATTGTCATTTCTGAAAATAACAACGACGATGGCATTTAGTTTTATTGTGATACGAATAATATGACGTCAACCACAAAACAATCTGAAGAACAACAATCCTAACATGGTAATGATTCTTGAAAAAATCATAAGATTTGCTGTTTTATAGCCGTGTTAGTGCAGTAATAAGTGTTAACGTGACCGCGGTTTGTGGTCGTAGTGGCCGTCCTCCAAAAACTCGTTAAACTCCAGATAATCCCCCCCCCACTCCCCAATATATGTATAATACTCGTCATTAACATTAATAAAGTCGCACCAATTAACTTTAGAAGCGTCCTTGGTTAGTTATTTTACGATTGTTATGTGACAACAATCAAAGCCCTCTTAGGAAACGCTGTCGATCTCTTGAGATTTTAACCCGTAAATTGGAAGTTCTAACCATTGCGGGTGACTGAAGTGGTGGCACGAAAGATGCGTACAGCGAAATATGCGTACAGAAGGAAATAGTGGTATTTGACGAGGGTAAGTATTCTCCCCGGTGGCATGAAAGATGCGTACAGAGAAATTAGGTTAGGTTAGGTTAGATTAGGTTCTCCAATACCAAGAAACTAAGCGACATTCATATTTATTTTAGAGGTAAACGCATTTATATAATTCAATTGTTGTAAAAGATCCATTTGCCCTAAAAGTTGTACGCATTTTTCGCCTAATTGTTGTGACGTCATAGGTTACCGTCGTCATCTGTCAAAACTTGATCCTGTACGCATATTTCGCAAGATTCCTGGTGTACGCATTTTTCGCTGTACGCATTTTTCGTGTATTCGACTGAAGTTGGAGGGTTGTATCTGTTTTAGACGCTTGAACGTGATTTCCCCCCATATTAATTATTAATTAATGTGGACACGTTTGTATTACGTACATACATGTTCAACCCTACAGATCAGACCGTGTCTCTTACTGAAATTTGTGTGTTTTATTAGTAATTATTATTTATCACCCTTATAAGAAACGATACTTAATTTTTAATGTAATTTTAGGCGCGAGTCAAGTTTCTTTTTATTTATAATCATCATCAAGTTATGCCACTTTAAATTTGTGAAAGTGGCTGAATTCAAGTCTATCGCTTTAATTGTTTGAACACAATTAATACAAAACGTAAGTACAGTACGTTTTGGTATGTATTCAGGATAATGTAGAGTAGACGAAGAATTAGAATTAGGTATTTACCTTTTAACTAGACTTTCTGAAACTTCCTCTTAATAAACCGTCTTCAATAGTAAACATATGAAATTTGGAATCGTCACTAGTAAGCAATAAAAACGCCTTACCCAGGGCCAAGAAAGTAACAGGACAACCTTAAATTTACACACTTAAATACAATTAGTAATGGGCATTTCTGTTGATAGTACATTTGAAAGTGAAACGAAATCAGCTTTACTCGACTTATCTTGAACCAGTGATATTAGAGACCGATCTTTCCTTAGCCAACGATTTACTAGACTCTAATAAAATGGATATATAAACGTACAATTACACGAAATAATATCAGTCCTAATTAGAACATTTACAATTTTGTAATATACTGATTATGTAATCAATTGACGGCCGTGTGAAAATTTAATGTATGAGTCTACAGAGCCGGTCGGCCATGTTGGTTTTACTGTAATCCATCCCATAAGAACAGTATTATTTGAGAATCCATATTTTTATTTATTTACTGACCAAACTTTTTGTAAGAGGTGTCATTTTAAACGTTGTTTTTTTGTATTTTGAATACATACGTCTAGTTTTGAAAAATAGGTGAAAGTACAATATAGAAATAATATAAAAAATATATTATATATATATATATATATATAAATAAAAAAAAATATACACAACACAAGAACAAATATAAAAAACTTCAAACTAAACATTTGTTATATTTGTTCTATAAATCTAATTACGAATTCGCAAAGTAATTGTAACGCGCAAGTCCAATCGTAATCAATTGCAATTTGTTGGGAAAAATCGACTTAAAAATAATTGTTTAGTTTGGATACGCGTGATCGTAAGTCCGGGTCGAAAATGAGATTGTTCTTATGTGATTAGAACCAACAAGGCCGACAGCCTCTGCGACTCTTAATACGATTTGAATAGATTGTATAAAGACTGTTGTGGGTTGCCTGCTAGTGAGTTATACTTTGAGTCACGTAGTCGGAATTCTCCACAGTGGTTTACACCAGCAGGGACTGTCGATCAGTGTAAAGTACATATTACACTATGTGGATGTTACTCATCCGTAACTAACTCTGTGAACTTGACTTTTCCAACACTGTGTCGTGATGTGTGGAACGTCCAACTTGAGAAATGACAATTACGTTTGTTTTTATGGCAGTAATCAACCGCAATAAAAGTAGAAACTATTAAATTGATGTAACTAGTTGTATTGTTTATATAAGCCGAGATCACCAGCTCTCGATGTAGGGCATGAAATAGAAAATGCTTTATATCTGGGGCAAAATTAGAACTATCCTCTCTCTTACACCGACTGTCAACTCAATTAAAACATACATTGTAAATATTCGCCTGTAAACAATCCAGTATTTATTCTTCTACGCACCGGTTGGACAAAAACACTAGTGTCCTTTCCTAAAATGGATTGTTCTATTGATAGGCTCGAAAAACACTCAGGTGCTACCCAGGGGGCGTGCTGCTGCACACCGGCTGGTCAAACACTCAGGTGCTTCCCAGGAGGCTTGCTGCTGCACACCGGCTAGACAAACACTCAGGTGCTACCCACGAGGCGTGCTGCTGCACACCGGCTGGTCAAACACTCAGGTGCTTCCCAGGAGGCTTGCTGCTGCACACCGGCTAGACAAACACTCAGGTGTTACCCACGAGGCGTGCTGCTGCACACCGGCTGGACAAACACTCTGGTGCTTCCCAGGAGGCGTGCTGCTGCACACCGGCTGGACAAACACTCTGGTGCTTCCCAGGAGGCGTGCTGCTGCACACCGGCTAGACAAACACTCAGGTGCTACCCACGAGGCGTGCTGCTGCACACCGGCTGGTCAAACACTCAGGTGCTACCCACGGAGGCGTGCTGCTGCACACCGGCTGGTCAAACACTCAGGTGCTACCAAGGAGGCTAGCTGAAACACACCGGCTGGACAAACACTCAGGTGCTACCAGGGAGGCTTGCTGCTGCACACCGGCTAGTCAAACACTCAGGTGCTACCCAGGAGGCTTGCTGCTGCACACCGGCTACTCAAACACTCAGGTGCTACCCGGGAGGCTTGCTGCTGCACACCGGCTGGACAAACACTCAGGTGCTACCAAGAGGCTAGCTGCTGCACACCGGCTGGACAAACACTCAGGTGCTACCCACGAGGCGTGCTTCTGCACACCGGCTGGACAAACACTCAGGAGCTACCCACGAGGCGTGCTGCTGCACACCGGCTGGACAAACACGCAGGTGCTACCCACGAGGCGTGCTGCTGCACACCGGCTGGTCAAACACTCAGGTGCTACCCAGGAGGCGTGCTGCTGCACACCGGCTGGTCAAACACTCAGGTGCTACCCGGGAGGCTTGCTGCTGCACACCGGCTGGACAAACACTCCGGTGCTACTCGGGAGGCTTGCTGCTGCACACCGGCTGGTCAAACACTCAGGTGCTACCCAGGAGGCTTGCTGCTGCACACCGGCTGGACAAACACTCAGGTGCTACCCGGGAGGCTTGCTGCTGCACACCGGCTGGACAAACACTCAGGTGCTACCAAGGAGGCTAGCTGCTGCACACCGGCTGGACAAACACTCAGGTGCTACCCACGAGGCGTGCTGCTGCACACCGGCTGGACAAACACTCAGGAGCTACCCACGAGGCGTGCTGCTGCACACCGGCTGGTCAAACACTCAGGTGCTACCCGGGAGGCTTGCTGCTGCACACCGGCTGGACAAACACTCAATTGCTACCAAGGAGGCTAGCTGCTGCACACCAGCTGGACAAACACTCAGGTGCTACCAAGGAGGCTAGCTGTTGCTCCACCGGCTGGAAAAACACTCAGGGGCTACCCGGGAGGCAGGCTGCTGCACACCGGCTGGTCAAACACTCAGGTGCTACTCGGGAGGCTTGCTGCTGCACACCGGCTGGACAATCACTCAGATGCTACCCAGGAGGCTAGCTGCTGCATACCGGCTGGACAAACACTGTGCCTTTACGTCGAATGTGTAGAAATACAGAGTGGAAAAGAACTATGGAAACGCTTCCACTAATTTTGTATTACTTCACTTGTAACAGTGAAGTCTTGTACATTGATCATGCTTACAAAAACATACTTTTTGATACGATCAGCGAAATTCCATCTTTTCAGGGGGACGGTCCACGAGGAGTTGAACGAAACTCTTCAACGTAAACCTAGGTCGAGTTTAGTATCTAATAAAAGTCTATTCAAGAGAAATTAATTGGCGCAAACCGGACCTCGACATATTTATTCTTTCCAGAGTATTGGTCATTTGAATTGTAAAGTAACTAATTTGAACAATAATATTTTTCCGCTGTTTAAGTAAATTATCCTGATCAAAAACCATACTGTATAGAACTAAATTATTGAAAAATATTAAATTTTCAAATTATCTATGGAAAAAAATAACATTGTTGTGAAAGAGCTTCCATATTTTGTTCCACCCTGTATATGTATTGTATTGATAAAAAACAAACACGTTGTTATTCTACATCTAGAAAGTCTAGTTCTAAACTACTTTCCTGATTAAAACAAATTGCACTTGAATATTGGTTGGGAAATACGGAACATTATATAGAATGGTTATTTAATTTCTTCCATCTTTATCTACCCCTTGGCGTACCATAAACAAGGTCACTGACGCAAGCTTACACAATCCGGAGATAGTTATCCTGATAAGACGACATTGTACACAACTTACAAGGCGTTTGCTGTGTACGTGGGAAATATC
This sequence comes from Stictocephala bisonia, assembly GCA_035578905.1. Classification (NCBI taxonomy): domain Eukaryota; kingdom Metazoa; phylum Arthropoda; class Insecta; order Hemiptera; family Membracidae; genus Stictocephala; species Stictocephala bisonia. The sequence continues at coordinate 521,851 of JAQJVL010000056.1, forward strand.
GCTGTTAGCATTTATCTTCTTACTACTGTATTACAATTTGGAGTACCTCAAGTGTCTTCTATTTTACAATGGAAGATAATTTTTAGTGGAATTTTATAGTTCGATGACAGCTGCTAAATAAATAAATAATAATAACTTTCCAAGTCGCTGTACAGATAATGGTCTTTATATTCTAATGAATATTTACAGTATACGATGAAACGTGTCAAATTACAATATTTATTGCATAAGTATGAGTGTCATACCTGTTCAAATAAGGTATTGTAGTACTGTACAACCACATTTGAATCTCCACTGCATATATTGACAGGTATAACACGTACAGTGGTGGTGACCCACCCACCCACTCATACACGTACAGTGGTGGTGACTCAACCACCCACTCATACACTTACAGTGGTGGTGACCCATCCACCCCCATACAATTATAGTGGTGGTGACCCACCTACTCATCCTTACACGTACAGTGGTGGTGACCCAACCACCCACTCATTTACGTACAGTGGTGGTGACTCACCCACCCCCATACACGTACAGTGGTGGAGACTCAACCACCCACTCATACACGTACAGTGGTGGTGACTCAACCACCCACTCATACACGTACAGTAGTGGTGACTCACCCACCCCCATACACGTTCAGTGGTGGTGACTCAACCACCCACTCATACACGTCCAGTGATAGTGACCCACCCACCCCATACACGTACAGTGGTGGTGACCCACCCACCCACTCATACACGTACAGTGGTGGTGACTCAACCACCCACTCATACACTTACAGTGGTGGTGACCCACCCACCCCCATACACTTATAGTGGTGGTGACCCACCTACTCATCCTTACACGTACAGTGGTGGTGACCCAACCACCCACTCATTTACGTACAGTGGTGGTGACTCACCCACCCCCATACACGTACAGTGGTGGTGACTCAACCACCCACTCATACACGTACAGTGGTGGTGACTCAACCACCCACTCATACACGTACAGTAGTGGTGACTCACCCACCCCCATACACGTTCAGTGGTGGTGACTCAACCACCCACTCATACACGTCCAGTGATAGTGACCCACCCACCCCATACACGTACAGTGGTGGTGACCCACCCACCCACTCATACACGTACAGTGGTGGTGACTCAACCACCCTCTCATACACTTACAGTGGTGGTGACCCACCTACCCCCATACACTTATAGTTGTGGTGACCCAGCAACTCATCCTTACATGTACAGTGGTGGTGACCCACCCTCTCCCATAAACGTACAGTGGTAGCGTGACGCACCCACCCATCCATACACGTACAGTGGTAGTGACCCACCCACCCCCAGTACACGTACAGTTGTGGTAACCCACCCACCCATACACGTACAGTGGTGGTGAACTATCAACTCCGCATACATATACATTGGTAGTGACACATCTACCACTAATACATAAACAGCAGTAGTAACACACCCACTCACCCATACACGTATAGTGTTGGTAAATGGGTGTGTGGATGGGTGCTACATCGCACCGTATGTGCTACATTGCTAAAAACGTAGGTACGTTTGATTTTTGCAGGAAGTGAAATTTAGAAGTTTATAAGAAAAGCATGTGACTTTGCCTACAACTACAATTAATTGATTATATTAACCATATATTATCGACAATTTATTTATACATTAGGGAAAAGTACGAGTACAATTTAAATTGTTAGACACGTACTCCGAAGTGAAGATTGTATCGTGGGCTAAGATGGTAAACAAGAGATTTTCCCACCATAAAGACAGCTGACCGTAACAGTAGTGAGTAGTGCCATTCCACATTGAATAGAACTGTGCAAAACGAAACTTCTTGAGAATTTTTTTAGAATTCATTATGTATGTATCTGTTTTAATCTATTTCCGTTATTTTGGAGACATCTACTTCCTATTCACATTAAAGAACGCGTGGGACTTAATTTCGTAGATTTAATAATGTGCAGATGAATAACTTTTTATATAATACAAATACAATTAAGACTAAAAAGTAAATAAAGATTGCATGGCCTGTCATATAGAAATACCCCTTTAGGTTCGTAAATAAAGATTGCATGGCCTGTCATATAGAAATACCCCTTTAGGTTCGTAAATTCTAAGACATATATAATGGGGGTACCTCGTGTAAAGTAATCCCACAGTGTGGTGAAAGCCGACTGCCGCACACGCTCACACTCCGACACAAACTGACTGCCTGGCTCTGGCGGCAGTTCAACTCTCTCAGTCTCACTTCCCGCCACACCTCCACCACGCTGCATCAATGCAATGGTTGTGTCGCTTCACACAGCTGGTCTTCGTTTTACAGTTTTAAAGCCTTTAACATTTTTATTTTGTTGGTTTGGCAATTTTAGGTTCTTTCGCGTAAATTTTTGTGTTTTGAGGTTTTTAATATCTTATATTGTAGATATGATTGCTTTTGGTATTTTTTTAGTTTTAGATTTTTACATTTTAGTTGTAGTGTTTTTTAATCTGTTACTTTTTTTATTATTATTTTGTCGTATGGGGGTTTTACATTTATCTAGTTTTTTCTATTGGTTAAATAGTTTTAAGTCATTTACATCTAGCTGGCTGTTCTAAGTAATTGTTTATACATGTACAATACTTTTACTTTCTCCCATATGCTTAAGCATACAGAAAGTATTGTGATCGTAAAAAAAAAAAAAATTTACAAGTTGTTTACACGAAAAAGTGTTTTTTTCTTAAAAAAAATGTTGGTGTCTATCCGTATGTGTGCAGTTTACTGGAGACCAAACGGATGGATCAATTGTTATGAAATTTGGTGTGTAGGTCTATTTAGCCAATATCTCCAGACAATTTTTCACTGTTTTGAAATTTTAGTTTTTTTTTTTATTTTATGAGCGAAAAGATAAAAATATGGAATTTTCTCAAAAACGGCTCTAACGATTTTGATTAAATTTTCAGGAAAGATGTGAATTACAATTTAAAATATTTTAGTAAAAGCCGCATGTCTCTAACTTGACTAGTTTTTTAGTTATGGCAAAAAAACAAATTTAGGAGAATCAAACTGGTAATTTTCAAAGTTTTGATTTATTTAGTGTTTAATATAGGGGAAAGTTTGTGTTAATTCTTTGGAACCATTTATTTTATGTATGGATAAACAGCTGACAGTCGGACTAATACTACGTGGTTGGGATTCCACATAAAGCAGTAAGTCCCTTAGTTGCCCTGGCTCTTCCTAAGGATCAATCGACCTTAGTTAGTAACAGTGGCTACACTCGTTCATCTACACACATTCACCGATCAACTCGTATTTCTATGGTCGGCGTCGTAGTTGAATTATAAATGAATATTTAAACTTTCTTTTTCTGTTTATTATTTTAATATTAATTACTTTTTTAATGGCACCGAATTTTCTATTCACCTTCATGGTGCCGAAAAGCCTATGGGATCCATACATTTAATGTGATATACGGTACAGTGTGGGCAGGTATAGTTGAAGATCGTGAGAGAGTTAGGTGGGATCCAGCTGTTATTAATTAACTAAAATCAATCCAATATTATTCTTATAGAAAAAAGGAAATTTCGAGGAACTGTTTGTACCCCTTAGGAAAGGCATTTCGAAAAATCCTTTCTTAGTGGGTCCCTTCGATACTAAAGCTAACTTCCTTTAACATTTTGTGTAAATCCGTTCGATGGTTTTTGAGATTTCGTGATCAGTCAGTCAGCGATTGAGTGGTATTTGGCTTATATATATATAGATATATATATATATATATATATATATATATATATACATAGATGTCAACTTATGCTAAATTAATAACAATAGAACCATTTCACTGTCGTTGTAAATAATCACTTTTTCCAATTAAATGACAGTATTGTTCCGCCCTCCAATTGGCTTGGAATGGCGGAAGAATCCCGGAATGCATTTTGAAGTGTCGTAATATGTTAATAAATATGATGAATAATTAACATCTACGTAAAATATATTTATCCAGATCAAATGTTTTGATAAAAAAATATTGTGTTTGTAACTAGCAATTTACGAATGCTGTTAAAGCCTTTTTATGGAAAAGAGAAAGAGACTTTCAACTGATGTTGCACAATTGTTTAAAAGGGTTGTATAATGTAGAAGGAAGTGTTTTTGGAGTGCTAAAGTCTTTGTGTAATGACTTTACAGAAGCGTGTTGACTTAGGAGATATAAGGCTCACTGAGACGCCCGACTGGTATGAAAGGTTTAGCAAGGTACTTGCAAAACTTGTGAATAAAAAGCACGATGACAATACTCTGTCGGCGCAGAAATGATGTGAACCCGATCTCAAAGGTTGTTTACTAAGACATTTCAAGGCTTACGAAAAATCCAATCGCACCATTGTTTAATTGTACGTTATGACATATTCATTTTTAAATTGTATTACAGAGTTTGATAATTTTTATCTTAGTTGGTACAATAAAAGTTCCGGAATTTTAACTAGTTTCCACTAAGCATTAACTTAACACTTTTGTCACTTCATTTAAATTGATTGCAATAATTTTAAATCATTAGATTTACTTCGCGTACTGAAAGTACTGTATAGTGACTATACATACGGATCACAACGTGGATAATTAATTACATTTTACGATCTCTAGAAGCCAATCAAACGTTGTTCCAGGAAATTGTAAAGAACTTTTGTTCTTTAAAAGTTAAAATTTAGAAATTTTAAAAACTTATAGAAACATTTTATGTTAACTACGTATTAAAATATGAATGTGATACATTAAGGGGGTTTTGAGTAATAAAAGTGTAAAGTTGATGGACATTGAAAACTAGTTAAAATTACTGTACTTTTATTGTTATAACTAGGATAAAAATGACTAAACCTTACTATAAAATAAAAAATAATTAATTTATCAAAACGTACAATTAAACGAGTAAACAATGTTGTGACTAGATTTTTCGTAGACTTCTTAGTTTCTCAAATAAACAACCTTCAAACTTGGGTACACGTTATTTCTGCGCCGAAAGTAGATGGATTGGCTGAGTTTCGTTACCGGCATTTCTTTCCTGTATTAATGCATCATAAAATGTGTACTAAAATCTTAATGGGCGGAAAAAAATTAAAAACAAATAAGCACAATAATACAGCATAAGTAAGAAGTACAGACATATCAATTAATATTGAAGTAAATTGACATGGCAGTTACATAAATTAATCTTTTAGTCCTTTTGTAGAAATATGTGTGGGAAACAATATAATTATCGGCCAATAATGGTGCTATACATTCAGAGTTTGGTCTCTACATTTTAAATTGTAAACCAGTTTAACCGTTGAAAAAATCGACGAGAGATAAAACCGTTCATAAAATATGTTGGGCTTTCCATAACTTCTTGCAGAACACACTTTAAATATGAGACATTAATCGTCAGTTTCCCTTTAATTTTGAGTGAATTTAGTAATATCTGATACCACTTCTCTACGAACTTTTTAATTTGTTAAAAATATTAGATTTTGGGTTTTGGTATTTTAATATAACAATACACATATTTTAGAGTCAGCCATTTGCTCGCTATGTATGAGTCCTATACCATGTGGTACGTAGTTGTGAACCCATCAGAGAGTTAGTTTGACATACTAAGCCCACTGTGAATGAGTAGTTGGTATGTGAATGAGTACCATGTGGGACGTAGTTATGAAACCAACAGATAGTTAGTTTGACACACCAAGCCCACTGCGAATGAGTAGTTGGTATGTGAATGAGTACCATGTGGGACGTAGTTATGAAACCAACAGAGAGTTAGTTTGACACACCAAGCCCACTGCGAATGAGTAGTTGGTATGTGAATGAGTACCATGTGGGACGTAGTTATGAAACCAACAGATAGTTAGTTTGACATACCAAGCCCACTGTGAATGAGTAGTTGGTATGTGAATGAGTACCATGTGGGACGTAGTTATGAAACCAACAGAGAGTTAGTTTGACACACCAAGCCCACTGCGAATGAGTTGTTGGTATGTGAATGAGTACCATGTGGTACGTAGTTATGAAACCAACAGAGAGTTAGTTTGACACACCAAGCTCACTGCGAATGAGTAGTTGGTATGTGAATGAGTACCATGTGGGACGTAGTTATGAAACCAACAGATAGTTAGTTTGACATACCAAGGCCACTGTGAATGAGTTCCATACCTTGTGGGACGTAGTTGTGAAACAACACAGAGTTAGTTTGATTTGTGCATCAACATGAGCAGCTCACGTGATTGTCATAAGCGTGACTGTAACCAATGTTAATCTGCTTTAACTCCCGCAAGACTGCTCCAACTGTGACTTTCTAAATTGAGCTTAAGTTACATTGATTACTGTGGTATGTAGATGGCGTAAAATAGAATAGAATATATTTATTTTTTGAAAGATACATACTTGTCTTTACATTTTAATCTTATTTATAAACATTTAGGAATATAATTATATCATCGAAATTATCTTAGAATATAGAAAAATTTGTATTTAATAACAAATATACAGCTACACACATCCATTAATATATATGTAGTCTACATATAATATATACATCATCTTATCATTTGATCGAATATTTAATATTCCCACATGACATAATCAATTTGCAAGACAATTTGATTTCAAAATCCTCAGAGGAACTTAGATTCAGCTTCTCTGAGATAAAAAATTCTTCAAAATATTTAGGGCCTCATAAGGCAGTCTGTATTGAGGTTCCTTCAAAATTATTTAAATATTTTTTTCTTTAAGGGCAAGAACATCTTTAATATTTTCAACCCGCAAATACAATAATTGATAAGATATTATTGTTTATAACAAATTATTATACCATTTTCTACATTTGTATTTTTGTTTTAAAAGTGTTTAAGACGTGAGTAAACATACCAATATTCAGGCGCCACGAATGTTTCCGGGTCCAGAGAAAGTTTATGAGGTAGATATTAACTATGCAATTTTACGCAACCGCTTGTAAAACCGGACCGGATTTAACCAGGTGACGCTCCAGCAGGTTGTTGTAGACCCGTCACGTAAGTCTTCCTCACAGACCGACCAATATTGCCAACTATGCCGATGAGTACAACATTCGTCCAGTCGTCCGAAATGTGCGCAAAGTGTAGCAACAGTGACCGCCTTTAAAAAATATTAAATAATCTAGGTGTTTGAAATGGATTAGTGTACATAAATTTAGGAATTAGTGTGGAAAGGTGAATTCGGTTAAGAAACTAGCAAAATAAATATTCATTATCATTTACAGATACTCCAGAGTTTATAAGTAAATTCATGGATTCCCAACAAATTAGAATCCAATCCCGCCATTATTTATTTTAAATCTTTTTAATTATAGCGTTCTAACACCAAATCGTACAAGATTTTAATAAACATAAAAAGTTACAATAAACATATAATTTAATCAAATCGTTTTAATTTGCTAATACAGGGTGGGAAAAAGGGGGACGCTTTCACAAACAAGCTATTTTTTCCATACATAATTTGACAATTCAATTTTATTTATTATAACATTAAATAAAATTGATTTTAATAATTGTGTTCCGTAAAGTATAATTTTTTATCAGAATAATTTACTTAAAATCGTTAGACAGCGGATAAATAATATTGTTCAAATTAGTTACCTTGACATTCAAATGACCGCTAACCTGGAAAGGATAGACCTTTCAAAGTCCTTTTGCGGCAATTAATTTATATTGAATAGACCTTTCATTTGATACCAAACTCGACCTGGACTTACGTTGAAGATTTTCGTTCAACTCCTCGTGGGCCGTCCCTCTGAAAAGATGAAATTTCGCTAATGGCATCAAAAAGTATGTTCTTTGTAACTATTATCATGTAAAAGATTTCACTGTTACAAGTAAAGTCATACAAAAGTTTTAAAGCGTCTCCATATTTTTTCCCCACCCGGAAGGGCTATACATGTTATAAAAGACACTTTTATTTTATTATTAAAGCTCATTAATATATTTATTTTTAATTTTTATAAGTTCCTTTTTTAAAGTTTTAATTTTTATTAGAGACTACAAAGTTATAGTGAATACCCAGTATCCACTATATCTGCTTTAAGAGTACAAAATACGACGTCTGTAACACATCCCTGGTATAAGATATCGGGATTACAATATTACTGAGGCTTACATGAAATATGACATCCAAGACACACTCACCTGATAGTACCTGTATGGCATCCAATAACAATATTACAGAGGCATATAATTGTAGAGAGATGAGGTTTTACAATAAATACTCCGTGTAAATAGAATTTATTGTGCAATAAATGTCCCCTCCAGATAGAATAGATGGCCCAATAAATGCTCCTGCAAATGGAATGGATGGTCCAATAAATGTCCCCTGCATATGGAATAGATGGTCCAATTAATGACCACTGCAGATAGAATAGATGGCCCAATTAATGTCCTCTGCAGATGGAAAAAATCATCCAATAAATATCCCCTTCAGATAGATGATCCAGTAAATGTCCCCTTCAGATTAATGATCCAGTAAATGTCCCCTGCAGATGGAATAGACGGTTCAATAAATGTCCCCTGCAGATGGAATAGACGGTTCAATAAATGTCCCCTGCAGATGGAATTGACGGTTCAATAAATGTCCCCTGCAGATGGAATAGACGGTTCAATAAATGTCCCCTGCAGATGGAATAGACGGTCAAATAAACGTCCCCTGCAGATGGAATATACGGTTCAATAAATGTCCCCTGCAGATGGAATAGACGGTTCAATAAATGTCTCTTGCAGATGGAATAGACGGTTCAATAAATGTCCCCTGCAGATGGAATAGATGGTTCAATAAATGTCTCTTGCAGATGGACCTTCATGCAGATGGGCATGTTTGTATGTATATAGTCCATCGGGGATATAAATGATTTAACAGTAGTTTTCTCCTCCTCCAAAGGACATTGATTTTGAACAAATGCCTTTTCAGTTGCGAATTCAAGGATTCCGGTGTCCATCACAGTGAATCCCGGTAGGTGAAAAGTACGAAGAGTCTTATTGTGGTTGGAAGTTATTAGATGTACAAGTTTAGTTACCTCGTCTTTTGGCTTCTCGGTTGACAATACGACAGTTCTAGTTTCCGTTGTACATCTGAGTGTAAGGACTACTGACGGCCGTGTTAACAGTTTCGGGCTTAGTACGCGAGATAGATAGTCCGGTATCTTTGTAAACTAAGTACGACTGGTGCTGCTCTGAAGACATCTGATGTACGGCTCCTACAAGATGCCGCTTATATACGGGATATGTTGGTAAAAATACACATGCCACGCTTAAAAGAAATTAGCTATTTCTGAAAACCATCAAACAAATTAAACATCATTATGTAAAACGTGGAAATGTCAAGGGCATTTGGCATCAGTTGTAGCCAACTATAAATAACTCTAATAATACTTAGGAAGTGACGCTGCTCGGCGTCTAGCCGGCTCTGTACTAGCAGTTGTGTACACCGACCCACGACCACCCGACCGGCTTGCCCAACCATCCTGACAACTTCCCTGCCTTCAATCTACCTAACATCTCGTTGTTTTATCTAGCTACAGTTACTTACCTAACGGATTAGTGCGTGTGCCTGTGCGGATGATCGCTTTGATAAAATAAAAAATTAGTCACACATACGCAAACAAGAAGACAGCAGAATGACACGCAGTGTGACAGGGTTGCAATTATGTGCCTACGATCGTAAGTGCTCGCAATAATGTCCTCAACAGCACTGTGGTGTGCGTACTCGTAAATGGGATATTTATTTGGGAATAGGTGGTCCAATAACCATCCCGTGCAGATGGAATAGATGGTCCAATAAATTACCACTGCAGATGGAATATATGGCCCAATAAATGTCCCGTGCAGATGGAATAGATGGTCCAATAAATATCCCGTGCAGGTGGAATAGATGGTTCAATAAATGTCCCGTGCAGGTGGAATAGATGGTCCAATAAATATCCCGTGCAGATGGAATAGATGGTCCAATAAATTACCACTGCAGATGGAATATATGGCCCAATAAATGTCCCGTGCAGATGGAATAGATGGTCCAATAAATTACCACTGCAGATGGAATATATGGCCCAATAAATGTCCCGTGCAGATGGAATAGATGGTCCAATAAATATCCCGTGCAGGTAGAATAGATGGTCCAATAAATGTCCCGTGCAGGTGGAATAGATGGTCCAATAAATATCCCGTGCAGCGTGCAGATGGAATAGATGGTCCAATAAATTACCACTGCAGATGGAATATATGGCCCAATAAATGTCCCGTGAAGATGGAATAGATGGTCCAATAAATTACCACTGCAGATGGAATATATAGCCCAATAAATGTCCCGTGCAGATGGAATAGATGGTCCAATAAATTACCACTGCAGATGGAATATATGGCCCAATAAATGTCCCGTGCAGATGGAATAGGTGGTCCAATAATAAACCTGTGCTGATGTTAATGACCCACCCACCCTTCCATACATGTACAGTAGTGATGAACAACCCACCCACACATACACTAACAGTGGCATTGACCCACCCACCCACCATTCACGTACAGTGGTGATGTACAACCCACCTACACAAACACTTACGGTCTTAATGACCCACCCACCCACCTATACACGTACAATAGTGATGTACAACCCACCCACACATATACTTACTGTGTTAATGACGTATATGTGTGGACAATAGATTGTCCAATAATATATTGTCCAATATATGGTCCAATAAATTTCCCCTGCAGATGGAATATACGGTCCAATAAATGTCCCGGCAGATGGAATAGGTGGTCCAATAAATTACCCCTGCAGGTGGAATATATGGTCCAATAAATGTCCCGGCAGATGGAATAGGTGGTCCAATAATAAACCTGTGCTGATGTAATAGATTGTTCAATAAATGTCCCCTTCAGATGGAATGGACGGTCCAATACATAGCCCCTGCTGATGGAATAGGTGGTCCAATAAATATCCCATGCAGATAGAATAGACAATCCAATACATATTCCTTGCAGATGGAATATATGGTCCAATGATTGCTCCCTGCAGATGGAATATATGGTCCAATGAATGTCCCCTGTGGATTGAATAAACGGGCCAGTAAATGTCCCCTGCAGATGTAATATATGGTCCAATGATTGCTCCCTGCAGATGGAATATATGGTCCAATGAATGTCCCCTGTGGATTGAATAGACGGTCCAGTAAATGTCCCCTGCAGATGAAATATATGGTCCAATGATTGCTCCCTGCAGATGGAATATATGGTCCAATGAATGTCCCCTGTGGATTGAATAGACGGTCCAGTAAATGTCCCCTGCAGATGTAATAGATGGTCCAATGAATGCTCCCTGCAGATGGAATAGATGGTCCAATGAATGTCCCCTGTAGATTGAATAGACGGTCCAATAAATGTCTCCTGCAAATGGAATAAACGGTCCAATGAATGCCCTCTATAGATTGAATAGACGGTCCAATAAATGTCCCCTGCAAATGGAATGGATGGTCCAATAAGTGTCCAATTCAGACGTAATAGGTGGTCCAATAAATGTCCCATCCAGATAGAATTGGTAGTCCAATAAATGTCCCCTATAGATAGAATAGGAAGATCCTATAAGGGTCCCTTGAAGGTAGAATAAGCGGTCCAATAAATGTCCCCTGCTAATAGAGTAAGTGGTCCAATAAACGTTCCTTCCAGATAGATTGGGTAGTCAATAGATGCCCCCTGCATGTAGAATAGGTAGTTGTTTGTGCCTTGTAGTGAAATTAAATAATTCAGTAAATTTCTGGCGAGAGTGAATAGGTGGTCTAAAAAGGAATTTGTTACAAGGCTAACGTCTCGTGTAATAGGGAATCAGGTTTCCTCGTAAAGGAAATGAGTGGAAAATTCAGGAAAGAAAATTACTTGTGTCAGTGGATTAAGTAAACCAACGTGTCATGTAGAGGTCAAACAGACGTTGTTGGATGTATGCAGTTAGCACGTAGTACACAGAGTACACTCTCCATGTTCAGGGAATGGTGCTATTGTAGCAACAGGGTGAGCCAAACAGATTGCGATTCATTTAAGCTGTTCACATTCATCTCAGTTGGATCATTGTTTTTTATCATTTGAATATCATTTTAAATTTTTTACAACTTAAAAGGGAAATAAATGGACAATAAACGGAAGGCCTAATACAATTGCTGGAATATTGTTTTTAAATATTTTAAAATGTGCTTGACTGAAAGTTGTGTTTACACAAAAAGACTTGTCACCCATTATTATTTGTGGCTGACATAAAAAGTTAATTACAAACCTTTTTATAAGAAAAGCTTCAATAGTATTTACGTGAAATTGTTTACTTGGTGCAGGATTTTATGATATTTTGTTTTTATATTCAGAAAATTTGAACACACATTTATCTGTTTCAATATAATTCAGAGCATTAGTAAATAATAAATGAAGTGATTCGATGAACATAGTAATAAATACCTTGGCCAAAACAGTATTCAAGTTCAATAACTAAAAGTTATCTTCACAAATATTAACGTTTGTACGTTACCTCCAGTGTAACAAACCATATCCTTGGACTACAATAGTGTTCATGTTCAATATGGTTAGGTCCTCAAACATGAATATTTGCACGTTACCTCCAGTGTAACGAACCATATCCTTGGACTACGATAGTGTTCATGTTCAGTATGGTTAGGTCTTCAAACATGAATATTTACACGTTGCCTCCAGTGTATCGAACCATATCCTTGGACTACGATAGTGTTCATGTTCAATATGGTTAGGTCCTCAAACATGAATATTTGCACGTTACCTCCAGTGTAACGAACTACATCCTTGGACTACGATAGTGTTCATGTTCAGTATGGTTAGGTCTTCAAACATGAATATTTACACGTTGCCTCCAGTGTATCGAACCATATCCTTGGACTACGATAGTGTTCATGTTCAATATGGTTAGGTCCTCAAACATGAACATTTACACGTTGCCTCCAGTGTATCGAACCATATTCTTGGACTACGATAGTGTTTTATGTTCAATAAGGTTAGGGTCCACAAACATGAACATTTGCACGTTGTCTCCAGGTCACATAGTTGCCCTGGCTATTGGGGTATTAATAAATAGTCCTTTCTGAGCTAGGTTGAACTCAGATAGTAACAATGACTAAACTCGTTCATCTAAACTCATCACACTCATTTACCCATCATATCCGCCCATATGTCTACGATCGGCGTCTTAGAGTTGAATAATGAATAATAATAATAAATTCACAAACATGAACATTTGCATGTTGCCTCCAATGATAGAACCACATCCTTGGACTACGACAGTGTTCATGTTCAATATGGTTAGGTTCACAAACATGAACATATGCATGTTGCCTCCAATGATCGAACCACATCCTGGGACTACGACAGTGTTCATGTTCAATATGGTTAGGTTCACAAACATGAACATATGCATGTTGCCTCCAATGATCGAACCACATCCTGGGACTACGACAGTGTTCATGTTCAATATGGTTAGGTTCACAAACATGAACATATGCATGTTGCCTCCAATGATCGAACCACATCCTGGGACTACGACAGTGTTCATGTTCAATATGGTTAGGTTCACAAACATGAACATATGCATGTTGCCTCCAATGATAGAACCACATCCTTGGACTACGACAGTGTTCATGTTCAATATGGTTAGGTTCACAAACATGAACATATGCATGTTGCCTCCAATGATCGAACCACATCCTGGGACTACGACAGTGTTCATGTTCAATGGGGTTAGGTTCACAAACATGAACATTTGCACGTTGTCTCCAGTGTTTTAAACCATATCCCATGGTTTATGACATTGTTCATGTTCAATAGTGTTAGGTCAACAAACATTAACATTTGCACAACGAATAACGCATGTTATTCTTTGGTCTTTTAGTTGCACGTTCCATATCTCCAGTCTAACGAACCATATCCTTGGACTAGGATATAGACTGTCACTTTAATCATTGTTACATCATTTCTGTTGGAAGTAGTTTTGTTTTGTGTGTAACTTAGGTATCAGAATAGTAACAAAAAACATCAGTTAGATAAAGCTATGGACTTGAACTTTGTCACAAAGTGTAAATTGTTTGGCTTGTTTTTACATTATGTCAAACCCGACTCTCCGATAACAAACAGATTGGTATTATGAAAGCCATTTTCAATGCCATTATCAAGGCTGGTGGTAGTTTTTAGTACATCTTTTTCTAACTGTCAAAATGTTAATTTGTTTAAAATAAATCTTGTTATTTTGTGATGTTTAATGACCGAGAATTGATAACATTTTCGAAAAAAAATTTGGTACTGGATAGGTTATTTCTTATTACCGTAGCTGTTGAACAATAATGCTAATCATTTTAAAATAGTGAGGATTAATTAATGGAAATAAATTAAACATTCAAAAAAGTTTCAATATTTAAAACAAGTTATAAATGGGGAATTTTGAAATAGTCAAAGTTCACTGTACTCAAGATGCCTTCACTTTACTTAATGTTAATGGTTTCATAACTTATTTAGTCTTTCTTTCTTTTATAAAATTAATGTTGACAAAAAACAAACAAATTTCATTCAGTATGTTTAGCAATAGCTGATTTTTCCGGTCTAATGTATTTAAAATGTTGTAAGTCTTATCTTAACCTTTATTTTTTTTAAACATTTTTGTGCCAGTGTTTAATTTCCCCAAACATCCAATATATTATTTATGCCAAATTTATCTTCCTATTTCATTTTTGCGTTTAATGTCGTATAATATAATTTTAGTTTCGACTTGGAAGCATATCTTATGTTTATGTTTGCACGTTTTTTAAAAGAGTATAGAATAATTTTAACACGTAAACTTAATGCAAATGATTTATAAATTTATTCTATTTTGTTGTTTTGGAAAAATGCCGCTTTTAATAACTTCTAATTATGTTTTTTTTTTCTAGGTAATCAATGGGTTAGTTACATTTTTTAATGAATAAAATGTTGCTATTTGTTTAGTTTTAAAAATTTATTTGATATATTTTTATTCACGACGCTGCATAGTTAACAATCTATGGTTTAGGACAGGCTATTGTTAACAGTTATAGTTTAGGAACGAGAAATGGACGTGTTGTGTGGAACGCATATATTGTTTGTTGGTTTTCGGTGTACTTCGATTTCTGTGTTTCCGAATGATTGTTTTATTAAAATTAAACTAAGGCATTGGAGTGAATTTTCTATTTCATGGATAAATTTTGCTTTTGGGTAGAACGAGATGAGTTCATCCAAACCTTTCTTGTGGTCTCCAGCTTTGTTGCGAACTCTCATCTATATACTGAAACCAACGTTGTGGGAAAATATTAAAACTTGTTTGGCATTTTTTTTTTAAATTAACTTAAAAATATTTTAGCTAAAAACATGAAAGTGGATTTCTTATTGCTGTTCCAAATATTTGTAAAACATGACTCGAAATCGAAAAACTTTCTTTTTTATATATAGATTAATTAAAAATATGCATAGTTCAGTAGTTATATCACTACAATGGTAGATCTATATTTTGGTAACATATTTTTATAATGCGCAATATCCATGTCAGTTATTTTACATGTATAAAAATGTGTTAAAAGTATACTATTTACTACATTAAATGAAGCGTTAAAGATTAGCCTATTAGTTATTGTTAAGATTAGCCTATTAGTTATTGTTAAGATTAGCCTATTAGTTATTGTTAAGATTAGCCTATTAGTTATTGTTAAGATTAGCCTATTAGTTATTGTTAAGATTAGCCTATTAGTTATTGTTAAGATTAGCCTATTAGTTATTGTTAAGATTAGCCTATTAGTTATTGTTAAGATTAGCCTATTAGTTATTGTTAAGATTAGCCTATTAGTTATTGTTAAGATTAGCCTATTAGTTATTGTTAAGATTAGCCTATTAGTTATTGTTAAGATTAGCCTATTAGTTATTGTTAAGATTAGCCTATTAGTTATTGTTAAGATTAGCCTATTAGTTATTGTTAAGATTAGCCTATTAGTTATTGTTAAGATTAGCCTATTAGTTATTGTTAAGATTAGCCTATAGATAGATTGTTAACTATTAGTTAAAGGTGGTGTTTGGTGATTTTTTTAATTTATAACCAGGAATGAATTATGATAGTATGAGGGAGAAAACACTTTATTACCTGATTGTTCTTTTGTGTTCTTAATCATGAATGTGGAACTTGTAGTCGAGGCGATATTCAGATACTATTTCCCTAGAACAGATTAAAACTTATCTGTGTAATAATAAACTTCAGCACTAGTCCTCATTTATATTAGCATTAATTATTATATTTCAGTTACATAAATGTTTCTTTGCAATGTAAGTAGTATTGGACAATGTTTGAACCAACAATCCATAGATTATGAGAAGTAAATTAGTTACTAAGTCACTTTTAACATTATTAATAAAAACTAAAACAAGACCATGATTGTAACTGTGCTTGTTGCTTAGTGCTTCATATTAAAAAATACTTTGTATCTAAGTAGTTATTCCACAGCTTATATAACATTGCAGATATTTGTTATTGAAAGGCAGTTTTGGTAAATGTACTGTATAATATTTGGTTTTAAATCATCAATTTAACATTTAGTTTAGAAATCCTGCTTCTTTAATAAATTAGGATTATTTTTGTACTATATTTATTCTCGTAAATAATTATACGTAAACAACAGTCAATGGTGCAGTATTATTTAGGCAATTTATCAAAAGCTTCAGTTATTATTTCATTTAAGCATGTATAACGGGATCTTTTCCGTTAATTCACCAAAATAACCATAACTTAGGCTAACATAACCAAACCAAACCTAACATAACACAACTAAACCTAACATAACCTAACCAAACCTAATATAACCTAAACAACCCTAACCAAACCTAATATAACCTAAACAACCCTAACCAAACCTAATATAACCTAAACAAACTTAACATAACCTAACCAAACCTAATATAACACAACTAAACCTAACATAACCTAACCAAACCTAATATAACCTAAACAAACCTAACCAAACCTAATATAACCTAAACAAACTTAACATAACCTAATCATAGTTGTGGTAGTAAATTAACGAAAAAACCTAATTTTTATTTACAAACAAATAATGAAACAAAATCTTTGCTAACATTGCTTATTTTACTAGTTTGCGTTGTAAATACTGCATGTAATCGTAAAGTTATTAACAAACATACCAATATTTTCGAGAATTTTCAGTCTGCAGAAAAAAGCAGTCCGGATTATATAAAAATTAAAAAGCAGAGATTCGTGCTGAAACGTTTCCAAAGCCTTGCAACTGATGATACTGCCTTGCGTTTGTATATTAGACTTTTCTTGTGTGTCAAAATACGCACTAACACGCAGCACAGACATACAGTACATACATACAACATGAGGGGCAGGGAAAACTACCGAACTGGGCAACACTCTCCCTTTTCATGCGGGTGTTCGTTTAGTCAACAGTTTGCCAAACGAATTAAAATGTGCTCAGGTGCCCAAGGTTTATAAGTTTCATCTTAAAAAAAACTCTAGATGTCGAAAGTTTGTTGTAGTGTGAACGAGTTCCTTGCACATGATTGGGAGACTATCTAATTGGTATAACTCACACAGGAAGTGGAATGGTTACTTACTTAGGTATTAACGAAAGTGTGACTGAAACTTTGTATGTGTTTGGAATTGCATAGAACAATGGGGCATTTTTAGTTAGGTTAGACTGACGATTGCGATACAGTTTTTGCAAATTAGTTTTTGCAATGAAGAAATTTTAATTTGGGGTTCTCGCCACAGGAAGGCGCTCTGTTTCAACCCTCTTACCGAATCTCGTTGTTTTCGGGATTTTGGTTGACAGCTCAATCATGGATTTATCTGTTCAACATAAAATATGCATTTCCTCGGTAACTCTGAGGTCATTGGCCACAGCCTTGTCAAACCTGAATGCCGACAGATTATGTCACAATTTTCTTGTCTCTTTCGTTGTGCAACGCGCGTTTACTGTCGGCGCAGAAATTATGTCTACCCGACTTTGAAGGTTGTTTACTAAATCACTAAGGGCCATGACAAATCTAATCCCACCATTGTTTTCCTAGTTTTATTATACGTTATAACATATGCAATTCTATAATTTATTATAATTAAAAAAATACCTTTTACATTTTTAAGTTTTAACGATTGTTATACTAGTTAAAGCAAAAATGTTGCGGAATTTCAACTTTATTACTCAAAATCCCCGTAAATGTATCGCATTTATATTTATGAAATTTATGAAACTTATAGCAACAATTCTAATAAGCCGCGTATTAAAATATAAATGCGATACATCTACGGGATTTTGAGTAATAAAAGTATTAAGTTGGTGCAAAGTTGAAATTCCGATACTTTTTTCCAACTAGTATAAAATGATTAAAACTTATAAAAAAAATTAAAAATATGTATTTCATTATGTACAATTAAACGAGGAAAACAATGGTGTGATTGAATTGTTCATAGGCCTCTTAGTTTCTTAGTACCTAAATGACCGGGTACACAAAATGTCTGCGCAAACAAAAGTTCTTTTTTATTAGTATAATGAATGTTCAATTTGTAGAGGTAGGATGTTTGTGCCTTTGCAAAATTGTAAAGTTTGACTTTTAAAAGCTAATCAAAATGTTCACCTATCCCTTTGAAATGTATTTTTATTTATATTTTTTCAACGAGCCATTCATTTTATAGCAATCTTTCCAATATATTAGTCCCAAGGTTTTTTTTTGATCAGTTGCCAAATAACTTTAGCGTTGTGTGAAGTTTAAAGTTATCTTTAAAATTGAAAGATTTGCAATTTATTTGATAAATATTTCTTTAGTTTATATTTTATAAACTAGTTTAGAGTAATATATTATTATTTTTTTCTAGAATTTTAAGTTTGATATAGATTACCGCTATTTAGATTTTAACCTATTATTTTGTTTGTGTTTTAGCACCACAGAGAGCATTTTTCTACAATCTTTAATTCACTTACCTTATTTAAAATGTTTTTTTTTAAAATAATTTCGTTAGTCACATGTTTATTAAATAAAACTTATACAGGCCACAAGTCCTTGTAAAAGTAGCCAGTTATTTGCGAGGATGTTATTTTGTTTTAAAAATGTACATTAATGGATGGAAATATATAATTTACTATCACTAACACAATAAAATCATAATATGTGCTGTAATGGAGTAGATAAAAAAGAAGGCAACTTTAAAGTCTTTGAAAAACTAAAAAGAAGCTCCTTGATTAAGATCATTTCTCCTCCCCCCCCCACGAATTTAACAGTAAAATCCAATATTAAAATTACTTTCACTATCCGTAACTTCCAACTCTAGCTAGATTCTACAGGTAGATTTAATTTTCCACCGTAACACTGCCGAGAACGATTGAACTTAGTGCATGCACCAGTCAACTTTGCATAAATTAATGTTCCACTTGCGACTTTCTCACGCGACTATTATCTGATAAAATTAAACGGTTTGACTTTGTCCAGTGTGTTTATGGTTTTCATGCACCCAGAGGGACTGAAAGACGGTGACATTTTCACACTTACTTGTTAGTTGCATTGTTAGTTTTTGCGATAAATACAATTGTTACTTTCGTGTAGTGTGTAAACGTTTTTCTTATATATATTCTTAAACATTCGTCAATAAAACGTACACTTATATTTTTGCATATATGGACTTTTCTATTTTATTCTTGTTTTATG
The DNA here is from genome assembly GCA_035578905.1 of Stictocephala bisonia. NCBI lineage: Eukaryota > Metazoa > Arthropoda > Insecta > Hemiptera > Membracidae > Stictocephala > Stictocephala bisonia. The sequence goes on from JAQJVL010000056.1 coordinate 541,596, forward strand.
CTGTATAATTACTGCATAATATTGATAAAAATGTCATATAAAATATGAATTTGGGAAACTTTGAAAGTAGTATGTAACGAAAAACAAAAAGAGTTATGACGATAAAAAATTACAGTGGGCGTGGGAGGGTATTCATATATCTAGAGTAGAGTAACCTTGACACAAGGAAACAATATTTTGAAATAGGCCTACTCAGTTCCAAAGACAGTCAGAAATTTTTATAAAATCTGTGAAAATCACGGATAAACATAGATCAATCCCTCTCTGTACATTTTTGTATTTATATACCATTTTATGAATATATGTACAGGGTGTCCATCTTCGACTGTCGCATATTTTAGAGGATTGTTTGTCAAGTCAATTCAAGCAAATAATGTCATATAACGTGAGTCCTATTTCGATTCATTTTCCGTCTGTGCGTCTGTATGTGTTTTTACAAAAATTTAAATATCTTAAAAACTGGTAAACATACAATAGTGAATTTTCGTATGAAAGTTGACCTTACAAAGATACATTTTACGTAAAAAGACTAAATGTGTAAGATTCTCAGTTTCAAAATGGCGTATATTTAAAAATTTCAAAGTCAAATAAAAAAAATACACTTTTTACCCAACAATGTCAGGACACATCATTTGTAGGCTACGTTATGCCAAACTCAACGATATGACAGTTTAAAAGATCGTTTGATAAATAACAGAGACATCTTTTTGTGACTGAAATCAGTGTTATTTGTGACTAATTAAGAATAAGAATATTTATTTTCTCAAATTTACATTAATACTCTCGTTCTATACTACAAATTATTTCATAGATGTACCCAATAACAAAATAAATAAATAATGTTCATGTCCCTTAATTGCAAATACACCACACTATTTTCACTTCAACAATACCAGGACTGACCACTAATACTATAAAAGAACAATGCCATCATCAAGAAAATGCACTGCCATAAAACAAAACAAGTACACAATGCAAAAATGAGAAAATTTACGACCTCAAAGGCTATGTCAGATTTGAGGTGCGTGCATATATAATTCTTAAAACATAAATCAGCGATCAGAAAAAACAAACTAAACAGAATTTACAGATTAATCAGTGCTTAGTATTTAACATAATTTTTACAATATGTACATAATTAAACATAAGTGCATTCATAGTAATAACTAGCTTTTGCAAGACAAAATCCTACATTTATTAAATACCATGTATACAACCATACAGACATTCTAAGTACGCACTCATACAAACATGCATTCACTAAAATAAATATATTTTTCTTCATTTTGCACCTTATGCTTCAATTTGTACTGGCTTGTAACTTGACTAGTCATTTTCTACTTATACAGGGTGTCCCGAAAGTAAAGTGCCAAACTTCGGGAAATGGTTATATAGGTCAAAATAAAGACAAAGAGAAAATCCAGAGTAAAATTTTTCCAAAAACACTTTTTGCCAGATAACAGCCATTAAGTTTTTTCACAAAAGAACTTTTATCTCCGAGTTGGCTCAAAAGATCTTTATGAGACTCGCTATGCATGTTAAGATAAAAAAGACTTATTCTAGGGAATAAAATCAAATTAAATGGATCCAATTTAATATTTCAAAATGGCGGCCGTTTTAAAATTGTAAATGGAAATTTCAGGAAAACTTCAAAAATACAAACAATTACTAAGAACACGTTTTTTTGATAGTTTCATTACCAATCTGTCAATATGAAAAAAAAAATAAAATCTGTTATTTTTTGTCCGATTCTGATTTTTTTATACTGAAAGGTTGGTAATGAAATTATCCAAAAAAACCCGTGTTCTTAGTAATGTTTTGTATTTTTTGCCGTTTTCTCGCAATTTCCGTTTAATAATTTAAAATGGTTGCAATTTTGAATTATTAAATTGGATCCAGTTAATTTTCCTCCCTAGAATAGGTCTATATAATCTTAATAGGCATAGCGATTTTCATAAAAATCTGTTGAGCTAACATGGAGATAAAAATTCGTTTGAGAAAATATCTGGTAAACGAAGCGTTTTTGGAAAAAGTTAATTTTAGATTTTCTCTAACCGATCTAAAAATTTTGGATAAAATTTAGCAACAAAATATTGAAAACTATTGTAAACTTGATGTTTGTTATCATTGTTATTATTCTAAACTATTCTAAAACTTCTGATTGTTATTATTATTATTATTATATTATTATTATGGACCCTGTTGAACCGTAACAATATCTTGAGACTGCGTGAGTTGAGTTTAGACAACCGAGCTCAATAACTACAGGGTGAGTTTTATGTCCTCGCACACCTGGATATAACTAAAACTGGTTGAGATATCAATGTGAGACCTTGGCCATACATATTATTACATATTTGTTTAATTTTTCAAGTTGTTAAACATTTTTTCCCCCTTTTCTAAATGTGTTTAGAGGGGGGGGCAACTAAAAATTTTCAAATGCAAACCCCTATCATGTGAAACGTCCTGTTTTTCGTTACATGGTCAATATGCTTTGGAATTTCCCCATTTGTTCTTATCTTAGTAGTTTCAACAATCTACTTTTGACTTACATTTGATCAGTTCGTAGCTTAGGCTGTAAACAAGTTTAGCGCAAGTTTACTTTTACAAGTTTATAATTTTAACAAATTTTACTTCAAGTTTATTATTTTTACACACGATTGTCAAACAGCCTAAGGTTTAACAGTTTTAACAACTGCTACATTAAAACAGGTAAGTGTTTTAAGAATTTGGTTTAGTGTTGATTCAAGTAACGAAAAACAGGACAAGAAAGTAAATTATTTTACTATTGTAAATTCGTCTTTTATTCTGTTAAACTTTACGTAGAGACCTTTAGTTTGCATCATTGGATTTTTGTTATTCCCTCTAAAATAAGGGTCACATGATGGGAGTTTGCATTATTTTCTTTAGTTGCTTCCCTTTAGAAAATGGGGGAAATGTTTAAAACAACTTAAAAAATTAAGAAAGTATGTTATAATAGGTATGTTCAATGTCTCACGTTGATATCTCAACCCGTTTAAATTATATCCAGGTGTGGCAGACATAAAAGACACCTTGTATATCAAGACATAGTGGGTGTATTTGGAAAGTCCTTGCAGTAGTAAGTAGACTCCCTGAAGCTAAGAATGTAAAGTAGTTGAACATTTCGCGTGTATAACTAGCCCGGGGATCGATGGCCGATTGACCTGTGTAGTGCCCTCCGGTGCAGTTTCACTGGGACAATATTTTTAGTAAATTGTCCTCAGACAAGAAGGCAAACGGGGTTTACCGACATCGATCACTTGTATGATAAAATGAGCGCCTTCTTGTAATAGACGGATTTTGTATGACGTTAAATTTGATTGTATTCTCTACTTACAAAAGTAATGTATGTAAAGACACTCAACCTGATCTTAGAGAGGAAAACAGGAAAAAGAGTTGTCAAATATGTGATATTATTTTTACCAGCAATTTTATTCTTCAGGAAAAACTGTTTACAATATATTATATCTTAGATGTTTGTCACTTTATATTTAGATATTTTAAAATGATCTCAAAAACGTTATAAGAATTGTTCGTTTAGTGTAAACAAAATTACGATTCGACTATTTGCCATATACAGGGTGGAAAAAGAAAATGTGGAAACGCTTTCACAACAACGTTATTTTTTCCATAGATAATTTCATATTTTTTTAAAATAACTGGGTTCCATAAAGCATAATATCTGATCAGAATAATTTACTAGAAACCGTTAAATAGGGAAGAAATAATAGAGTTCAAATTAGTTACTTTGAAATTCGAATGACCGCTACTCTGGAAAGGATAAATTTTTTAAAGTCCGGTTTGTGGCAATGAATTTATCTTGAATAGACCTTTCATTTGATCCCAAAACTCGATCTAGGCTTACGTTGAAGATTTTCGTTCAACTCCTCGTGGGCCGTCCTCCTGAAAAGATGAAATGTCGCTAACGGCGTCAAAACGTGTGTTCTTCGTAACCATTATGATGTACAAGATTTCACTTTTACAAGTAAAGTCATACAAAAGTTGTGAAAGCATTTCCATATTTTTTCCACACATGCTAAGTTAATCAGTGGTTGCCCTGATTAGATTTTACTAGCTATTGGGCTATTAATAAATAGCCCTTTCTGAGGAACAGTCAACCTTAGTTAGTAACAATGACTACACTCGTTCATATACACTCATCACACTCAATCACCCCTCATATTCGCCCATATATTGACGATCGGCGTCATACTGATAATGAATAATGAATAATAAAGTTTACTAACAGTTCTTTCCTGTTTTCTAGGTAAGCAGAAGATTCAAATTTCCATCTGATTATGACTCATCTGGTTCGTATGTATTCTTTACCTTAGATATTTAAGGTTGCCGTTAGTAGTAGAAACATTTCGAATACAAATCTATAGGATGTGAAATCGATATCTTTAAATAAGGCTAGGCTTGCTGCATCTTAATAAAAACAATTCTAAACATCTAAAAATACACTTCGATTAGTGGCGTTTATTATTAATGTATTATTATATTGTATTTATTATTAATGTTACCAACTTGTTGTGTAGTGCCCCCTCCCCCTTAGATTCTTTGACTAAATTACCCGCACAGGCAATTAGTATATCGATAATGGGCATAGTAATGATGAAAAGGAGATAGGACTCTCCTTAGAAATATATATATATTCAACTTAGGTAAAATAGTAAAAACTAGTCTATGCATATTTTGAACCACTCACACATTGTACGGTGGTATTGACCCCACCCACCCACACATATGTGTACAGTCATAGTGATATAAATAATGATAAGCTTACAGAAGTAGATACAGTTTATAAAGCAGATGTCGGTATGTATATGTAGTTTGTTCGTATTTGGCGATGATACCAATGATAGATCACGGTTAAATTTGGCACAAACTTTATTTGTAATTTTGCATGGAGATGCATTAATGCTAACCAGTGTGATTAGTTTCCTCGCAAAAAAAAGAAAAAAAAAAAAAACCTCATAATAATAAAAACTCAACATATTCAAGTTAGTTATAAACCTAAAGGTATAATTCTTCTGAATATGAAACAAACATGCAGATTTTTTGAAAATAAAAATGTAGGTGGACAAACCATGTTGATAAAATGTCATTTTGACACTCTCAATTGTGGTACTAAAATGTAAGGTTACCACTCGTCTCCTGAATTCGAATATTTTGTATATTTTGGAAAATCAAGCTTCCACTGCCCCAACAACAATACAGACCAAGATTGCTTAATATCTAAAATGTATTATTCTTGAGTAAGGTGTCAAACTAAGGATAAAATATTAATTGAAATTTATAAACCGACAGCAAAGACCGATGGATACTTTCTTTCAAATTCCTTTCTCTGTTACTATAGTTGATTACCTTATATCAAGGTGAAACGTCAAAGACCGTAAGGTAGTGTTGCATTAAAATACAGGGTGGATACAATATGGAAACGCTTTCACAACACGTTATTTTTTTCCATAGACAAGTTGATAATTTAATTTTTAAAATAATTGTGTTCCATAAAGTACAGATTTGATCAGAATAATTTAATTGAAACAGTTAAATAGCGGAAAAATAATATTGTTCAAATTAGTTACTTTGAAATTCAAATGGCCACTACTCTGGAAAGGATAAACCTTTCGAAGTTTTTTCGCGGCAATTAATTTCTCTTTAATAGAACTTTCATTTGATACCAAACTCGACCTAGGCCTACGTTGAAGATTTTTGCTCAACTCCTCGCGGGCCTTCTCCCTGAAAAGATGACATGTCGCTAATGGCGTCAAAAAGTATGTTCTTTGTAACAATGATCATGTATATAAATGCCACAATACTAGGCCTGTGAACAGTTTAGTTTGAATTTTAAAATACATTGTTCTTATTTCCCAACAATGATTTGTTGCAACAATGGATTGGTGAATTTTTCTATAAAGATTTATCCAGCTAGTGATTATGTCACCGCAATGAACGTTATGCAAATTATTTTAGAAAACCAACCCATCATTTGCTCTTAAAGAGAAGTTTTTATTTTTATTCTAGATTGTATTGAATTATTAATGCACCAAGTAATTTGTGAGATTAGTAAGTTTAGTAACTTATTCATCTTAATAAGTTTCTATTATCAGGCGGAAAAATTATCATAGAATGAACACTATAGTATAGTCTACCTGACCTAAAGAAACAAGATAAATAGTCCGAGTGAGGGTAGTGTATTGCTCTCCTAAATCAATATCAGCTGTTTGCAGAAGCTTCCTTTGGAGCAAGTTGATTGTCACTGCGAAACGGACTTGTCAAGGAATTTTGCAAACTTATGACACCAAAAGAATTATTCAGAAGGTACATTTACAGTGGGTTCTGTTGTTTCTAAGGCTTAGTAAATATTTGTGTTTTAATAACAATAACGTTCTTTGCAACTTTAAATAATAAATATATACTGACTCATTGACTCACAACCATAATCAATGAATCACTGTAATAAACCACCCCATTATTGATCAATGATCTTTTACTTCAGGCAAGTACCTTTTATTTGTATGTTTGAAATTTAATCAAATATTAATTTGCAATTACATTATGTTCTAACGTGAAAATCGTGTTCTTTATCTCATCATGAGACACATTTGTTATTAAAATTTTTTTATACGATATCCGGAAGTAAAATCAATTACCAGAAATTTCGCTACCCTCTATGTGTACTATGACATATTTGTACTAAAATTGTATGAAAGATTTAAAAGTTATGAAGATTTAATTTTACTTAATTTTGCCAGCTTCAGTATCTCCTGGATGGTTAAAAATTTGTTTAAGCGTACGTTAGCAACATTGCACTCTTACGAATACAACATACGTTGTAATAAGTTCGTTGTAAACAAAGTTCGTGATATGTATGTTTTATATATTGTTATGTCTCCGCTAATGAACCTCCTCCTTCTGTGGATGCAACTCGCAAGAAGGAACCTACCGTCTCGTGGGGTTACAACACACATTCTGTTAAGTGTCCGAGAACTGGAGAACTAATGTCTCCGCTAATGAACCTCCTCCTTCTGTGGATGCAACTCGCAGGAAGGAAACTACAATCTTGTGGGGTTACAAAAGGAAACTACAATCTTGTGGGGTTACAACACACATTCTGATAAGTGTCCGAGAACTGGAGAACTAATGTCTCTGCTAATGAACCTCCTCCATCTGTGGATGAAACTCGCAAGAAGGAACCTACCGTCTTGTGGGGTTACAAGACACATTCTGATAAGTGTCCGAGAACTAATGTCTCCGCTAATGAACCTCCTTCCTCTGTGGATGCAACCCGCAGGAAGGAAACTACAGTCTTGTGGGGTTACAACACACATTCTGATAAGTGTCCGAGAACTAATGTCTCCGCTAATGAATCTCCTCCTTCTGTGGATGCAACTCGCAGGAAGGAACCTACCGTCTTGTGGGGTTACAACACACATTCTGATAAGTGCCGAGAACTAATGTCTCCGCTAATGAACCTCCTTCCTCTGTGGATGCAACCCGCAGGAAGGAAACTACAGTCTTGTGGGGTTACAACACACATTTTGATAAGTGTCCGAGAACTAATGTCTCCGCTAATGAATCTCCTCCTTCTGTGGATGCAACTCGCAGGAAGGAAACTACAATCTTGTGGGGTTACAACACACGTTCTGATAAGTGTCCGAGAACTAATGTCTCCGCTAATGAACCTCCTCCTTCTGTGGATGCTACTCGCAGGATGGAACCTTCCGTATTGTTGGGTTACAACACATATTCTAATAAGTGTCCTTGAACGAAGTCCATCCTATGTACATCACACAGATATACTCGCAGGAAGAATCATACATTTTTGCAATAAATTTTGCAAATTTTAAAAAGGCTATTGACTAATTGAAGTGATATAAGAGTGTAATTGAAAGAAAGTTAAACGTTTTTTGTTAGTTCTGTTGTTTAACTGTTTCCCAGGTAAGAAGGTCACTATATCTCTCTTTCTTGGCTCGTTAGTTCAACTTTAAAAAAACTTTAGTAGAAGTATCATACTTGCGTGTAGTACGGCACCTTCATCACAACTTTCTGTACTCCACACCTTGTTGTAGTTAGTCTCTGAGTAAGTGGTAGTGTACGGTGTTCTTGGATATCTTGTATCACGATACATGCAACACAACTTTGTGTACTCCTCACCTTGCTGTAGTTAGCCCCTGAGTAAGTGGTAGTGTACGGTGTTCTTGGATATCTTGTAGCACGATACATGCAACACAACTTTGTGTACTCCTCACCTTGCTGTAGTTAGCCTCTGAGTAAGTGGTAGTGTACGGTGTTCTTGGATATCTTGTAGCACGATACATGCAACACAACTTTGTGTACTCCTCACCTTGCTGTAGTTAGCCTCTGAGTAAGTGGTAGTGTACGGTGTTCTTGGATATATTGTAGCACGATACATGTAACACAACTTTGTGTACTCCTCACCTTGCTGTAGTTAGCCCCTGAGTAAGTGGTAGTGTACGGTGTTCTTGGATATCTTGTAGCACGATACATGCAACACAACTTTGTGTACTCCTCACCTTGCTGTAGTTAGTCTCTGAGTAAGTGGTAGTGTACGGTGTTCTTGGATATCTTGTAGCACGATATATGCAACACAACTTTGTGTACTCCTCACCTTGCTGTAGTTAGTCTCTGAGTAAGTGGTAGTGTACGGTGTTCTTGGATATCTTGTAGCACGATACATGCAACACAACTTTGTGTACTCCTCACCTTGCTGTAGTTAGCCTCTGAGTAAGTGGTAGTGTACGGTGTTCTTGGATATATTGTAGCACGATACATGTAACACAACTTTGTGTACTCCTCACCTTGCTGTAGTTAGCCCCTGAGTAAGTGGTAGTGTACGGTGTTCTTGGATATCTTGTAGCACGATACATGCAACACAACTTTGTGTATTCCACACCTTGCTGTAGTTAGCCTCTGAGTAAGTGGTAGTGTACGGTGTTCTTAGATATCTTGTAGCACGATACATGCAACACAACTTTGGGTACTCCTCACCTTGCTGTAGTTAGCCTCTGAGTAAGTGGTAGTGTACGGTGTTCTTGGATATTTTGTACACGAAACATGCAACACAACTTTGTGTACTCCTCACCTTGCTGTAGTTAGCCCCTGAGTAAGTGGTAGTGTACGGTGTTCTTGGATATCTTGTAGCACGATATATGCAACACAACTTTGTGTACTCCTCACTTTGCTGTAGTTAGCCTCTGAGTAAGTGGTAGTGTACGGTGTTCTTGGATATCTTGTAGCACGATACATGAAACACAACTTTGTGTACTCCTCACCTTGCTGTAGTTAGCCTCTGATTAAGTGGTAGTGTACGGTGTTCTTGGATATCTTGTAGCACGAAACATGCAACACAACTTTGGGTACTCCTCACCTTGCTGTAGTTAGCCTCTGAGTAAGTGGTAGTGTTCGGTGTTCTTGGATATCTTGTAGCACGATACATGCAACACAACTTTGTGTACTCCTCACCTTGCTGTAGTTAGCCTCTGATTAAGTGGTAGTGTACGGTGTTCTTGGATATCTTGTAGCACGATATATGCAACACAACTTTGTGTACTCCTCACTTTGCTGTAGTTAGCCTCTGATTAAGTGGTAGTGTACGGTGTTCTTGGATATCTTGTAGCACGAAACATGCAACACAACTTTGGGTACTCCTCACCTTGCTGTAGTTAGCCTCTGAGTAAGTGGTAGTGTTCGGTGTTCTTGGATATCTTGTAGCACGATACATGCAACACAACTTTGTGTACTCCTCACCTTGCTGTAGTTAGCCTCTGAGTAAGTGGTCGTGTACGGTGTTCTTGGATATCTTGTAGCACGATACATGCAACACAACTTTGTGTACTCCTCACCTTGCTGTAGTTAGCCCCTGAGTAAGTGGTGGTGTACGGTGTTCTTGGATATCTTGTAGCACGATACATGCAACACAACTTTGTGTACTCCTCACCTTGCTGTAGTTAGCCCCTGAGTAAGTGGTGGTGTACGGTGTTCTTGGATATCTTGTAGCACGATACATGCAACACAACTTTGTGTACTCCTCACCTTGCTGTAGTTAGCCCCTGAGTAAGTGGTGGTGTACGGTGTTCTTGGATATCTTGTAGCACGATACATGCAACACAACTTTGTGTACTCCTCACCTTGCTGTAGTTAGCCCCTGAGTAAGTGGTAGTGTACGGTGTTCTTGGATATCTTGTAGCACGATACATGCAACACAACTTTGTGTACTCCTCACCTTGCTGTAGTTAGCCCCTGAGTAAGTGGTGGTGTACGGTGTTCTTGGATATCTTGTAGCACGATACATGCAACACAACTTTGTGTACTCCTCACCTTGCTGTAGTTAGCACCTGAGTAGGTGGTAGTGTACGGTGTTCTTGGATATCTTGTAGCACGATATATGCAACACAACTTTGTGTACTCCACACCTTGCTGTAGTTAGTCTCTGAGTAAGTGGTAGTGTACGTTGTTCTTAGATATCCTGTAGCACGATACATGCAACACAACTTTCTGGACTCCTCACCTTGCTGTAGTTAGCCTCTGCGTAAGTGGTAGTGTACGGTGTTCTTGGATATCTTGTAGCACGATACATGCAACACAACTTTGTGTACTCCTCACCTTGCTGTAGTTAGCCCCTGAGTAAGTGGTGGTGTACGGTGTTCTTGGATATCTTGTAGCACGATACATGCAACACAACTTTGTGTACTCCTCACCTTGCTGTAGTTAGCACCTGAGTAGGTGGTAGTGTACGGTGTTCTTGGATATCTTGTAGCACGATATATGCAACACAACTTTGTGTACTCCACACCTTGCTGTAGTTAGTCTCTGAGTAAGTGGTAGTGTACGTTGTTCTTAGATATCCTGTAGCACGATACATGCAACACAACTTTCTGGACTCCTCACCTTGCTGTAGTTAGCCTCTGCGTAAGTGGTAGTGTACGGTGTTCTTGGATATCTTGTAGCACGATACATGCAACACAACTTTGTGTACTCCTCACCTTGCTGTAGTTAGCACCTGAGTAAGTGGTAGTGTACGGTGTTCTTGGATATCTTGTAGCACGATATATGCAACACAACTTTGTGTACTCCACACCTTGCTGTAGTTAGTCTCTGAGTAAGTGGTAGTGTACGGTGTTCTTAGATATCTTGTAGCACGATACATACTACACAACTTTCTGGACTCCTCACCTTGCTGTAGTTAGCCTCTGAATAAGTGGTAGTGTACGGTGTTCTTGGATATCTTGTAGCACGATACATGCAACACAACTTTGTGTACTCCTCACCTTGCTGTAGTTAGCCCCTGAGTAAGTGGTAGTATACGGTGTTCTTGGATATCTTGTAGCACGATACATGCAACACAACTTTGTGTACTCATCACCTTGCTGTAGTTAGCCCCTGAGTAAGTGGTAGTGTACGGTGTTCTTGGATATCTTGTAGCACGATACATGCAACACAACTTTGTGTACTCCTCTAGTGTACGGTGTTCTTGGATATCTTGTAGCACGATACATGCAACACAACTTTGTGTACTCCTCACCTAGCTGTAGTTAGCCTCTGAGTAAGTGGTAGTGTACGGTGTTCTTGGATATCTTGTAGCACGATACATGCAACACAACTTTGTGTAATCCTCACCTTGCTGTAGTTAGCCCCCTGAGTAAGTGGTAGTGTACGGTGTTCTTGGATATTTTGTAGCACGAGACATGCAACACAACTTTGTGTACTCCTCACCTTGCTGTAGTTAGCCCCGGAGTAAGTGGTAGTGTACGGTGTTCTTGGACATTTTGTAGTACGATACATGCAACACAACTTTGTGTATTCCTCACCTTGCTGTAGTTAGCCCCTGAGTAAGTGGTAGTGTACGGTGTTCTTGGATATCTTGTAGCACGATACATGCAACACAACTTTGTGTACTTCTCACCTTGCTGTAGTTAGCCTCTGAGTAAGTGGTAGTGTACGGTGTTCTTGGATATCTTGTAGCACGATACATGCAACACAACTTTGTGTACTCCTCACCTTGCTGTAGTTAGCCTCTGAGTAAGTGGTAGTGTACGGTGTTCTTGGATATCTTGTAGCACGATACATGAAACACAACTTTGTGTACTCCTCACCTTGCTTTAGTTAGCCTTTAAATAAGTGGTAGTGTACGGTGTTCTTGGATATCTTGTAGCACGATATATGCAACACAACTTGTGTACTACAGAAATTTCGCTACCCTCTATGTGTACTATGATATATTTGTACTAACATTGTATGAAAGATTTATAAGTTATGAAGATTCAATTTTACTTAATTTTACCAGCTTCATTATCTCCTGGATGGCTAGACATTCATTTAAGCGTACGTTAGCAACATTGCACTCTTATGAATACAACACACGTTGTGATAAGTTTCCGTAAACAAAGTTCGTCAATTGTATATTTTATATATTGTTATGTCTCCGCTAATGAACCTCCTCCTTCAGTGGATGCAACTCGCAAGAAGGAACCTACCGTCTTGTGGGGTTACAACACACATTCCGATGTGTCCGAGAACTAATGTCTCCGCTATTGAACCTCCTCCTTCTGTGGATGCAACTCGCAGGAAGAACCTTACCGTCTTGTGCGGTTACAACACACATTCTGATAAGTGTCTGCGAACTAATGTCTCTGCTAATGAACCTCCTCCTTCTGTGGATGCAACTCGCAGGAAGGAACCTACCGTCTTGTGGGGTTACAAGACACATTCTAATAAGTGTCCGTGAACTAATGTCTCCGCTAATGAACCTCCTCCTTCTGTGGATGCAACCTCGCAGGAAGGTACCTCCCGTCTTGTGGGGTTTACAACACACATTCTGATAAGTGTCCGAGAACTAATGTCTCCGCTAATGAATCTCCTCCTTCTGTGGATGCAACTCGCAGGAAGGAAACTACAATCTTGTGGGGTTACAACACACATATGATAAGTGTCCGAGAAGTAATGTCTCCGCTAATTAACCTCCTCCTTCTGTGGATGCAACTTGCAGGAAGGAAACTACAATCTTGTGGGGTTACAACACACATTCTGATAAGTGTCCGAGAACTAATGTCTCCGCTAATGAACCTCCTCCTTTCCGTGGATGCTACTCGCAGGAAGGAAACTACAGACTTGTGGGGTTACATCACACGTTCTGATAAGTGTTTGAGAACTAATATCTCCGCTAATGAACCCCCTCCATCTGTGGATGCAACTCGCAGGAAGGAAACTACAGTCTTGTGGGGTTACAACACACATTTTCATAAGTGTCCGAGAACTAATGTCTCCGCTAATGAACCTCCTCCTTCTGTGGATGCAACTCGCAGGAAGGAAACTACAGTCTTGTGGGGTTACAGCACACGTTCTGATAAGTGTCCGAGAACTAATATCTCCGCTAATGAACCCCCTCCATCTGTGGATGCAACTCGCAGGAAGGAAACTACAGTCTTGTGGGGTTACAACACACATTCTGATAAGTGTCCGAGAACTAATGTCTCCGCTAATGAACCTCCTCCTTCTGTGGATGCAACTCGCAGGAAGGAAACTACAGTCTTGTGGGGTTACAGCACACGTTCTGATAAGTGTCCGAGACCTAATGTCTCCGCTAATGAACCTCCTCCATCTGTGGATGCAACTCGCAGGAAGGAAACTACAATCTTGTGGGGTTACAACACACATTCTGATAAGTGTCCAAGAACTAATGTCTCCGCTAGTGATCCTTCTCCTTATGTGGATGCAACTCGCAGGAAGGAAACTACCGTCTTGTGGGGTTACAACACACTTTCTGATAAATGTCCGAGAACTAATGTCTCCGCTAATGAACCTCCACCTTCTGTGGATGCTACTCGCAGGATGGAACCTTCCGCATTGTTGGGTTACAACACATATTCTGATATGTGTCCTTGAACGAAGTCCATCCTATGTATATCACACAGATATGTATACTCGCAGGAAGAATCATACATTTTTGCAACAAATTTGGCAAATTTTAAAAAGGCTATTGACTAATTGAAGGGATATAAGAGTGTAACTGAAAGAAAGTTAAACTTTTTTTGTTAGTTCTGTTGTTTAACTGTTTCCCAGGTAAGAAGGTCACTATATCTCTCTTTCTTGGCTCGTTAGTTCAACTTTAAAAAAACTTTAGTAGAAGTATCATACTTGCGTGTAACACGGCACCTTCATCACAACTTTCTGTACTCCACACCTTGCTGTAGTTAGTCTCTGAGTAAGTGGTAGTGTACGGTGTTTTTGGATATCTTGTAGCATGATACATGCAACACAACTTTGTGTACTCCTCACCTTGCTGTAGTTAGCCCCTGAGTAAGTGGTAGTGTACGGTGTTCTTGGATATCTTGTAGCACGATTCATGCAACACAACTTTGTGTACTCCTCACCTTGCTGTAGTTAGCCCCTGAGTAAGTGGTAGTGTACGGTGTTCTTGGATATCTTGTAGCACGATACATGCAACACAACTTTGGGTACTCCTCACCTTGCTGTAGTTAGCCCCGGAGTAAGTGGTAGTGTACGGTGTTCTTGGATATCTTGTAGCACGATACATGCAACACAACTTTGTGTACTCCTCACCTTGCTGTAGTTAGCCCCCGAGTAAGAGGTAGTGTACGGTGTTCTTGGAGATCTTACAACACGAAACCTGCAACACACCTTGACTGTTTACTACCAATTTTGCTGTAGTTAGGCTCACATTGGATATCCTGAAGTTTGGAAGTTGGCCTAGGTCTGTTCTAATTAACATTGCAGTTGCTGATGGAACGAAATTCAACCATGGTTCTGGACGGACCTTTAAGTTAGTATGGAGTGAAGTTGCAAGTTTAGTTGCATATCTTACTCTTTTTTTTAATTAAACATTTCGCTCACCATATTGACATACGTTATTCACCGACCCTCAGGGGACAAACGTCTCCAAGCCATGTGATGCATATCGCATTGTGTCTTGCGTGAATTATGGAACTTAAAAATTACGCCTCAATTTGCACCCGCTCAAATTAATCAATGAGGATCAGAGTTGACCCTGGTGGCATCACCAGTTCAACCATCTCTTCGTACTAGACTCCTGGGAAATAGCTCAGGAGGAAGTTGGAAAGGGATTTTTTTAGCCTTGCTTGAAACTCGGTTCGTAGACTAACTTTGGCTCACTATTTTTAAAGAATCGATATCGATATACAGTTTTGCCAGAGTATTTAAACTCAACTTAATCTGTGTAATACAACTCATGTTGCATGCATCTAGCCAAGGGAATGTTGGCAAAGGAGGCTTGGCTTGCCTGACGCTTGAAACTTGACAAACTTGACCTCCACTTGCCTGTGAGTATTGAAGTTGCGTGTGGCACGGCACCCCAATACAAACCTTATCTGTGCAATACAGCTCATGTTGCACCAAGAAAATGTTGGAAAAGGAACATTGGCTTGCCTGACGCTTGAAACTTGACAAACTTGGCCTCCACTTGCCTGTGAGTATTGAAGTTGCGTGTGGCACGGCAACCTCAATACAACTTTATTTGTGCAATACAGCTCATGTTGCATACAACCAGCCAAGAGAATGTTGGGAAAGGAACATTGGCTTGTTTGACGCTTGAAACTTGGACAAACTTGGCCTCCACTTGCCTGTGAGCATTGAAGTTGCGTGTGGCATGGCAACCTCAACACAAACTTTATCTGTGCAATACAGCTTATGTTGCATACAACTAGCCAAGAGAATGTTGGGAAAGGAACATTGGCTTGTTTGACGCTTGAAACTTGGACAAACTTGGCATCCACTTGTCTGTGAGTATTGAAGTTGCGTGTGACTCGGCAACTTCAATACAACGTTATCTGTGCAATGCAGCTCATGTTGTATACATCTAGCAAAGAGAATGTTGGGAAAGGAACATTGGCTTGTTTGACGCTTGAAACTTGGACAAACTTGGCATCCACTTGTCTGTGAGTATTGAAGTTGCGTGTGACTCGGCAACTTCAATACAACGTTATCTGTGCAATGCAGCTCATGTTGTATACATCTAGCCAAGAGAATGTTGGGAAAGGAACATTGGCTTGTTTGACGCTTAAACTTAAACAAACTTGGCCTCCACTTGCCTGTGAGTATTGAAGTTGCGTGTGACTCGGCAACTTCAATACAACGTTATCTGTGCAATACGGCTCATGTGGTATACATCTAGCAAAGAGAATGTTGGGAAAGGAACATTGGCTTGTTTGACGCTTGAAACTTGGACAAACTTGGCATCCACTTGTCTGTGAGTATTGAAGTTGCGTGTGGCACGGCAACCTCAATACAACCTTATCTCTATACCTCCCTTTGTTTCAAACATGTTTTTATGCAAGTATAATTATTCAATAGGGTTGAAGTCTTTGTTTAGTTTGTCGAGGTGAAATTACAGCGAACCGGCTTATAACAACCACTTACTGGAGAATATAGACGGGGTAAAGTCAGCAGTCCGCACTCTCTGAAAATATCTTGACAAAACTCTCTTGGTTTCATTTTTATTTTTTGCAGTGGCTTGCCACGCAGCCGCTCCGAGTTAGATTTTTTTTACCCCTGTGCAACTTAATTTATAGTTTTTATATCTTGAAATGCTCAGCTGTGCTCCGAGTAAAACTTTGTTTAGAACCGACAAACAAAACTGGTAGTGATTTTTTTAGTGAGCTAGTTTCAAAAAGTTGTATGTTATATAATTGGCTAGCAACGTTTACGAATGTACTATCCGCCGAGAAGTCTTCTACAGGAATCAGAGCGACGTGTAAATCATGCCAAGTAATGAAGACGGTAAATTCAGATGCCCATTTATTTTATGTCGAGTGAATATTCGGAAAACTGAATAAACTTATAGTTCGATATTTTATGAAAACTATCAAATATAAAATCGTGTTTCTTTCATAATTTGTATTTGATCCGTATTGAATTTAAACTAACATGCTGTATTTAACCATATGATAATGTTTATCATGTGTGTTTTTTCAATTATGTTGACTTAATTTTTCTTAAGAAAATAAGTGTTACCTTTTTACAATGTTTATTAAAAGTCTAACAACTTTATTATAATTTCTTTATGTTTTATTTGGTTATGGGCCCAGATAAACTTTGTAAATATATCTAAAATGGATATGAAAGTACAGATAGCAAAGCTTGATGGAGCTCAGTCTTGGCGTAGATGGAAAAGGCAAATGGAATTGATGTTGAAGCATCATGGGGTCCTGGATATTGCAAAAGGCCAGAGAACTATGCCTGGAATAATCCTGGACGAGCTTGCTGATAAAAAAGATACTGAAGAAAAAGGACTAATTGAGAAAACACACAGAGAGGCGGTAAGAGCATATGAGAAGGATGATTCTCTAGCCCAGGTCCTGATGGTAAGTGCTGTAGATGATGCTCATGTTGAATTAACAGCAACTTGTAACTCAGCTATGGAAATTTGGCAGAAATTGTTAAGTATTTATGAACAGTCTTCTAGCCAACGGTTAGATAGGGTTTTAGAACAGTTTTTCTCTGCCAAAAAGACTGATGATGAGGAGTTAGTTCAGTACATTTCTCGTTTGCAATTAACATTTACGGAAGTAAATGAGGAATTGCAAAAGCACAATGCTAATATTTTGCCTGATATTGTACTTATGTCCAGAATTATGAGCACATTGCCGAGCGAATTCTTTGAATTTAAAAGCGTATGGGAAAGCATTCCTGTTGTGGACAGAAGTGTCGATCTTTTGATTGAGCGGGTCAGGCTCATTGAGTCAAGATTACCTTCTAAGAATGCAACAAGTGGAGGGCATGCGTTACAGATAAACAAGAAAATATCAATGACATCAACTGGTGTTAGAAATGTTTAGTTTTAGTTTTAGTTTAAAAGGGGATATATAGTTGGTCCAGCCAACCCTTGCAACGAAGCCTATGGCTTTTTGTGCCAATCCCGGTGCCTAATCGTCGTAAAGCTGGCTGCCCTTGACCAAGTCAAGGAGCTTCTTCACTAGATTGGTAATTTCCAACTGTCCCAGAGGTGAGCCTTCAAAAGGTACTCTTCTGCCGGCACCAAGAGCCTCACGCTCCCGGACAGTGTGTTCTACAGACTCTTCGTCCAACCCACAGAGGCGACAGATGGGATCCTCCATAAGGAGTCCCACTGTTCTTAGATGCCTCCGGAATTTACCGTAACCGGTGATGAGTCCCACCACCAACTTTACGTAAAATTTACTCAACCCAAGAAGTTACTTTGTTGACTTCTGGGAAGGATTTCTGACAAGAAGCTTGTCGAGTCCATGCCCTGGGAACCGCCGCCATCTTTCCAGATGTCTGGGACCCAGTTTTGGTTGGTATTTTGACAGCTGCAGCCGAAACGCCGCAGGCCGGCTCAGGACCAATGAAGGGCTTAATAGCGCCTTCCCTAGCCAAGGCATCGGCCTGCACGCTGCCTTCTATTCCCCTATTTCCTGGGATACATTCCAGCAGGACCTGATTTCTTGAACCCAGGATGCTGAGGGACTCCACACACTCCCAGACCAGACCAGACGAAACCTTCCAGGAGTCAAGGGCCCCCAAGGCCGCCCGACTATCTGAGAGGATATGGATATGTTTCCCGCAAACCTCTTTCATAATTTGCGCTGAACGTATGGCGACTTCAGCTTGGAACACGGAGCCATACGCTCCCAGGCTCACGCACGCGTTTGTCCTAGGGTCACCAGTATAGACACCAAATCCAGCTCTGTTGCCTATTCTTGACCCGTCTGTGAACCATACAAATGGGTCGTGAGAAGAAACCGGGCTAATAACAGCGTCCCAGTACTCCCTCGACCCAAAATCCACAGTATGGGGTCTGGTGGAAAGATACTTAGTCCCAATGAGGTCAAACCTCATTGAGAGTACCTCATCTTTTACTAGATTGACCACTGAGGAGTGACCTGTACAGGACCCCCTCCAGTGATCAGTCAGTTGAGGCCTATAGGCCTTTTCCTCTGATTGCCAGGAGTGCTTCTCCTGGCTATCTTCATCCTATTCAGAGCCTCAGCCGTCCGATCGAGCTGATCAGAGCCTGGGCTCCGAGAAGGATGTTTTCGAGGTCAGAGAGCGACATGCCCCCCTCCGCCGAACCCATGACCCGAGCAGCGGGGACTTCAGATTGGCCTGCCCCTACCTTCGTTCCCCGTGCCAAGGTCCTTGTCTGAGGGCTCTGAGCGGTCCTCAGCCAAGTTGGATTCAGAATCGGAGAGAGACCTGCCCCCCCCCCCCCCGACATTGATTTGGCCCGAGCAATGGAAAACAAGGGCTGGCCAGTGAGGCTGCCCTCTGCTCCCATGCTCGGTTCATTATCTAAGGACTCAGTGCGGTCCTTAGGTGTGTGGTAATGAGTTCAGGGTACCGCGGGGTCACTAAGCCCGTCAGCTGCACACCTCAGCTGCCCCTGCAAACCTCGGTCCGGGACTGCTTATTAGGGTTTCCCCTTATTCGCAGTTGTCCACCCCATCAATGACGAGGTGGAACATTCGCTATCCGCCACCTGCGACCCGCCCAGTAGCTGAGGCTCGCCCTGGGGTTAGAAATGTTAATGAGAAACCTCTTATCAGTAGTTCAAAGGTAAAATGTTTCATTTGTAAAGGACCGCATTTTGCAAACAAGTGTCCTCAAAACTCGAGTAAGCTAAAAACTGATAAAAAGGGTGGGAGCTCTTCTAAGGAGAACCAGAAGAAATCAAGTCCGTTTTTATGTTTTGTAGCTGACGGTCAGAATTATGATACTTTCATCGCTGACTCTGGTGCATCGCAACACATGTGCTTTAAACGAGAATATTTTGATACTTACCAGGATTATTCTAAGCCTGTTTCAGTTACTGTAGCTAATGGAGATGCGATCTATGCTGAAGGTGAAGGCGACATCCGTGTTCTTGTACAAATCGGCAAGAAGCAAATTATCCGAGTGTTGGGGGGAGTATGGTTTGTACCCGAACTTGGAAGAAATCTTCTTTCTGTGTCTAAGTTAGTTGAAAAGAACTACATTTTTAAGGCTAGTAAAAATAAATGTGTTTTTATGAGGGATAATAAGCCACATTTATTTGGACATAATGTCAATGGTCTGTATGAATTGGAAATGTCGGTTATACAGAACAAATCTTCTGTACAACTTGCAAATAGTACTAATAAGACGTTGCAAGAGTGGCATGAGAGTTTAGCTCATCAAAATAAGGCTTATGTTTATAAGTTTCTGCGTGCTCGTGACATTCCAGTAGAAAACGATGACATTTTCTGTGAGGGATGTGTATTAGATAAGCAACACCGGGAAACTTATCACACACGGACTGTAAAACCTGAGAAGCCTGGGGAGATTATAAGTGGTGACTTATGTGGACCAATGGAAAATTTATCTCTGGGTGGTAGTCGATATTGTCTAGTGTTGAAGGATTATTACACTAAATTTCGACGTGTTTTCTTTTTGAAGGAAAAGACAGAGGTGCCTGATTGTTTGTCAATATTCTTCAGTGAGTGTAAGACTGTGGGACATGTTGTTAAAACTTTTATGAGTGATGGCGGGACGGAATTCTGCAATGCCAAAGTGAAAAAGCTACTTTCTGATCGTGGCATTTCTATGAGAACAAGCATGCCTTACACACCTGAACAAATGGGTTCTGTGGAACGTGAGATGCGTACCTTGGTGGAAGCAGCACGTAGCATGTTACATGCTAAGAAACTGTCCTTGTGTTTGTGGGCTGAGGCTATGAACACTGCCTGTCATGTTATCAACCGCACTGGTCCGTCTGTTGGTGGTAAAACTCCTTATGAATTGTGGTTTCAAAAGGGTCCTGCTCCAATTGAACACTTTCGTCAGTTTGGTGCTGATTGCTACGTCCACGTGCCAAAACAAAAGCGAAGGAAATGGTCAGCTAAATCAGTTCCTGGAATATTAGTTGGGTATTGTGACGAGCAAGATGGCTATAGAGTCTATGTTGCACCAAAGATTATGACAAGCAAAGATGTTGTTTTTAGGCCAATTGCTTCAGGTAATATGAAGAGTAATGCATCTGTCAACATTCAATCTCCTCTCCAAACCCAGGGCAATGAAGAAGATGTTGAAGTGTTTAGAGAATCTCAAGACCAAGACGTAGATATTAGAAATGTGGAAGTGGAAGATGACAAGTCTGCTGAAAATGATGAAGGAGGAGTCGTAAATGAAGAAGATGACACCCAACCTCAACGTCAGCGACGCCCTCCTGCGTATCTACAAGACTATGTCTTACTTGCCGAGGCTGGTCCTACCTATGAGGAAGCAGTAAATAGTCCTGATTGGTGGCATTGGCAATCTGCTATGAACGACGAGATGGCGTCAATGAATGAAAATGAAGTTTTTGAGTTAGTTCCTCGTCCAAATAATAAGAGGATTATCGTCTGAAGTGGGTTCTTACTATGAAACAGAATCCTGAGCGCTATAAGGCAAGGTTAGTAGCAAAAGGATATGCTCAAAAGTATGGCGAAGATTACAACGAAACCTTTAGCCCTGTAGCAAGATGGGATACAATAAGATGTCTTTTGAATGTGGCTGTTCAAGAGGACCTTCACTTGAAACAATTTGATGTGAAGACTGCATTCCTTTATTCAAAACTGAATGAAGACATTTATACTTGGCAACCTGAAGGTTATAATGACAAGAGTGGGAGAGTTTGGAAACTCAAACGCAGTTTGTATGGCCTAAAACAAAGTCCAAGATGTTGGAGTAAACTTCTTAAGGAAAGTATGCTTAAGAAAGGTTTTAGCCAAAGTACTGCTGACCCATGTTTGTATATTCGTAACAAGAATGGTACAAAAATGTATATAGTAATTTTTGTGGATGATGGTCTGATTGCTGGCTCAAATAAACAAGAGGTATCTGATTTTATTGCGGAATTAGAACATGAATTCAAGCTGAAAGTTACTGATCCTGAAACTTACCTCGGGATGGAAATTCACAGAGCTGAGGGCAGAATTTCTTTGAGTCAGAAGTTGTACATCAAGAGTGTACTAGAGAGGTTCAGGATGGCAGACTGTAATCCTGTTGGCACTCCTTTATGTTTAAAGCATGAAGAATCATCGGAGGAAGACAAACCTTTACCTAAAAGTGTTCCTTTCCGAGAAGCTGTGGGCAGTCTGATGTACATCACCAATACAAGACCAGACATAAGCTGTGCAGTAAATATGGTTGCACAGAAGTTGAATTCTCCTTCTATGAAAGCATGGAGTGATGTGAAGAGGATTTTCCGCTATCTCAAAGGAACAATGGACTACAAGTTGACTTATTCAAAAGGTCAGAATATTCTACATTGCTGTAGTGATGCAGACTTTGCAAATGATGAAACAAGAAAATCACGCACTGGGTATCTGTGTATGTTTGCTGGGGGCATCGTTAGTTGGTCTTCTGTTAAGCAACATTGTGTTACTCTGTCAACAACAGAAGCAGAATTTGTTGCTGCAAGTGAGGCTGCTAAACAAATTGTATGGCTGCAAAGTATGTTGAATGAGATGTATGGACAAAAGATCAACGCTGTTCTTTTTGTGGACAATGCTGGGGCCGTTCGACTAGCAAGAAATGCTGGGGAGTTCCATAAACGCTCAAAACACATCCATGTGAGGTACCAGTATGTTCGTGAACAATTCCTTGCAGGAACATTTGATGTGCGACATGTTGCTGGACATGAGCAGCTTGCTGATTTCCTTACGAAGGGTATGTCGGTTACAAGACTGAAGAACCTTCTGGAGCACGTTAGTTTGAGGGCATATTGAATTTAAACTAACATGCTATATTTAACCATATGATAATGTTTATCATGTGTGTTTTTTCAATTATGTTGACTTAATTTTTCTTAAGAAAATAAGTGTTACCTTTTTACAATGTTTATTAAAAGTCTAACAACTTTATTATAATTTCTTTATGTTTTATTTATCCGAGATTTAAATTTCATCACAGGTTATTCAAGAATCTCAAAAACCTACAAATATGAAATAAAGCTTTTTTGTTCTTAAAGAATTCATCAGAACGAAATCAGTGATCAGTACTCACTGCTAGACCTCGAATTCCATTGTTGTGAGCTGACATTCAACCATCAGCCTCATGTATATTGATGCCCGGCCGTAGTCCGTGAGGCGACTCAGACGACCGTTTGAAGGTGACCCTTTGTCCTCTGGTATTGATGGCAGTTCGTCCTTTCAGCATGCCTACTGTGGACACTAACCCATCAATTATTCCGTTAGTTCAAATTGAAACATAACTGCCTTACAATGTTGGCATGAGCTTCATATATCTGAGATTTTTTTTTGTCCTTAACTTTCTCCCATATGTGTCAGCATAGAGAAAGTATTGTGATGGTAAAAAAAATTCAAGTTGGTCTAAAAATCCATTATAGGGTCCCCCGAACCCAAAAAAGTGTTTTTTCGAAACACAATTTTGGTGTCTGTGCGTATGTGCATTTCGCTGAAGACTAAACGGTTGGGTCAATTGTTATGAAATTTGGTATGTAGGTGTATTTAGCCAATATCTCCATACACAGTTTTCCCTTTTTTGATATTTTAGGTTTTTTTTTATTTTTATATGGGAAAAAACACACAAAAAAGAATTTTCTTAAAAACTGCTCTACCGATTTTGATTAAATTTTCAGGAAATATGTGAATTACAATTGAAAATTATATTAGTAAAAACCGCATGTCTCTAACTTGTTGAGTTATGGCAAAAACATATTTTGGAATAAAACTGGCAATTTTTGGATTTTTGGATAAAAAACAAAGTTTGGATTTTTTAGTGTTTAATATGGGGGACAGTTTGTGCCAATTATTTGGAACCAATTATTATGTATTTATCGATCTAAATTTTATAAATGTGATATGAGTGATTGCCGAATTTATTGATATTTTATTAAATAAAATATAATAGAAAATTATTTCTTGATACATAAACAACAGAATCATCACTCAATACATTACATCTAACATTTAAATAAACAAATATTAAAATACATAAGCATAATCCGTCGGCACTGGTGGTGCAGTGCTGTAACCCACCTACGTGGGGGATGAAGTGTTGTGGAGATGGTAGGCGATAGGTTAGATGCTCGGTTCTCTTAATACCGACACGGCGTCCGCTCAGTTGTTGCTTTCAGCGTGGAGAGAAGTTTGGAGTGTCCATGTTGGGTGGTAATCATTGTACGGATGTTATGTGGGGGAGATAACGGAGTATCAGGATTGTCAATAAGCTGAAAATCAGACCAACATTACTTGGTTCGGATTCCACGTAAAGCTGTTGGTCCCTTAGTTGCACGGGCTGTTGGGCTATTAATAAATTGCCCTTACTGAGGAACAGTTGAACTCAGTTAGTAACCAGACTACACTCGTCCTACACTCATATAATCATTCATATTCACCTTAAAATACGCACAACGTTGTGTCGCTGTCTTATACGTAAGAATAAGAATAAAAATGCATAAATAAATAAAAGAATTTCGTGGAGAAATAAAGATTAATTCTCCCAGACAAAGTTTGATTGGAGAAACTAATACTTAAACTACACGCAACTATAGGTATTTCAAATTAATGAACTGTGCAGTCAGTAATAGAGGTAGCAATGAAGAGGTTATAGATACTTGAACTGTGGTCGGCAACACGCCACTGTCTACACGCAGTCGCTGACGTCACCGTGCCTTACAATGTTTGTTTGAATTCAAGAGGTTACTGTATAGTAAGTAGTAATGTGTAACGATTGTTACCACAACATGTCGTGGAAGTGTTTAGGAGTTTCTTTATACATGTGGTCCGACGAAGCAGTATGGACAGATACAAGTAATCAATTTCTCTCCTACACGCTATTGAAGGGTTTGGAAGTATCTTTATACATGTGGTCCGACGAAGCAATGTGGCCAGATCTAACAAGTATTCAAATTCTCTCCTACACGCTATGAAAAGGTTTGGGAGTTTCTTTATACACGTGGTCGGACGAAGCAATGTGGACATATCTAACAAGTAATCAATTTCTCTCCTACACGCTATGGAAAAGTTTGGGAGTTTCTTTATACATGTGCTCGGACGAAGCAGTGTGGACAGATCTAACAAGTAATCAATTTCTCTCCTACACGCTATGGAAAGGTTTGGGAGTTTCTTTATACATGTGGTCGGACGAAGCAGTATGAACAGCTCTAACAAGTAATCAATCTATCTCCTACACGCTATGGAAAGGTTTGGGAGTTTCTTTATACATGTGGTCGGACGAAGCAATGTGGACATATCTAACAAGTAATCAGTTTCTCTCCTACACGCTATGGAAAAGTTTAGGAGTTTCTTTATACACGTGGTCGGACGAAGCAATGTGGACATATCTAACAAGTAATCAGTTTCTCTCCTACACGCTATGGAAAAGTTTGGGAGTTTCTTTATACATGTGGTCGGACGAAGCAATGTGGACATATCTAACAAGTAATCAGTTTCTCTCCTACACGCTATGGAAAAGTTTGGGATTTTCTTTATACACGTGGTCGGACGAAGCAATGTGGACATATCTAACAAGTAATCAATTTCTCTCCTACACGCTATGGAAAAGTTTGGGAGTTTCTTTATACATGTGGTCGGACGAAGCAATGTGGACATATCTAACAAGTAATCAGTTTCTCTCCTACACGCTATGGAAAAGTTTGGGAGTTTCTTTATACACGGGGTCGGACGAAGCAGTATGAACAGAGCTATCAAGTAATCAGTTTCTCTCCTACACGCTATGGAAAAGTTTGGGAGTTTCTTTATACATGTGGTTGGACGAAGCAATGTGGACATATCTAACAAGTAATCAGTTTCTCTCCTACACGCTATGGAAAAGTTTGGGAGTTTCTTTATACACGTGGTCGGACGAAGCAGTATGAACAGAGCTATCAAGTAATCAGTTTCTCTCCTACACGCTATGGAAAAGTTTGGGAGTTTCTTTATACATGTGGTCGGACGAAGCAGTATGAACAGATCTAACAAGTAATCAGTTTCTCTCCTACACGCTATGGAAAAGTTTGGGACTTTCTTTATACATGTGGTCGGACGAAGCAGTATGAACAGATCTAACAAGTAATCAGTTTCTCTCCTACACGCTATGGAAAAGTTTGGAAGTTTCTTTGTACATGTGGTCGGACGAAGCAGTATGAACAGATCTAACAAGTAATCAGTTTCTCTCCTACACGCTATGGAAAAGTTTGGGAGTTTCTTTATACATGTAGTCGGACGAAGCAGTATGAACAGATCTAACAGGTAATCAGTTTCTCTCCTACACGCTATGGAAAAGTTTGGGAGTTTCTTTATACATGTGGTCGGATCGAAGCAATATGGACAAATCAAACAAGTAATCAATTTCTCTCCTACACGCTATGGAAAAGTTTGGGAGTTTCTTTATACACGTGGTCGGACGAAGCAGTATGAACAAATCAAACAAGTAATCAATTTCTCTCCTACACGCTATGGAAAAGTTTGGGAGTTTCTTTATACACGTGGTCGGACGAAGCAGTATGAACAAATCAAACAAGTAATCAATTTCTCTCCTACACGCTATGGAAAAGTTTGGGAGTTTCTTTATACATGTGGTCGGACGAAGCAGTATGAACAGATCTATCAAGTAATCAATTTCTCTCTTTCACGCTATGGAAGGATTTAGGAGTTTCTTTATACATGTTGTCGGACGAAGCAGTATGAACAGGTCTAATAAGTAATCAATTTCTCTCCTACACGCTATTGAAGGGCTTGGCAGTTTCTTTATGCATTTAGCCCGTCGAATCAGTATGAACAGATTCAACAAGTAATCAATTTCTCTCCTAAACGCTATGGAAAAGTTTGGGAGTTTCTTTATACACGTGGTCGGACGAAGCAATGTGGACATATCTAACAAGTAATCAGTTTCTCTCCTACACGCTATGGAAAAGTTTGGGAGTTTCTTTATACATGTGGTCGGACGAAGCAATTTGGACATATCTAACAAGTAATCAGTTTCTCTCCTACACGCTATGGAAAAGTTTGGGAGTTTCTTTATACACGTGGTCGGACGAAGCAGTATGAACAGAGCTATCAAGTAATCAGTTTCTCTCCTACACGCTATTGAAAAGTTTGGGAGTTTCTTTATAAATGTGGTCGGACGAAGCAGTATGAACAGATCTAACAAGTAATCAGTTTCTCTCCTACACGCTATGGAAAAGTTTGGGAGGTTCTCTATACATGTGGTCGGACGAAGCAGTATGAACAGATCTAACAAGTAATCAGTTTCTCTCCTACACGCTATGGAAAAGTTTGGGAGTTTCTTTATACATGTGGTCGGACGAAGCAGTATGAACAGATCTAACAGGTAATCAGTTTCTCTCGACACGCTATGGAAAAGTTTGGGAGTTTCTTTATACATGTGGTCGGACGAAGCAGTATAAACAGATCTAACAAGTAATCAGTTTCTCTCCTACACGCTATGGAAAAGTTTGGGAGTTTCTTTACACATGTGGTCGGACGAAGCAGTATGAACAGATCTAACAAGTAATCAGTTTCTCTCCTACACGCTATGGAAATGTTTGGGAGTTTCTTTATACATGTGGTCGGACCGAAGCAATATGGACAAATCAAACAAGTAATCAATTTCTCTCCTAAATGCTATGGAAAAGTTTGGGAGTTTCTTTATACACGTGGTCGGACGAAGCAGTATGAACAAATCAAACAAGTAATCAATTTCTCTCCTACACGCTATGGAAAAGTTTGGGAGTTTCTTTATACATGTGGACGGACGAAGCAGTATGAACAGATTTATCAAGTAATCAATTTCTCTCCTACACGCTATGGAAAAGTTTGGGAGTTTCTTTATACATGTGGTCGGACGAAGCAGTATGAACAAATCAAACAAGTAATCAATTTCTCTCCTACACGCTATGGAAAAGTTTGGGAGTTTCTTTATACATGTGGTCGGACGAAGCAGTATGAACAAATCAAACAAGTAATCAATTTCTCTCCTACACGCTATGGAAAAGTTTGGGAGTTTCTTTATACATGTGGTCGGACGAAGCAGTATGAACAGATCTATCAAGTAATCAATTTCTCTCTTTCACGCTATGGAAGGATTTAGGAGTTTCTTTATACATGTGGTCGGTCGAAGCAGTATGAACAGATCTAATAAGTAATCAATTTCTCTCCTACACGCTATTGAAGGGCTTGGCAGTTTCTTTATGCATTTAGCCCGACGAATCAGTATGAACAGATTCAACAAGTAATCAATTTCTCTCCTACACGCTATTGAAGGGTTTGGAAGTATCTTTATACATGTGGTCCGACGAAGCAATGTGGCCAGATCTAACAAGTAATCAATTTCTCTCCTACACGCTGTGGAAAGGTTTGGAAGTTTCGTTATACATGTGGTCGGACGAAGCAGTATGAACAGCTCTAAAAAGTAATCAATTTCTCTCCTACACGCTATGAAAAGGTTTGGGAGTTTCTTTATACACGTGGTCGGACGAAGCAATGTGGACATATCTAACAAGTAATCAATTTCTCTCCTACACGCTATGGAAAAGTTTGGGAGTTTCTTTATACATGTGCTCGGACGAAGCAATGTGGACATATCTAACAAGTAATCAATTTCTCTCCTACACGCTATGGAAAAGTTTGGGAGTTTCTTTATACATGTGGTCGGACGAAGCAGTATGAACAGATCTAACAAGTAATCAATTTCTCTCCTACACGCTATGGAAAGGTTTGGGAGTTTCTTTATACATGTGGTCGGACGAAGCAATGTGGACATATCTAACAAGTAATCAGTTTCTCTCCTACACGCTATGGAAAAGTTTAGGAGTTTCTTTATACACGTGGTCGGACGAAGCAATGTGGACATATCTAACAAGTAATCAGTTTCTCTCCTACACGCTATGGAAAAGTTTGGGAGTTTCTTTATACATGTGGTCGGACGAAGCAATGTGGACATATCTAACAAGTAATCAGTTTCTCTCCTACACGCTATGGAAAAGTTTGGGATTTTCTTTATACACGTGGTCGGACGAAGCAATGTGGACATATCTAACAAGTAATCAATTTCTCTCCTACACGCTATGGAAAAGTTTGGGAGTTTCTTTATACATGTGGTCGGACGAAGCAATGTGGACATATCTAACAAGTAATCAGTTTCTCTCCTACACGCTATGGAAAAGTTTGGGAGTTTCTTTATACACGGGGTCGGACGAAGCAGTATGAACAGAGCTATCAAGTAATCAGTTTCTCTCCTACACGCTATGGAAAAGTTTGGGAGTTTCTTTATACATGTGGTTGGACGAAGCAATGTGGACATATCTAACAAGTAATCAGTTTCTCTCCTACACGCTATGGAAAAGTTTGGGAGTTTCTTTATACACGTGGTCGGACGAAGCAGTATGAACAGAGCTATCAAGTAATCAGTTTCTCTCCTACACGCTATGGAAAAGTTTGGGAGTTTCTTTATACATGTGGTCGGACGAAGCAGTATGAACAGATCTAACAAGTAATCAGTTTCTCTCCTACACGCTATGGAAAAGTTTGGGAGTTTCTTTATACATGTGGTCGGACGAAGCAGTATGAACAGATCTAACAAGTAATCAGTTTCTCTCCTACACGCTATGGAAAAGTTTGGAAGTTTCTTTGTACATGTGGTCGGACGAAGCAGTATGAACAGATCTAACAAGTAATCAGTTTCTCTCCTACACGCTATGGAAAAGTTTGGGAGTTTCTTTATACATGTGGTCGGACGAAGCAGTATGAACAGATCTAACAGGTAATCAGTTTCTCTCCTACACGCTATGGAAAAGTTTGGGAGTTTCTTTATACATGTGGTCGGATCGAAGCAATATGGACAAATCAAACAAGTAATCAATTTCTCTCCTACACGCTATGGAAAAGTTTGGGAGTTTCTTTATACACGTGGTCGGACGAAGCAGTATGAACAAATCAAACAAGTAATCAATTTCTCTCCTACACGCTATGGAAAAGTTTGGGAGTTTCTTTATACACGTGGTCGGACGAAGCAGTATGAACAGATCTAATAAGTAATCAATTTCTCTCCTACACGCTATGGAAAAGTTTGGGAGTTTCTTTATACATGTGGTCGGACGAAGCAGTATGAACAGATCTATCAAGTAATCAATTTCTCTCCTTCACGCTATGGAAGGATTTAGGAGTTTCTTTATACATGTGGTCGGACGAAGCAGTATGAACATATCTAATAAGTAATCAATTTCTCTCCTTCACGCTATGGAAGGGCTTGGCAGTTTCTTTATGCATTTAGCCCGTCGAATCAGTATGAACAGATTCAACAAGTAATCAATTTCTCTCCTAAACGCTATGGAAAAGTTTGGGAGTTTCTTTATACACGTGGTCGGACGAAGCAATGTGGACATATCTAACAAGTAATCAGTTTCTCTCCTACACGCTATGGAAAAGTTTGGGAGTTTCTTTATACATGTGGTCGGACGAAGCAATTTGGACATATCTAACAAGTAATCAGTTTCTCTCCTACACGCTATGGAAAAGTTTGGGAGTTTCTTTATACACGTGGTCGGACGAAGCAGTATGAACAGAGCTATCAAGTAATCAGTTTCTCTCCTACACGCTATGGAAAAGTTTGGGAGTTTCTTTATAAATGTGGTCGGACGAAGCAGTATGAACAGATCTAACAAGTAATCAGTTTCTCTCCTACACGCTATGGAAAATTTTGGGAGGTTCTCTATACATGTGGTCGGACGAAGCAGTATGAACAGATCTAACAAGTAATCAGTTTCTCTCCTACACGCTATGGAAAAGTTTGGGAGTTTCTTTATACATGTGGTCGGACGAAGCAGTATGAACAGATCTAACAGGTAATCAGTTTCTCTCGACACGCTATGGAAAAGTTTGGGAGTTTCTTTATACATGTGGTCGGACGAAGCAGTATGAACAGATCTAACAAGTAATCAGTTTCTCTCCTACACGCTATGGAAAAGTTTGGGAGTTTCTTTACACATGTGGTCGGACGAAGCAGTATGAACAGATCTAACAAGTAATCAGTTTCTCTCCTACACGCTATGGAAAAGTTTGGGAGTTTCTTTATACATGTGGTCGGACCGAAGCAATATGGACAAATCAAACAAGTAATCAATTTCTCTCCTAAATGCTATGGAAAAGTTTGGGAGTTTCTTTATACACGTGGTCGGACGAAGCAGTATGAACAGATCTAATAAGTAATCAA
Source organism: Stictocephala bisonia (assembly GCA_035578905.1). NCBI lineage: Eukaryota > Metazoa > Arthropoda > Insecta > Hemiptera > Membracidae > Stictocephala > Stictocephala bisonia. The sequence continues at coordinate 572,808 of JAQJVL010000056.1, forward strand.
TTTCTCTCCTACACGCTATGGAAAAGTTTGGGAGTTTCTTTATACATGTGGTCGGACGAAGCAGTATGAACAGATCTATCAAGTAATCAATTTCTCTCCTACACGCTATGGAAAAGTTTGGGAGTTTCTTTATACATGTGGTCGGACGAAGCAGTATGAACAAATCAAACAAGTAATCAATTTCTCTCCTACACGCTATGGAAAAGTTTGGGAGTTTCTTTATACATGTGGTCGGACGAAGCAGTATGAACAAATCAAACAAGTAATCAATTTCTCTCCTACACGCTATGGAAAAGTTTGGGAGTTTCTTTATACATGTGGTCGGACGAAGCAGTATGAACAGATCTATCAAGTAATCAATTTCTCTCCTTCACGCTATGGAAGGATTTAGGAGTTTCTTTATACATGTGGTCCGACGAAGCAGTATGAACAGATCTAATAAGTAATCAATTTCTCTCCTACACGCTATTGAAGGGCTTGGAAGTTTCTTTATGCATTTGGCCCGATGAAGCAGTATGAACAGATTCAACAAGTAATCAATTTCTCTCCTAAACGCTATGGAAAGGTTTGGGAGTTTCTTTATACATGTGGTCCGACGAAGCAGTATGGACTGATCTAACAAGTAAAACATTTCTTTCCTACACGCTATGGAAAGGTTTGGGAGTTTCTTTATACATGTGGTCGGACGAAGCAATATGGACATTTCTAATAAGTAACACATTTCTTTCCTACACGCTATTGTAGGGTTTGGAAGTATCTTTATACGTGTGGGCCGAAGAAGCAGTATGAACAGATCTAAAAAGTTATCAATTTCTCTCCTACACGCTATTGAAGGGTTTGTTAGTATCTTTATACATGTGGGCCAAAGAAGCAGTATGAATAGATCTGAAAATTTATCAATTTCTCTCCTACACGCTATTGAAGGGTTTGGGATTTTCTTTATACACGTGGTCTGACGAAGCAGTAATGTAGATCTAATAAGTATCAATTTCTCTCCTACTCGCTATGGGGAACGGTTTGGGAGATACGCTATACATGTGGTCTGACGAAGGAGTATGAACAGACCTGATTAGTAACAAATTTAACACCCACACGGTGTGGAAGGATTTAGGAGTTCCGCTATACTTATGGTCTGACGAAACAATAAGTAAATAATTTCACTCTAACACGTTATAGAAGGGTTTGGGAGTTCCGTTATAGTCTACAAGTGGTCTGACGAAACAGTGTCAACTTCTTTTGACCAAGCCTAGTGTTATTTATTTGACCAAACATAAGTGAGCCGACCGTTAGAACGACACACCCCGTTGTTTCCGACCGACCCCTGAATATATACGATTGATCAAACATCGGCGACTGGTTTGTCGTGAGCACGCACGGCACGCGTGTTGCCTTGTCACTCGACCACCTATTGTATCTATGGACTGACACAAGTCTGCTTATTGGGGCACATTTATTTCTATATTTATAACCCTTTTTTATCATGCGTGGACTTTAAAACAATTATGATCGCTCCTGATTTTAGCAGTAAGTTAACTTTTAATGGCAACTGTAAAAAATATGTAATAAATCCATTTGTCGGTATGTTTTTTTATACCGACGACAAATACTGGACCCTTAGTGAAACAAGGGCTGTCGGCTAGTAAGTTATAATCGCAACCTTAATGATTGTTTGAAGTTTTTTTATCGGTGACGTAGTTTGCATAAGTCGTGTGAAAATTATAGTTGGCAAATAATAACAATCAATCATGCCAGCCTGCACCATTCACTCCTCGATGAATTCCATTATTTTTAATTTGAAAATATTTTTGTCGTAATACTATAATGTTAGTTGCCGTCTTTTGCAAGTTTTTTAAAGTGATAAATAAAAATAATTTAAAAATGTATCGTTAGTATAAATTTCATAAGGATTACAACTTAACCAAGTAATTTAATTTTATGACCTCTGTAAGCCAAGAAACATTGTTTCAGGAAATTGATAAGAATTATTTTTATTGAAATTTCAAAACTCTGAAATTTCAATAAAAGACTTATAGACAATATTCCTGTCAACCACGTGTTAAAATCTAAGTGTGATACATTAATAGGGTTTGAGTAAAAATGTGTACATTTGATACACAGTAAAAACTAGTTCAAATTCTGGTAATTTTGCTGTTCCAATTTGGCTAAAAACTTATAGTAAAATAAAAAATGAATATACAATTTTAAATGAGTAAAACAATAGTATAATTGAATCTTTCGTAGGCCTCTTGGTTTCTTAGCAAACAACCCTTCAAATCCGGGTACCCTTATTTTCTGCGCCTAGAGTAAGTTTACATTTTAATAACGTAGCAAAGCACGGGAAACAGGAAGACTCTTTTTCGGAATGTCCTCGCATTTGTTTATCAGTGATGAATCGTCAAACGAAGTTGAAAGTTCACATGTATATAAAAGCAAGTATATGTCAACTTTTACCTATTTAATCCTAACCTAACAACCCATGGTGGAAGTACTTACTACCTAACAACCCATGATGGAAGTACTTACCACCTAACAACCCATGATGGAAGTACTTACCACCTAACAACCCATGATGGAAGTACTTACTACCTAACAACCCATGGTAGAAGTACTTACCACCTAACAACCCATGATGGAAGTACTTACCACCTAACAACCCATGATGGAAGTACTTACTACCTAACAACCCATGGTAGAAGTACTTACCACCTAACAACCCATGATGGAAGTACTTACCACCTAACAACCCATGATGGAAGTACTTACTACCTAACAACCCATGGTAGAAGTACTTACCACCTAACAACCCATGATGGAAGTACTTACCACCTAACAACCCATGGTAGAAGTACTTACCACCTAACAACCCATGGTAGAAGTACTTGCAACCTAACAACCCATGGTAGAAGTACTTACTACCTAATAACCCATGATGGAAGTACTTACCACCTAACAACCCATGGTAGAAGTACTTACCACCTAACAACCCATGATGGAAGTACTTACTACCTAACAACCCATGGTAGAAGTACTTACCACCTAACAACCCATGATGGAAGTACTTACCACCTAACAACCCATGGTAGAAGTACTTACCACCTAACAACCCATGATGGAAGTACTTACCACCTAACAACCCATGGTAGAAGTACTTACCACCTAACAACCCATGATGGAAGTACTTACCACCTAACAACCCATGGTAGAAGTACTTACCACCTAACAACCCATGATGGAAGTACTTACCACCTAACAACCCATGGTAGAAGTACTTACCACCTAACAACCCATGATGGAAGTACTTACTACCTAACAACCCATGGTAGAAGTACTTGCAACCTAACAACCCATGGTAGAAGTACTTGCAACCTAACAACCCATGGTAGAAGTACTTGCAACCTAACAACCCATGGTAGAAGTACTTGCAACCTAACAACCCATGGTAGAAGTACTTACTACCTAACAACCCATGGTAGAAGTACTTACCACCTAACAACCCATGGTGGAAGTACTTGCAACCCAACAACCCATGGTAGAAGTACTTGCAACCTAACAACCCATGGTAGAAGTACTTACTACCTAACAACCCATGGTAGAAGTACTTACTACCTAACAACCCATGGTAGAAGTACTTACTACCTAACCTAACAACCCATGATAGAAGTACTTACTACCTAACAACCCATGGTAGAAGTACTTACTACCTAACCTAACAACCCATGGTGTAAGTACTTACTACCTAACAACCCATGATGGAAGTACTTACCACCTAACAACCCATGATGGAAGTACTTACCACCTAACAACCCATGATGGAAGTACTTACTACCTAACAACCCATGGTAGAAGTACTTACTACCTAACAACCCATGGTAGAAGTACTTACTACCTAACCTAACAACCCATGGTGGAAGTACTTGCTACCTAACCCAACAACCCATGGTAGAAGTACTTGCAACCTAACAACCCATGGTAGAAGTACTTACTACCTAACAACCCATGGTAGAAGTACTTACTACCTAACAACCCATGGTAGAAGTACTTACTACCTAACCTAACAACCCATGGTGTAAGTACTTACTACCTAACAACCCATGGTGTAAGTACTTACTACCTAACAACCCATGGTGGAAGTACTTGCAACCTAACAACCCATGGTGTAAGTACTTGCTACCTAACCTAACAACCCATGGTAGAAGTACTTACTACCTAACAACCCATGGTAGAAGTACTTACTACCTAACAACCCATGGTGGAAGTACTTGCAACCTAACCTAACAACCCATGGTAGAAGTACTTACTACCTAACAACCCATGGTGTAAGTACTTGCTACCTAACCTAACAACCCATGGTAGAAGTACTTACTACCTAACAACCCATGGTAGAAGTACTTACTACCTAACAACCCATGGTAGAAGTACTTGCAACCTAACAACCCATGGTAGAAGTACTTACTACCTAACAACCCATGGTGGAAGTACTTGCAACCTAACAACCCATGGTAAAAGTACTTACTACCTAACAACCCATGGTGGAAGTACTTGCAACCTAACAACCCATGGTAGAAGTACTTACTACCTAACAACCCATGGTGGAAGTACTTGCAACCTAACCTAACAACCCATGGTAGAAGTACTTACTACCTAACAACCCATGGTGTAAGTACTTACTACCTAACAACCCATGGTGGAAGTACTTGCAACCTAACAACCCATGGTAGAAGTACTTACTACCTAACAACCCATGGTGGAAGTACTTGCAACCTATTAACCCATGGTAGAAGTACTTACTACCTAACAACCCATGGTGGAAGTACTTTCAACCTAACAACCCATGGTAGAAGTACTTGCAACCTAACAACCCATGGTAGAAGTACTTACTATCTAACAACCCATGGTAGAAGTACTTGCAACCTAACATAACAACCCATGGTAAGTACTTACCACCTAACCTAACAACCCATGGTGGAAGTACTTACTACCTAACCTAACAAACCATGGTAGAAGTACTTACTACCTAACCTAACAACCCATGGTAGAAGTACTTACTATCTAACCTAACAACCCATGGTAGAAGTACTTACTACCTAACCTAACAACCCATGGTAGAAGTACTTACTACCTAACCTAACAACCATGTTAGAAGTACGTACTACCTAACCTAACAACCCATGGTAGAAGTACTTACTACCTAACCTAACAACCCATGGTAGAAGTACTTACTACCTAACCTAACAACCCATGGCAGAAGTACTTACTACCTAACCTAACAACCCATGGTAGAAGTACTTACTACCTAACCTAACAACCCATGGTAGAAGTACTTACTACCTAACCTAACAACCCATGGTAGAAGTACTTACTACCTAACCTAACAACCCATGGTTGAAGTACTTACTACCTAACCTAACAACCCATGGTAGAAGTACTTACTACCTAACCTAACAACCCATGGTAGAAGTACTTACTACCTAACCTAACAACCCATGGTAGAAGTACTTACTACCTAACCTAACAACCCATGGTAGAAGTACTTACTACCTAACCTAACAACCCATGGTAGAAGTACTTACTACCTAACCTAACAACCCATGGTAGAAGTACTTACTACCTAACCTAACAACCCATGGTAGAAGTACTTACTACCTAACCTAACAACACATGGTAGAAGTACTTACTACCTAACCTAACAACCCATGGTAGAAGTACTTACTACCTAACCTAACAACCCATGGTAGAAGTACTTACTACCTAACCTAACAACCCATGTTAGAAGTACTTACTACCTAACCTAACAACCCATGGTAGAAGTACTTACTACCTAACCTAACAACCCATGGTAGAAGTACTTACTACCTAACCTAACAACACATGGTAGAAGTACTTACTACCTAACCGAACAACTCATGGGGGAATTACTTGCAACCTAACGTAAATAACGGTTATTATTATTATTATTATTATTATTATTATTATTATTGTTTTTTGTAGGTAAAAACCACGTGACCAATATGAAAGGGACACTGTAAGTTTAGTTCTGGACTAGGTAGGCAATCTGTTCACCACATGTGGGGACATTTCGAAAAAGACCCAACATCAAGGGGTGTATTGTAACACTCCGAACGACTTGGGGACACTGTTCCTCGCTCGGATTGGAAGATAAAACGTGTCATTCAAGCTTTAGTATGTCTTTTTTGTTTTATATCGTATTTATTATTTGATATGTGATTTATATAAATGCAGTTAAAAAGTACTAAATCGATTTCAACCAAATTCTAGAAAATCAGTAATACAAATACAGTATTAGGAATAAAAAAAGGTTTTCATATATAACTTCGCTCATCATAAAATTATGACCTAATTTACAGTCATGCTGAAGCAATATTTTCAGTCATTTATTAAGATATACATGTGTTTGATATTATTTTAATTTTCATCACTACAGAAGTTTATTATGATCACAGCTCTTGACTATCCTAATTCTGCTAGAGAGCTAATGTTACCACTGAGTGTATAAATGTATTTGATAAATAAAATATTTGATCGATTGATTGATTAAAAAGTGGCAGAAATTTGAACGTTTAAAACATAAAAAAAAAAAAAAAAAAAAAAAAAAAAACGAGAACATGTACAGTAGCCTACTACTGTTTGATGGTTGACATATTTTTTAATAATTATTTAACAACTATAATGGTACTTTCTTTAGTTACTAAACATTTATTCAAGTTTGTAAGTTTTAATAATAATAATAATAAAAAACTGGAATTAGATTATTTGTTGTAAAATTATATTTAAAATAGATTTAAAATTTTCAAGTTTTCATGTGGTTTACTTTAAAAAAGAAATTGTCTGCCATTTGGAATGAGTCTGGTTAAACAAACAGAACTTTTTTTCTAATTGACTTAAATTAATAGTATACATGATTGTGTAAAATTTGTTTATAATAATAAGTGGAAGACGTAGATTTCGAACAATGATTTTTTTCTATAGAAAAAAGTATGCAGAAGGCTGGTAGTAATCTCAATTTTCATTATGTTTTTTTTTCTTTCAATCAAAATAACAATATTCGCAATATCATAGAATAAAAATAATATGTATGAGTAGAATTCAGTTCTTTTGAACTAGCAAAGATTTCCCTGCATAGTTTTATCATTTTAGTTTCTTGAAGAAAGGACATTTTGAGGGTACATTTAACACTTGTTGTTGAATATATTTGTTTTTAGAGTGCATTCTTATGCTAATGATTTTTATTTCAATATTATTTTTATACGGAACATGGATTTAGCTCTGTGACTGGAGATCAATGTTTAAACACTAAAACACAAGTACTTTTACTTTATATTATATTTTATTCCGATGTTGTTTATTGGTCTGATTTTGTTGTTTTTTTTTTAAATTTGGCTTTGTAAGCCATTAGACATTTAAATATTTCAATATTGGCGGCATTTTGGTTTTTATTTTTCTAGGTATCAACGTCACGAGCGTGCAATCCGTGCTAGAATATATTCTAACGTTAGATTCCAAATAACTTCATTGCGTGTGAACTTGGAGGAAACAAAGTTTCTCGGAAAAGGTCACCTAATATTCAGTTGTGTGAATCTATTTCGTATAAATGTCAATGCTCAGTGAAATATCTCATATCGTGTTGGAAATGTATATCCTTCTTATAAATTATACCCATCTTATATTGAAATTCAAGTGGAGTAATTTTAATTGGTAAACAAACGTAGATGTATAACTAAACATAGAACAATCATAATTTTAAAAATATGAAAAAACAATTATTAAATGTAGACTTCATATTTAGAGGGATAACGACAGGTAAAATAATAACATTGATCAATACATAAAACAGTAATCTTTGATAAGTGTTGTTTGAAATTTACTTGTTTGCACTGATTGTTCATAATTATTGGTAATAATTTTAGAGATTTCCAAAGCATCAAGTATTTGACCGCTTTAAACACTAGAAGCGTTGGACATCTTCAACAATTTGTGATTTGGGATTAATGACGTATCGTTTATGGTAAATTTGTAAATTTAAATTATCTAACTACTGAATTCAATTTGCAAAACTCATACGGGTAAAATACAATTTTACATGAAGTAAAAACACATCGGGGTCCAATTCTAGGGGAACGTTCTTGAAAAAAAAGTGTGGTTGTATGCAGACCAAAATCACATGTTGCAGGGATGGATGTGAACCTCAGAGCAAGTGTGGACCATTTCTGGGAGTTCCTGCTGCTCAGTAACTAACTGGTTCAGTCCTTATCAGTCAGCGAAGGATGTGACCTCAGAGCAAGTGTGGACCGTTTGTGGGAGTTCCTGCTGCTCGGTAACGAAATGGTTCAGTCCTTGTCAGTCAGCGATATATGTGGACCTCAGAGCAAGTGTGGACCGTTTGTGGGAGTTCCTGCTGCTCGGTAACGAAATGGTTCAGTCCTTGTCAGTCAGCGATATATGTGGACCTCAGAGCAAGTGTGGACCGTTTGTGGGAGTTCCTGCTGCTCGGTAACGAAATGGTTCAGTCCTTGTCAGTCAGCGATATATGTGGACCTCAGGGCAAGTGTGGACCGTTTGTGGGAGTTCCTGCTGCTCAGTAACTAAATGGTTCAGTCCTTGTCAGTCAGTGAAGGATGTGACCTCAGAGCAAGTGTGGACCGTTTGTGGGAGTTCCTGCTGCTCGGTAACGAAATGGTTCAGTCCTTGTCAGTCAGCGATATATGTGGACCTCAGGGCAAGTGTGGACCGTTTGTGGGAGTTCCTGCTGCTCGGTAACGAAATGGTTCAGTCCTTGTCAGTCAGTGAAGGATGTGACCTCAGAGCAAGTGTGGACCGTTTGTGGGAGTTCCTGCTGCTCGGTAACGAAATGGTTCAGTCCTTGTCAGTCAGTGAAGGATGTGACCTCAGGGCAAGTGTGGACCGTTTGTGGGAGTTCCTGCTGCTCGGTAACGAAATGGTTCAGTCCTTGTCAGTCAGTGAAGGATGTGACCTCAGGGCAAGTGTGGACCGTTTGTGGGAGTTCCTGCTGCTCGGTAACGAAATGGTTCAGTCCTTGTCAGTCAGTGAAGGATGTGACCTCAGGGCAAGTGTGGACCGTTTGTGGGAGTTCCTGCTGCTCGGTAACGAAATGGTTCAGTCCTTGTCAGTCAGTGAAGGATGTGACCTCAGAGCAAGTGTGGACCGTTTGTGGGAGTTCCTGCTGCTCGGTAACGAAATGGTTCAGTCCTTGTCAGTCAGTGAAGGATGTGACCTCAGGGCAAGTGTGGACCGTTTGTGGGAGTTCCTGCTGCTCGGTAACGAAATGGTTCAGTCCTTGTCAGTCAGTGAAGGATGTGACCTCAGGGCAAGTGTGGACCGTTTGTGGGAGTTCCTGCTGCTCGGTAACGAAATGGTTCAGTCCTTGTCAGTCAGTGAAGGATGTGACCTCAGGGCAAGTGTGGACCGTTTGTGGGAGTTCCTGCTGCTCAGTAACGAAATGGTTCAGTCCTTGTCAGTCAGTGAAGGATGTGACCTCAGAGCAAGTGTGGACCGCTTGTCGGAGTTCCTGCTGCTTGGTAACTAACTGGTTCAGTCCTTATCAGTCAGCGAAGGATGTGACCTCAGAGCAAGTGTGGACCATTTCTGGGAGTTCCTGCTGCTCGGTAACTAACTGGTTCAGTCCTTATCAGTCAGCGAAGGATGTGACCTCAGAGCAAGTGTGGACCATTTCTGGGAGTTCCTGCTGCTCGGTAACTAACTGGTTCAGTCCTTATCAGTCAGCGAAGGATGTGACCTCAGGGCAAGTGTGGACCGTTTGTGGGAGTTCCTGCTGCTCAGTAACGAAATGGTTCAGTCCTTGTCAGTCAGTGAAGGATGTGACCTCAGGGCAAGTGTGGACCGTTTGTGGGAGTTCCTGCTGCTCGGTAACGAAATGGTTCAGTCCTTGTCAGTCAGTGAAGGATGTGACCTCAGGGCAAGTGTGGACCGTTTGTGGGAGTTCCTGCTGCTCAGTAACGAAATGGTTCAGTCCTTGTCAGTCAGTGAAGGATGTGACCTCAGGGCAAGTGTGGACCGCTTGTCGGAGTTCCTGCTGCTTGGTAACTAAATGGTTCAGTCCTTATCAGTCAGCGATATATGTGGACCTCAGATCAAGTGTGGACCATTTCTGGGAGTTCCTGCTGCTCGGTAACTAACTGGTTCAGTCCTTATCAGTCAGCGAAGGATGTGACCTCAGGGCAAGTGTGGACCGTTTGTGGGAGTTCCTGCTGCTCGGTAACGAAATGGTTCAGTCCTTGTCAGTCAGTGAAGGATGTGACCTCAGGGCAAGTGTGGACCGTTTGTGGGAGTTCCTGCTGCTCGGTAACGAAATGGTTCAGTCCTTGTCAGTCAGTGAAGGATGTGACCTCAGGGCAAGTGTGGACCGTTTGTGGGAGTTCCTGCTGCTCAGTAACGAAATGGTTCAGTCCTTGTCAGTCAGTGACGGATGTGACCTCAGAGCAAGTGTGGACCGCTTGTCGGAGTTCCTGCTGCTTGGTAACTAACTGGTTCAGTCCTTATCAGTCAGCGATATATGTGGACCTCAGATCAAGTGCGGACGGTTTGTGGGAGTTCCTGCTGCTCGGTAACGAAATGGTTCAGTCCTTGTCAGTCAGTGAAGGATGTGACCTCAGGGCAAGTGTGGACCGTTTGTGGGAGTTCCTGCTGCTCGGTAACGAAATGGTTCAGTCCTTGTCAGTCAGTGAAGGATGTGACCTCAGGGCAAGTGTGACCCTTTGTGGGAGTTCCTGCTGCTCGGTAACGAAATGGTTCAGTCCTTGTCAGTCAGTGAAGGATGTGACCTCAGGGCAAGTGTGGACCGTTTGTGGGAGTTCCTGCTGCTCGGTAACGAAATGGTTCAGTCCTTGTCAGTCAGTGAAGGATGTGACCTCAGAGCAAGTGTGGACCGTTTGTGGGAGTTCCTGCTGCTCGGTAACGAAATGGTTCAGTCCTTGTCAGTCAGTGAAGGATGTGACCTCAGAGCAAGTGTGGACCGTTTGTGGGAGTTCCTGCTGCTCGGTAACGAAATGGTTCAGTCCTTGTCAGTCAGTGAAGGATGTGACCTCAGGGCAAGTGTGGACCGTTTGTGGGAGTTCCTGCTGCTCGGTACCGAAATGGTTCAGTCCTTGTCAGTCAGTGAAGGATGTGACCTCAGGGCAAGTGTGGACCGTTTGTGGGAGTTCCTGCTGCTCGGTAACGAAATGGTTCAGTCCTTGTCAGTCAGTGAAGGATGTGACCTCAGGGCAAGTGTGGACCCTTTGTGGGAGTTCCTGCTGCTCGGTAACGAAATGGTTCAGTCCTTGTCAGTCAGTGAAGGATGTGACCTCAGGGCAAGTGTGGACCGTTTGTGGGAGTTCCTGCTGCTCGGTAACGAAATGGTTCAGTCCTTGTCAGTCAGTGAAGGATGTGACCTCAGAGCAAGTGTGGACCGTTTGTGGGAGTTCCTGCTGCTCGGTAACTAACTGGTTCAGTCCTTATCAGTCAGCGAAGGATGTGACCTCAGGGCAAGTGTGGACCGTTTGTGGGTGTTCCTGCTGCTCAGTAACGAAATGGTTCAGTCCTTGTCAGTCAGTGAAGGATGTGACCTCAGAGCAAGTGTGGACCGCTTGTCGGAGTTCCTGCTGCTTGGTAACTAACTGGTTCAGTCCTTATCAGTCAGCGATATATGTGGACCTCAGATCAAGTGTGGACCATTTCTGGGAGTTCCTGCTGCTCGGTAACTAACTGGTTCAGTCCTTATCAGTCAGCGAAGGATGTGACCTCAGGGCAAGTGTGGACCGTTTGTGGGAGTTCCTGCTGCTCGGTAACGAAATGGTTCAGTCCTTGTCAGTCAGTGAAGGATGTGACCTCAGGGCAAGTGTGGACCGTTTGTGGGAGTTCCTGCTGCTCGGTAACGAAATGGTTCAGTCCTTGTCAGTCAGTGAAGGATGTGACCTCAGGGCAAGTGTGGACCGTTTGTGGGAGTTCCTGCTGCTCAGTAACGAAATGGTTCAGTCCTTGTCAGTCAGTGAAGGATGTGACCTCAGAGCAAGTGTGGACCGCTTGTCGGAGTTCCTGCTGCTTGGTAACTAACTGGTTCAGTCCTTATCAGTCAGCGATATATGTGGACCTCAGATCAAGTGCGGACGGTTTGTCGGAGTTCCTGCTGCTCGGTAACTAACTGGTTCAGTCCATACCAGTCAGCGATAGACGTGGACCTCAGAGAAAGTGCGGACCGTTTATCGGAGTTCCTGCTGCTCGGTAACTAACTGGTTCAGTCATTATCAGTCAGCGATGTATGTGGACCTCAGAGAAATTGCGGGCCGTTTATCGGAGTTCCTGCTGCTCGGTAACTAACTGGTTCAGTCCTTATCAATCAGCGATGTATGTGAACCTCAGAGCAATTGCGGACTGTTTATTGGAGTTCCTGCAGCTCGGTAACTAATTGGCTCAGTCCTTATCAGTCAGCGATGTATGTGGACCTCAGAGCAATTGCGGACTGTTTATTGGAGTTCCTGCTGCTCGGTAACTAACTGGTTCAGTCATTATCAGTCAGCGATGAATGTGGCCTCGAGCAAATGCAGACCGTTTGTTTGAGTTCTTGCTGCTCGGTAACTTACTGGTTCAGTCATTATCAGTCAGCGATGAATGTGGCCTCAGAGCAAATGCAGACCGTTTGTTTGAGTTCTTGCTGCTCGGTAACTTACTGGTTCAGTCATTATCAGTCAGCGATGAATGTGGCCTCAGAGCAAATGCGCACCGTTTGTTTGAGTTCCTGCTGCTCGGTAACTTACTGGTTCAGTCCTGATCAGTCAGCAGCGATGAATGTGACCTCAGATCAAGTGCGAATAGTTTGTCGAATTTCCCGCTGCTTGGTAACTTAGTTTCGGTCTGCTTAGATGCGTTTTCTTGTCCTGCCAAGCTATTTGTATTTCAACTTTTTAATTTGACTTGAACTTTTATATTGTTCTAAATTGAAAGTTAAGAGTCCTTCGACATGTCAGATAGTTTCATATTAGGGCTAATCCCAGGCGATTTTAAAGTTTTGTTACAGTAGATGTATAATTCGACAGCATAAAAAAATAACTTAGCTGTAGTCGTAATTTACTTAACAGCATTTAACAAAAATTATATATATTGTGGATAAACTTGATAATGTGAATTCTAATATATTGATATAATCCGTTTTAGTTTAGTTTTTTTTCCTACGTGAGGATATTGAATTCCAAAACTTTCGAAAATTAATCAGAAGTGGTTTTATAATCATGGCATTGAAAAGATTGTGTTAGCGTTTTCGACAATCATGTGTGAGGTCGAAGGAATGCAATCAGTGCATCCTTCCTGTTCACTTTCACAATGTCTGGTTACTGTGGAAGTTGAGGTCAGTGGCTTCTCTCATCCGAAATCAAACAGTAATGTGAGTTTACTGCGGTCTGGTGGTGTGAATTTACAGGGAACGAAATCAAGCTTGGTTCTTTTCACCAACCACTACCACTGTACGTGTATGGGCGGGTGGATGGGTCAGTACCACTGTACGTTTAGGGGCGGGTGGGTTAACAAACTGTACGTGTATGTGCGGGCGGGTGGGTCAATACCACTGTATGTGTATGGGAGGGCGGGTGGGTAACTACACTGTACGTGTATGGGTGGGTGGGTAACTACACTGTACGTGTATGGGCGGGTGGGTGGGTCAATACCACTGTACGTGTATGGGCGGGCGGGTGGGTAACTGCACTGTACGTGTATGGGTGGGCGGGTGGGTCAATACCACTGTATGTGTATGGGTGGGCGGGTGGGTCAATACCACTGTACGTGTATGGGCTGTACCCAATACCACTGTACGGGGTGGGTCAATACCACTGACCACAAACTAGTAAATCCAATGTTTGACTTACTGTCGAATACGCTCTCGACCAGTCTAACAATTTGAACAGACCAATCAGAAACATGGTCAATGTATGAAGATGGAAGAAGTTTGATACCAGAGTATATGTATATAAGTTTGATATATTATGTATATAAGTTATAAGTATATAATTAACTTATATTATGTATATAAGTTATATGTATATAAGTTGATATATTATGTATATAAGTTTGAAACACCTTATATACATAATATGCGTCGTTTTCATAATTTATTTATTTTATTTAAACGACTGTTGAGTATTATATTCACTGTTCCCTGTGATATAATACTCAATATATATTTCTCAGAATAACTCGTTGAAATGTTCTGTTGACAAGTTGAATTTCGTGATCTATTGGTTCATAACATATTTCCTTTTCAAGTTGTCAAGCCTCCCTTTACCACACCCCACATATACTGTATTCAATTGACATTTATTACAATCTTGTGTCAATATGATTATACAATTTTGGTTTAGTGCCTTTGCATTAACTTATACCTGGCACAGCCCAAATGGCATTGTTTTGTTTATGACGTTCCTCTATTCCATCAGCGGCTACAACCCTAGACCTTGAACCACCTCCATTCCCAAATCACCCGAAACCCTCGGAAAATTCGATACTCAAAATCTAAGTAATCAGGACTATTTGTAATGGAAATTGTAAGACGGTTTTTGCTCATTTTAGGCACGGAAATTTGAGACAACACTCTCATTAGTATAGGTCGTACTGTAGAATAAATTCTTGAATATAGCTCTTTGGAACACAAAAAGTAGTACGCAATTTTTTTGCAATACATTGTACACTACATGTTTTCAGTGTTTCCACATAGGGTTATTCTAAAGATAACAGCCAGAATTTCATTACGAAGCTGATATCTAGGCTTTCTGCACAATATGATAAGAAGTGATTATCAATCCAGCACTCATTCCTGTATTTACACAACAGTATACCTCCTCCCAAGTGACTACTTACACACCATCTATCTCAGGTTCTATCAGACAAGGCTTTACGTAAATGTTCTAGTGACATACACTACAATGCACCTCCTCCCAAGTGACTACTTACACACCATCTATCTCAGGTTCTATCAGGCAAGGCTTTACGTAAATGTTCTAGTGACATACACTACAATGCACCTCCTCCGCAAGTGACTACTTACATACCATCTATCTCAGGTTCTATCAGGCAAGGCTTTACGTAAATGTTCTAGTAACATACACAACAATGCACCTCCTCCACAAGTGACTACTAACACAATCTATCTCAGGTTCTATCAGGCAAGGCTTTACGTAAATGCTTTAGTGACATACACTAGAATGCACCTCCTCCACAAGTGACTACTTACACACCATCTATCTCAGGTTCCATCAGGCAAGGCTTTACGTAAATGCTTTATTAACATACACTACAATGCACCTCCTCCACAAGTGACTACTTACAAACCATCTATCTCAGGTTCTGTCAGGCAAGGCTTTACGTAAATGTTCTAGTGACATACACTACAATGCACCTCCTCCACAAGTGACTACTTACACACCATCTATCTCAGGTTCTATCAGGCAAGGCTTTACGTAAATGTTCTAGTAACATACACTACAATGCACCTCCTCCACAAGTGACTACTTACACACCATCTATCTCATGTTCTATCAGGCAAGGCTTTACGTAAATGCTCTAGTGACATACACTACAATGCACCTCCTCCACAAGTGACTACTTACATACCATCTATCTCAGGTTCTATCAGGCAAGGCTTTACGTAAATGTTCTCGTAACATACACTACAATGCACCTCCTCCACAACTGACTACTTACACACCATCTATCTCAGGTTCTATCAGGCAAAGCTTTACGTAAATGTTCTAGTAACATACACTACAATACACCTCCTCCACAAGTGACTACTTACACACCATCTATCTCAGGTTCTATCAGGCAAGGCTTTACGTAAATGCTTTAGTGACATACACTAGAATGCACCTCCTCCACAAGTGACTACTTACATACCATCTATCTCAGGTTCTATCAGGCAAGGCTTTACGTAAATGCCCTAGTGACACACACTACAATGCACCTCCTCCACAAGTGACTACTTACACACCATCTATCTCAGGTTCTATCAGGCAAGGCTTTACGTAAATGCTTTAGTGACATACACTAGAATGCACCTCCTCCACAAGTGACTACTTACATACCATCTATCTCAGGTTCTATCAGGCAAGGCTTTACGTAAATGCTTTAGTAACATACACTACAATGCACCTCCTCCACAAGTGACTACTTACACACCATCTATCTCAGGTTCTATCAGGCAAGGCTTTACGTAAATGCCCTAGTGACACACACTACAATGCACCTCCTCCACAAGTGACTACTTACACACCATCTATCTCAGGTTCTATCAGGCAAGGCTTTACGTAAATGCTTTAGTGACATACACTAGAATGCACCTCCTCCACAAGTGACTACTTACATACCATCTATCTCAGGTTCTATCAGGCAAGGCTTTACGTAAATGCTTTAGTAACATACACTACAATGCACCTCCTCCACAAGTGACTACTTACACACCATCTATCTCAGGTTCTATCAGGCAAGGCTTTACGTAAATGCTTTAGTGACATACACTAGAATGCACCTCCTCTACAAGTGACTACTTACATACCATCTATCTCAGGTGCTCCCAGGGAAGGCTTTACGTAAATGCTCTAGTGACATACACTACAATGCACCTCCTCCACAAGTGACTACTTACATACCATCTATCTCAGGTTCTATCAGGCAAGGCTTTACGGAAATGCTCTAGAGACATACACTACAATGCACCTCCTCCACAAGTGGCTCTTTACGCACCATCTATCTCATGTCCTCTCAGGGAAAGCTTTACAACAATTCTCTAGTGACATGCACAAACAATACACCTTCTCTACAAGTGACTACTTACATACTAATCATCTCAGGTCCCAGGTAAGGCTTTACGTAAATGGTCTAGAGACATACACTACAGTGCACCTTCTCCACAACTGACTCCTTACACACCATCTATCTCAGGTCCTCCCAGGGAATGCTTTACGAAAATGCTTTAGTGACATGCATTAACAGTGCATTTCTTGCAAAAGTGGCTCCTTACATACCATCTATCTCAGATTCCATGGAAGGCTTTACCAAAATGCTCTAGTTGTTGATGCATGGCATCAACAGTGCATCTCCTGCACAAGTGACTCCTTAAACGCAATCTATCTCAGTTCCTCCCAAGGGAGGCTTTACGAAAATGCTCTAGTGACGTACACAAGTGGTTCTTTACGATCAATTCATCTCTCGTTATTTTATAGTTTTTCGACTGATAATATCTACAAAACAATTATCAATGAACTTAAAATAATTTGCATTGTTAGTAAATGACTAGCAATGCACTGAATATTCAAGATTAAAGTTACGAAACAATTTAACCACACAAAATTGGTCTAAAACGTATAGAAATTATCTTAATTTTTATTTCTCAATATGGTGCTATTTGTCAACTTCTGTACTTAATGTCTGATAATTTACTCAGGTATGGACATTCACATCGATATTTAAATTATGTTTGCAAACTTTTGGAAATAACTGCAGTTTGAGCATATACATTGTATTTTGTATTAATATTTTGCACAATACAAATACAGTGTTAATCTGCCAAACAATAAACACTAAAATATTTTAGTTAGAAAGTTCCTGTTAGGACATGATTCAGTAGGCCTGCACGTATGAACTTACTCGGCCATGTCTTACACAGTGTGAGAGAGAATAAATTCTCCCCCCATATCAAACCAATATACGACCTCCCCTCTAGACATCTGTTCCGTTGACACAGTCCCATCGACAACGAGCGTGTTTGGGACTGACAGAATCTGGGCCGTTTTATCAATCACTTTGACGTTCCCCCCCCCAACTTAAATCTATCTTTCTCATGTTTCTCGAAATGGATTCATAATACATCAGTGAACCCGCACAGTTGTAAGTTCTGACATGTTGTTTACCGGTATGGTTATGCTTTATCATCCACGTATCGGTGTGTTAGCCTAGGGTAAGAATAACAATCCCCCGTATGGTTCATTACAAAGCATTGATATTTTTGTATCGAACCGAGTTAAACGTTAGAAATAGTTGTACCTTCTTAGGCTATATTAGTCATCTAAAAGAAGTTGATAATATAGCCAAAAAATATAGTAAAGTTGGTGATTTTAATCTTCAAATCTTTTTAAAATAAAAACTCTTTTTAGTGATATCATTGGACGCTGCAAGAAAAGCCCAATATAAACTACGTGTGTTCAAACTAAAAGATCAAAGTATCGTTATTGTAGCATACTAGTAGATCACGCTACAGGGCTAAATGGCCGAACTCTTTCTATTGTAGCAGTGCCAGAGTAAGCCTATCACATCGTAAAGCGATCCAGCTGTTCTACATTGTAGCAGTGAGTTAACCCAAACTGCCAAGCTACTGCTGGAGAGAGTCGACGGTCTTGCAGTAGATATACAACCTTACCTTCAGCGGAAGGAAAAATGATGTTTTATTTAAACTGTATGCATGATCCTCCTTAGAATATGGAATAGCTATCCTGGTCTGCTTCTTCAACCCTTGGGGACTCAGTGAAACTGGTTGAGGATGGGTACCACTTCCGGGCAGCAACCTCTATCAGGGCCTCAGAAGTACTGTTCTGGGAGAGAACAAGCTTGAAGAGGAAGTAGTGTTGCGTACCATGGCAATTTAGGAAGATCCTCTCCTTCACTCCGTACGGTGTGAGGTATGCGATGTGTGAAGCATGTTCCAATCAAGTTGACCTTCAGCCGGATGAGAACGTTCTAGCATAAGGTGAACTCTTCCAGTTCAAACATTTAAAAAAAACTTCTGTATTGCAGTGGCACTTTAAAAAAAGGCACACTTCGGCCGACTAGTCAGTCTTCAGCCTAGAGTGGAAATTTAGTTGTGACAGTAAATTGATAAATGCTAAACGTTGACAGTTTATGGGTTTTAAGTGACATAAATAACTTTTTATAACAGTGGTTTAGTTTTTAAGTGTTATAATAGTGTATATTAACTATTATAACACTATATATTAACACTATAATAGTGTATATTAACTTTTGTATGTTAACTATTATTTATATTTGTAACTATCTGCAATTTGCAATTTAGCTACTGTGTGTAAATAAAAGTAACAGTAAGTGGCTACAGAGTGGCATCACCCTGTTATTTAAAACCCTTAATAACCTTAACAATACCCAAAATAAAAAAAAAAAATCATTACAGAAAATCAAATCATGACGGATTAAAAAAACTATATTCTCGGTTAGGTTTTAACTTGTTTTACACTTATATAGTTCTGTTAAATAAAAAAGTGTTCGACATTATCATGTTTAGATTGTTTTTTTTTTTTTTTTTCATAGACAGCAAAATTTCAACTTGGATGAAACTTGGAGAGATTAAACATAATTTTACATTATTGTTTTTTTTTTTTGTTTTTGCACATATTTTAATTGTTTTACAACCTCTCCAGTATTTTGACAGGAGCCCATTCCTCGTGCAATAAATAAGCTCTTTGGATTTAATAATCTAACCTGAAGAATGTCTGTCACGTAACAGTGGAACGTGAAATTTCCCTTTGAATAGTTGGTCTTTGTAGCGGTGAACTCGGTGGAATGTAATTCATTGACGCCGTACATGCCAACAGACCTGCTGCTCCAGCATCCAGGTTGTGCTGCAACAATATCCTTTCTAAAGCAGTCATTCCAGTCCGTACGTAAACGACAGCAAAATGACATTTTCGGTAGTCATTGTGATGTTACAGGTGATAACTGATAGGTTAAAACTCCGCCAGTAGGCCACATTGTTGTACCACATTGTGTAGAAAGGGAGAACAAATGTTACCTAAGAATGAAGTACAGTTCAACTGAGGTGCTTAATTTGAACTATGAAAATACTTGCTAATTTCTTATCTACCGAGTTTTATTCATAGGATACTTCATACTTTGTTAATCAAAGTACTTTACATCAATAGGCATAGTGAACATTTAAGAAATAGAGATAGTGTGTTTTTGGGGGCATGCTGGATAGTTACTAAGAGTTACCGCCCTAATTACTATAAGTCCGCGTAGACAGATTTTTTCTCAGTAATGTCTGAAAATATTTAAAACTGTCAAATTTAAAATGTTTAAAGAAGTTACAATTATGGCATACCCAAAAACGAGTTTTGTTATTAATGATTTCTATAAATACTGTATTTTGGCATAACGATATATTTTTACAATAAATATTGTTTTCACATGCAGTAAAAGATTTATAAAAAACATGCGTTCCCTACAAAAACCTTAGACGTCAACATGCCATATTGAGAACTAACTAAACAGTAAACCTTGTCCATAGCCATACATTGCAGTAATACCAATGAATGTATGTGTATACACTCCTTGTCAGCTGTCATTGTGTTACCTTTATCAACAAGTAAGGGTTTCTTTGAACCCTCGCCCTTTTTGTTGCACAACACAGTGGCATTATCCATACATAACTCATTTGACCTTTATTGTACATTATTTAATTCGTACAAAACGTTACAAGACATTTGAATGTTTAACAAAAAAAGAAAGAAAACCTTAATACAAGGGAAGTTAGGGAAAAATCAAATGTAATAAACATGGTTGACAAAAAATGATAATAAGTCAACATAAATGTACAGTGAACTGTTGAAAATTCATATTACTATGGCCATGAACGAACGTTTAAAATGAATTAAAAAGAAACATTAAATACACGTGGTGTTATTGACCCAAGGCCTATACAAGACTTGTGTACGCATTGGAATTGAATCACCCACCCACCCATATATGTGCGATTTAATGCCCCCCCCCCCCGATTCAAATATAGTGTTAGTGGCCAATCCACCTCCCCATACTTATAAAGTGGTATTGAACCCCCTCCTGGGGCCTCATACATATAAAGTGGTATAGAACTCTCTCCGTGAGGCCTCATACACATAAAGTGGTTTTGACTCACCCTCCGGGGGCCCTTATACACATAAAGAGGTATTGAACCCCCTCCGGGGTCCTCACACACAGAAAGAGGTATTGAACTCCCTCCGGGGGCTTCATACATATAAAGTGGTATTGAACCCCCTCCGGAGGGCCTCATACACATAAAGTGGTATTGAACCCTACTCTGGGGGGCCTCATACACATAAAGGGGTATTGACCCCCCTCCAGGGGCCTCATACACATAAAGAGGTATTGAACTCCCTCCGGGGGCCTCATACACATAAAGGGGTATTGAACCCCCTCCGGGGGCCTCATACACATAAAGAGGTATTGAACCCCATCCGGGGGCCTCATACACATAAAGAGGTATTGAACCCCATCCGGGGGCCTCATACACATAAAGAGGTATTGTCTCACCCTCCCACCCATACTCATACAGTGAGTAGTATTGACAGAAACAGTTAATGTTTATCAATCAGAAAATGGCTGATAAAGTAGTTTTCTATAAAACTGTCATCCGTTTATGTATGTATTTTGAGACTGTTAGGTAAGTCTTTTAAAAACACTTGCAGCTATGTGCTTGTGTTCAAGACTTTATGTCAATCTACAGTATGTTCTGTCACTCGTGGATGTATATAAATAAACCGATGGCTGATTGTAGGTGTAAAAAATAAAACACCCTTTTTAACTGGAATTTCATACTAAAATAAGGCTTTTATAGAGGACTACAATGTTGATGATCGCTTATAAAGGTATCAATTGTGAATTTAAGGGGAGGGGGTTCTACAGGTATGTACCTATTTGCGGCCTCCCCACTTGCGGCAAACCGATTTTTTATCTGATATTTGTGGCACGATTTGAACTGACCCCCTAATTATTCATTAATTTCTGACTTTGGGATCAGGAGGAAGACGGACGGACTACCACGTGTAGCCCAGACTATAAATATTATCAGGAGGAAGACGGACGGACTACCACTTGTGGTCCAGACTATAAATATTATCAGGAGGAAGACGGACGGACTACCACTTGTGGCCCAGACTATAAATATTATCAGGAGGAAGACGGACGGACTACCACTTGTGGTCCAGACTATAAATATTATTAGGAGGAAGACGGACGGACTACCACTTGTGGCCCAGACTATAAATATTATCAGGAGGAAGACGGACGGACTACCACTTGTGGTCCAGACTATAAATATTATCAGGAGGAAGATGGACGGACTACCACTTGTGGTCCAGACTATAAATATAATCAGGAGGAAGATGGACGGACTACCACTTGTGGCCCAGACTATAAATATTATCGTATTAACTAACTATGAATTTAAACATGTAAATGTCAGATTAATGTATTACCATCTCTTGATGTGACGGAAGGGAAGCTCTGTAACGTTAACAAATGGATATTAAATAAATTTGTTTTAGTAATATTTACCAAGGTAGTAATGTTCATCTACATGACTCGAAACTTGTAACAACGTCGATTGTGAGTTACTGGATGTTCAAATATAAACAAACGTGTCCAAATATTGGTATTATAATGACAAGGATTACTTAGCCTCAAGTCCCACAGAAAGATTAAGAGTTGACAAGAATTGGAGCATTGGATTAATAAGTGGTTAGTGTTTTATAGTTATTTATGTTACAAGCAATTTACCTTGCCTTGCTGTGGAATAAACTAACAAATAAATGAATTTATTTCCAACTAATAATGACAATTATCCATTTACATTGTAATTATTTGGAAAT
Source organism: Stictocephala bisonia (assembly GCA_035578905.1). Taxonomy (NCBI): domain Eukaryota; kingdom Metazoa; phylum Arthropoda; class Insecta; order Hemiptera; family Membracidae; genus Stictocephala; species Stictocephala bisonia. The sequence goes on from JAQJVL010000056.1 coordinate 595,475, forward strand.
TAACTAGCCACTATATCGAGTTGTGTGACCAGTTTGAGTAAAGAAAAAAGACGCACACCACACACGCACACACATACACACACACACACACCACATGCGCACACCGCACACGCGCACACTGCACACACGCTCACACCACACGCGCACACACCACACGCGCACACACCACACGCACGCACGCACACACGCGCACACGCACACACACATATTGGTAATGATATCACTGTACGTGTAGGGGAGGGCAGGTGGGTCAATATCACTGTACGTGTATGGGAGGGCGAGTGGGTTAATATCACTGTAAGTGTATGGGAGGGCGGGTGGGTCAATATCACTGTACGTGTATGGGAGGGCGGGTGGGTCAATATCATTGTACGTGTATGGGAGGGCGGGTGGGTCAATATAATTGTACGTGTATGGGAAGGCGGGTGGGTTAATATCACTGTACGTGTAGGGGAGGGTAGGTGGGTCAATATCACTGTACGTGTATGGGAGGGCGGGTGGGTTAATATCACTGTAAGTGTATGGGTGGGCGAGTGGGTTAATATCACTGTAAGTGTATGGGAGGGCGGGTGGGTCAATATCACTGTACGTGTATGGGAGGGCGGGTGGGTCAATATCATTGTACGTGTATGGGAAGGTGGGTGGGTTAATATCACTGTACGTGTAGGGGAGGGCGGTTGGGTCATTATCACGTACGTGTATGGGTGGGCGGGTGGTTTAATATCACTGTACGTGTACGGGAGGGCAGGTGGGTCAATATCATTGTACGTGTATGGGAAGGCGGGTGGGTTAATATCACTGTACGTGTAGGGGAGGGGAGGTGGGTGTTTATAACTGCACGTATGTGGGTGGGCGGGTGGGTGTTTACCACTGTACGTATATGGGTGGGCGGGTGGGTCAATACCACTGTAGTATATGGGTGGGCACCCTACCTGCGTATTAAAAGTTAGGTGGTGTATGTGAGAGGTCTAGATGTACAAAGCTCTAATACTATATGTATATCTTCATACGTGTATGTGTTAGAATGTCGTGCTCCTATGGGAGAATCCCATACACATGCAGTGGTAATGACCCACCCCCATACCCACACACGTGCAGTGGTAAAGATCCACCCGCTCACCCACACACGAGCAGTGGTAAACACCCACCCGCCCACCCGACACGTGCAGTGGTAATGATATATTATTTAAAAATTATATTTAAAAAACATAGAATTAATTAATTGAGTCTAGCAATATATATAATTGCAAAATAAAAGACACTAATCGCCACCTGCAGTGTTTACATTCCTGAAAATATAAATTTAATTAAAGTATAAAATTAATCTAAAACTAAAAACACAAATAATTAAAAAAAAAAAAAAAAAGAAAAAGAAAACACGAACAAGAGAGTTGCACTTGTGTTTTATGACAGTGGCTTCTAGTCAAGAACAAAACAAATCATTTTATGATATATCAATATTAAAATAGCTTATGTATTGTTGCAGTGAAAGCCAAGTAGTTGATTTTTTTACAAAACGTTTTCAAATTAATTGCATTATTAATATCAAGTGGAAGAAAATTTAAAAATGTTGGTCCTAAGTAGGCAAGTGATCGTTTAAAAATGGCTTTGTTTACTTTTGGCAGTCTGTTAATTTTGTTCTGTATGAATCTTGTTGTGTAGTGTAAATTAGTGTTCCTTTTAAACAATCTCAAGACTTTAAATATAAAAAGTTGCTGAAGGTGTGGAATTTTTAATTGACTGTAAAGAGGGAAGGAGCTTTCTTTCATAGTTTTTTTAAGAATTGTCCTTAAGAAGGCATTTTGTGTTGTTCTTAATTTGTTTATTAAATATTTGTAGCTTCCACCCCAGCACAATAGGCCATACTGCAATCTGGAATTAATCAATGCGAAATAAAGAGATCTTAACACTTCGATACTGCAGACATTTCTTAAAAAATAAAACTTTCTAATAGCAGATCTAATTTTCTTATGTAAGTTGGAAATATGTTGTTCAAAGGTAAAATTTTCGGCCAATGTAATTCCTAAATATTTGAAATGGTTGGCACTTACAGAAACACTTTTAAGACTCGTGTTACAAGATGGAGAATGGAATTTCAAAGGAATTGGCAAATAAAATTTTGAAAATTGAAATTTACAAATTTAGTGTTGTTGACATTAAATTGCATTTTGTTAATGAGGCACCATTTACGTAATAATAATTGGTCACTATTTATTTGTTCATTAATATTTAATTCATTCTCATGTGAGTAAAAAATAGCTATATCATCCGCAAAAGCTGTAATTTTTCCATTAAAACGTAGTTACAACAAATCATTTATAAAAATTAAGAACATGACAGCAGATGTCACAGATCCTTGAGGAACCCCAGATTAAACTGTTTTAGCTGAGCTAAGTAAAGTATTTTGAAACTTTACTTGTTGCTTTCTATTCATAATGAAAGTTTTAAACCAACTCAAAACAATACCTCTAATTCCTACGTATTCTAAATTGTTTAACAGAATGTCATGGTCAACTAAATCGAATGCTTTCTTGAAATCTCTAAAAGTCCTGTACATTTCAATCTGGAATTCAAACTACTATAAATGTTTTCTACTATGGATGTTAAGGCATCTTCTGTAAATTTTCCCTTGACGAAACCAAATTGACGTTCACTAAAAAATTTAAATGATCAATAATCAGTAATGGTTAAACTGTACCATATCCAAGAGATTCAACATAAAATTTCAGAGGTTTAGCTAAAGATATATTGGCCAAAATGCTGTTTTCTAGACACGTACATTTTTTCCTATTCGAGTACGGCTGATTCTTAATATTATAAAATGAACAATCATTTGTTTAATAATAACTAAAGCTTCCGGTAACGACCACGTCAAGATGACAGATAACACCTTGACGTGGTCGTTACCGGAAGCTTTAGTTAGTAGTAATGACAACGGCCGCTTAAGCCTACGAAATAAAATCATTTGTTTGTCTATTATTCTATACGATTGTATAGAATAATAGACATTATTCTGATTAGCTATAAACATTACATGTACTTGATTGTAATCAAACAAATATTTGATCTCTTGAATTCATGAATCTCTGTAGATTCTGTCATTTCATAAAATTTTAAAGAAAAACCTATAGTTCACTATGGTAACGTAGTAGCTAATATTAATGGTAAAATAAAGATAGGAAGAGTTGAATGTATTATTAGGTTCATCTTCAGAGGGCCACAAATGGTACAAACCCTTGCAGGTGACAGCTGTCAACCTTTACTAATGTAAGAATAACCCTGGTTTAATGTATTAGGAGTGCCGCAAATGGTATAAGTCGCGCCAACTAAGTCCCGCTCTGGGTCGACGGTACTAGCCAAACTCCATACTACATCCAAGGGTCTGCACGTTTCCTATTGTCCCTCTCCGGCCCGAGCACAAGGTTGTCAGTATAAACTGCTCAACTGTTGGGTGTCAGTTTATAAAGGAGTGTTTTGTGAGTTACTGGACAGAAGACAGTTTGTGACTGACTAGTGGTGTGTTGGTATTGTCGAGTACACTAAAACCCTAAGGGAATGCATCATCTCTTCAGAGCAATAAAATCAGAAGCTTGGTCGGCTTTTTTCACAGAAAACCAATGTTTTCAGGCTGACATTCGTTTTTACCCACGCACCCCCACGCACCCTCACTCAAAGGGAGGCATCCAAAGCGGAATTTAGATGGCGCGACTTATAGTTGCCGCAAGTGGTCGAGCCGCAAATAGCATGGAACTGGGTTCTACAAGGACGAAATACCTGTTGCCTTACTGAAATACGGCCCAACTAACCCGTAAGTATGTCCAGATCTCTGTCGTCGGATCCTTTGTTGAGGACGCCAAGTACTCCCGGCAGAACCTTGGACCCCTCCTTCCATCCTGACCAGTTCTTCCGCACCTTGTCTCGACTGAAAATTAACTTTTGTCCTTAGTTGTCATTCGTGTTACGTCATCTTATGTATTTTATCGTAATTTGTGCATATATCAATTTAAGCTTCAAACTCTGTTTAGTACAGATGTCAGTGGATTTCTATTCTATTGGGTGCTCTATTTGGGTGAGGAGGACTGACACTACATGATGCTTACGATGAGGTGATTGGTCATCTCCTGAAATTTGGGATTTTGGCTTGTTTTTTTAGTTACCCAAAATGGAATGTGAACTCTCAATTATTCAATTTAGCAGAAACACTGTGGGACAAAATGTTGTGCAGATTGTAGGCGATAGGTTTTATACTCAGGTCCCCTCTACGGTTGCCGTTGACGTGGACACTACTAGAGAAATCTGGAGTGTCCGTGTTGCGTGGTAGTCAATGTTTGGATGTTGTGTAGACTGGGTATCAGGCTTGTCAATTAGCCTGAATTGAAAATCAGACCAATACTATGTGGTTCGGATTTTACGTAAAATTTTAGACCCCTTAGTTGATTGGGCTATTGGGCTTTTAATAAATGGCCCTTTCCGAGAAACAAGTGAACTCAGTTAGTAACCAGACTACACAGGTTATCCACAATCATCCTACTTTCAAGTAATCATTCACCTTCGCTTTAAAATACGCACTCAGTTGTGTCGGCGTCTCATATCTTAAGAATAATAATATGCTATTAAACGTGTCAAAATCTTGGCAAATCTTAAAATCATCCATATTTGATTTGTTCTTATGTTCATTGACTTTCGCGCGTATACTATTCATCACTCCCCTCCTCCCCTGTTCTTTTATGCTTATGAATTAAATTTCAAAATATATAGAAAATATACTGGCGAGGTTACACGCGCACTATAGTGTCAGGCTTTCTACGTTACCATGTACGCTGGGACATTGAGTTGGAAAGGGAATGTTTGATTTAACAGAACGAGTTTCAAATATCGCTAAACTCATTAACTCGTTGACTCCTTCAAATATATTTCGATAATGGCTATAGTATTTATTAATCGAGATTTAGTATCTAACGAATATGCATTCTCTGACGATACAGTCTTGATATGTATACAGGGGAAACTGTATGAATGTATGACAAATATGGAGACATATGTAGTAAAATAAAAACTTGGTTTTAAAGTAATCAAATGGTCCTTCGTACTAAAAAGGACCAGTAACAGTAAGGTTAAAAATTTATGAATTTTTCATTAAAATCGCAAACAAATAATTTTGATCGATTAGTATACAAGTGCATGTACAGTACTCTGTTTACAGGCAAATATAAAATTTTTCCAAAAAAGTTCAGAAATACTAAAAACTACCCAGGAAATATCTAGTAGTTTATTTGGATTAACTATTATGGCCGAAAATCCACAATAATGATTTAAACATAAATTTAATTCTACTCTACCATATTTAAATTTTTGAATAATTAAGTAACATTTTAAGTATTTAGGAAATTATATTTTTTATGGTTCAAAGTAAATTGGAGCATAGGGGTTTAGCTGTTTTACTGATTTCTCTAAAGATTTTTATAAAAAAAATTACCAAAACCAATAAACAATGTAAAAATAAATAAAAGCGTGGTTACTTTTGGTTAATATTACTTGGTTATGTATTTTTCACTTTATTTAGGTTTGCCACTTTACTAATAAAACAATTTAACTAAAAAAATACAATTATACTGTTTTTATTGTTAAGAATAATGAATGATATTTCTTTTATTGTATACCTCGTACATTCTATTTTGTCGTACTTATTTCCAGTTCCTTAACTTTAGTTTAAATATTTTAACATTTTTTTATTTTAACTTTAGTTTTTAAGGTTGGTGTTCTTGAGAAAGAAGTTATTTATTTAGAAAACTGAATATATTAACTTTTAGAAATTGTTTTTATACAAATCTGTAAGAAGTGAAAACATTCCAGTTAGATTAAATAAACCAAATTTACGTTCTGAATCTATCATCTATAATATAACTAAAATCCTAGTTATAAGTTGTTAAGAACTCAAAAAAACTACTTGGCCTACCATGTGATAGTATTCTCCAAACAGGCCAGCCGAAGGATAGCACCTAATTTAGCCTTTTAAAAAAAATACATTACATTTTAAATAAATGTAAAACAGTGTATTTTAAAAATGAAAAATAAATATTTTACATTTTATTCTAGCTACAAATAAATTTTAACAAAATGTATTTTTGTCAGCGTGTTTGAATGGAAATTAATGGCCAAAGAGTTAGTTTCTATAGGCTAAGTCAAGCCAAGAAGATGTAGTCGAGTGCCTAATGACCTGCCCGTCGACCGTCCCCTTGCAAACAAAATTACTAGTCGCTGTACAACATGCTAGTTCAAATTTGAAATTTTAGCACTTGCCATTGTAATTAATAATTATTCAAATCAATGGGTTCCAATCGATTTTTTTAACACAATTCAGTTTCCAACCCAAATTAATCGGACAATTTTTAAGTTTTTATTGTTACTATTATTGTTTAATGTTCGTTTACAGAAATTGTTAAAATTGTCCGATTGATTTGGGTAAAAAAGTGACATATATCAAATAATCGACTTAAATCCATTGATAACAATAATTTTTAATTACAATGTCAATTCCTCAAGGTTCAAATTTTAACTAGCCTGTGCAGTACAGCCGGTGACTAATTTGTATAAGGCAGGGGCGGACAACAGTTAAGCCATTAGACCCTCGCTACCCCTTCTTAGCTTGACTTAGCCTATAGAAAGGTCTCTTAACTTTTTTAACGTGACATTCTTATTGAAGCCATGTCCTATGAAAACCCCCATTCAACCCTCTTTCATCCCTCGCAAACTCTCCCAATAATTCAAGCACGTCCCAGTTTCGGTGGCCACCTTTTAACTTATAACCCCAATATTAATAATTTTAGTTGTTCTTTCTCTTCCACAGGATCTGATTCTGCCATGGATTTAGTCTCAATATACGATGTATAATGTATTTCACACCACGATATTATTGTACGACTAGGGGAAACCCCTGCACTTTTCGCGTGCCAACTCCGTCACTCGCTTCGCTCGTGACACTTCGGCCTTTGGCCTCGGTATGTGCCTTCTAACTACAAATATTTGTAGTTACACGGCTGATGATTGATTCAATAAAAAGATGGCTCCATTAGATTACCATTGAAATCTTCCCCTGACTCGCTAGAGGGGAAGAGCCGTAGACGTAGAGGCCAGAGGGAGCAAATAAAACCATGTTTAAAACTTGTACACAACTTCCTAAAGTAATAACAATAAATCTTTATTTATGTTGACTACAGTTTGTTATATACAAAACGTCATAATAAATAAGAATAAAGCCAACAAATAAAACATGTGAAACCAGAAACACGGCATTCATTAATGCATTCTATATAAATTTCCAACATTCATTCCCACCCTCATTCATACTCTGGCAATTTCTGTCTCAGCCGAGATTCACTCTCCCAGTTGTATTGGAGGAACTCCCCCACCGAGTAGAAGGCCTTTTGAGTCAAGAAACTCTTCAGTCTGACTTTTAGTGCCTGGGGCACTGGAACATTTTTCATTGAGTCAGGCAGACTATTGATAAACGTAACACCCGACGGTAAGCGCTCGTATATCGCCGTTCTGTGCTGTCCCTGCCTCTGGTTCCGTATATACATATGTATGTCACTACCTCGCATAAGGTGACACTTGGTCATACAGAGGAGAATAGCTTCAAGGATGTAAAGATAGAGCAGTGTTAGTAATCTCAGTTCAGTAAAGGCTGGTTTACACGACTCTCTAGAATTCAGTTTTGAGGTAGATCGCAGTCTGACTATTCAAAGCAATTGAGTGTTTCAGCATCCACCCTATACTGGTATTCCATAGGTGAGGTGGTAATGAATTATACCAAAGTAGGCCATGAGGAGAACTTGGGTATGACAAAACTTTGACAGTTTTCTCAGATCGTAAACGTCAGATGAGACGTGCCACATGATTCGCTCACGTCAAACTTCAGTCAAAGTAAGTTCCAAGGAACTTTGCTGACTCGACCTGTAAGACGGCGTTGTCTGCCATTACCATTGGACTATTTACTAAGACTTCGGGTCTCAAGCAGAATTGAAAATAATTTGTACTTGAACTTTTAGTATTTTCTACAGTGTTGGTTGCAACTGTTTAAAACAAGAAACGGTTGCATTTCCAACAGTTCGGCTGAGGCTGAACGCTGAACGTCTTGTGAACGATGAAAAGAGTTGTGTTATCGGCGTACTGTCCGTATTGTAGAACTAAACCAACATCATTAACGTAAATAAGAAACAATTGTGGACGTATTGAAATAATATGTACGCTTGCTGATTTTTTTTTTTTTTTTTTGCAGCCTGAAGAAAGTCTTTTGGTGATTGATGAGTGGTGTAGTGAAGTAATGTATATATACAAGAGAGCATAGACAGTGACACTTGCATTCGCTTTTCGGTTGTTTATATTTATAGTCAAACAAAACTTCCACTGAACCAATCAAATTTAGTTTCTTTTCAAGAAAAATGTTATGTGTTATAAAAAAAGTTATAATATTATGACATCGTTATTTACATTTCAACAGCTGTTAATATTTCATTGATTCATCGTTTAATTTAAACAGTTGTTACTTTTCTATTCAATTTAAATATCTTTTCATGTTATTTAATGACCGACACACATACTTTGTAGGCTTCCCGTGCTCTTCAGGTGAAAATATTGAACAATTAAGATCTTATTGCACAAATACGAATAGTGTAAAATGTTTTGACATGTCAATCGTTTAAACCGATCAAGAAATAAGCGTGGAGTTGCGTAAAAAAATCTTACCACCTATAATTACTGTACGAATATCGAAAACCAAATCTGTAAAAATTACAAAAAATGCCATTTTATATTTTTTGATGGGTTGTTATTGGTACAGAATGGATTTATTTTAGTCAGTATAGCGCCTTGACCTCTTTGCACACGTGTCGTGCCAATAGCCTGTTTTAAAATGCAGGCGCACGTTGGATCATCGGCGTCTAGCATCAATGGTTGTAGCATTGATTTTGTCTATCCAATATTGCATGCAGTAAAAAGATAAACTCTTTTTGAAATGTCTGGTTACTTCAAAAGATTTGGTCCTCAAACGGCCTGTATATGATTGTTAATCTTTAAAGTAGACGATGAAATAAATTAACTGTGTTTATACTACGTATTTGATTTACGTTATCTAAATAGCGTTTCTGATTTATTTTCACATCTAATATTTGTTCTTCAAAAGTGGTTTTAAATACGTATAATTATTTATAGCGTAAGTTATATTGTCAGCTTCTATTTATTAATTAACTTAAATAAATATATACAGGATGTCCAGCTTCGACTGTCATATTTTTGAGGATTGTTTGTCAGGTCAAAACAAGGAAATAATGCCATATAACATGTGTCCTATCTCAATTCGTTTTCTGTCTGTGTGTCTTTATGTGTTTTTTACACAAATTTGAATATCTCAAGAACCGTTTGACATACAATACTGAATTTTCTTATGAAAGTTGATCTAACAAAGATACAGTCCATGTAAAAACGCTAAACATATAAGATTATCAGTTTCGAAATGGCGGCTGTCTAAAAATTTCAAATTCAATAAAAAAACTACACATTTTACCTAAAAATGTTAAAATACAATATTTGTCGACTACGTTATGCCAAATTCAACGGTATGCCAATTTAAAAGATCGGTTGACAAGTAACAGAAAAAACTTATTTTCATGTCTGAAAGCAGTGTTATCTGAGTACTCTTTACCCACATTATGCTTTCAGACATAAAAATAAGTTTTTTCTGTTACTTGTCAACCGATCTTTTAAATTGGCATACCGTTGAATTTGGCATAACGTAGTCGACAAATATTGTATTTTAAGATTTTTTTGTAAATTGTGTAGTTTTTGTTATATATGACTTTGACATTTTGAGACAGTCGCCATATTGAAACTGATAATCTTAGACATTCAGCTTTTTTACATGAAATGTATCTTTATAATATCAACATTTATATGAAAATTCAGTATTGTATGTCAAACAGTTTTTGGGATATTATAATTATTGTAAAACACACAGACAGAAACTAATCGAGATAGGACACATGTTATATGACATTACTTGCTTGTATTGGCCTGACAAATAATACTCCAAAATATGTGTCAGTCGAAACTGGACAAACTGTACATAAAGCTGTGATACATATACTAGATGAAAAAGTCCAAAAGTCGTTAGATATTCATAAAAATATCAAGTGATCTATTATTACAAAGATAAATCCAATCTATCGAGCCATATAAGACCTACCTCACTGATTCTGTTTATGCTGACTAGTCCTCCTTAAAAAAGCGCAGGGTGCACTCTGTAACCATGTGATCCATTGTTTGGATAGAGTCCTCGCAATCATACGACTGACCTAGTGTCAATCTCCATTTGTATTCCTAGTAGTTAAATCTGCCCACGTAATTTCGGAATGTCTTTGTAAGTTCGATTTAAACGACACTTTGTTGTACAGATGGGGAGTTTATGAGCCACAATTGGGAAGGTCACAGAAAATGCAGTTGGAGAGTTTGTTTGAGCTAAAACATGTTATACGAGGGTGAGCACTTTTATTGATGAGTGGTTTAGATGATTGCATGTAATGCAAATAATTTTCACAGTAATAAATTGAAATTAATAGGCCTAAATAATGGACCCATGATATGTGTACTGACCTGGAGATATGACCGGGTCATGTTTACCGTGTACAGCCGCCAGGCACGCCATTCTGACCTTTGTATAGTCTACCGTCCGCAGTCAAGTTACAACAGCATTTAATTAACCGATGATAATTTACAAAGCTGCAACATTTCATCGGCGAATTATATGCACTGGGTTCAAGTATGTCGGGAAAGCATAACTCTCTGTTGAATTTGAAAATATCAGCAAATAATGCAAATGAATTTGAACATATATCAAAGATAGAACCAACAAACTTTATAAAAAAAAAAAAAAAAAACGTAACTTTAATTTAAATTTTGACAAAGCAAACTTGGTTTCTTTTAAAATAATACAACACATAAGATGAACATACAAAATAATATAATATCTAATAATAAACATATTGAAAAACAAATCAGCACAAATTGCCTTTTTTGTACATAGATCAAAATTTAACTTGCAACGAACACGTAAAAAATCATTTCTTAAATAAATTCAGGAATATATGCTCTTTATAGAATGTCGTTTTTATGTAATACTAGCTGTGCCCGCCCGCTTCGCCGGTCATAATATTGAGTTTGATTTAGAACCTAATAGCTGAAATAATTCGAGCATTTTTGCTTCTTCTACCAATATTAGATTTTTTAGGAGGCATGTCATAAAAAGTAAACTGCAAAACAAATAATTATTTATTTTTTATTTTCACGTTTCACCGCATGTTTTAATTACCGAGGAAAAAAGGTTAACACCAAATACAGATCACCTGATCAAGTAAAAGTAGTGTGTGCTACACTCTCAAGGTGAAATGTAGAACTACAATAAATCAAAACATATACAGTACTGTTGTTGTGAGAACTTCAATCTGCTTATGGCATGTGAAACTACATTAAACCACACAGTCATATGTTTTTTGTAAACAATTCAGATTCTCCATTTGAATAACATGGGATCTTTAGGAGCCCGTGGGGCGGGACCCTGTGGACGGATCTGCATCAAACTTTACAGAAACCATCTCGGGAGTATACAAGACAACATCCTAAAGTTTCATGGCGATCGGTTGGGTGGTTTGGCAGCGCATAAACTTCAAACATACAAACATCCTCTTTTATAAATATAGAGTACCAGGAAAGCCGATCTCCGATCGGGTTCATATCATCTAATCGCTGACTTCCAATAACGAATTTAAATGAATCCCAAGATACTGAAACATGCCATGAAGCTGAAATTGAAAATACAGATCTTGATTCAAACAATGAAACAAATCTTATGACTTGTAATAATACTTTGCAAACAACTTCTACAAATAATTCTGGAAATACCTTACAAACTTCTAGCAACTTTCTTAATTACGATTTGCCATCAACCTCGGTGTTACCCCCGAGGTTGATGGCAAATCGTAATTAAGAAAGTTGCTAGAAGTTTGTAAGGTATTTCCAGAATTATTTGTAGAAGTTGTGTGCAAAGTATTATTACAAGTCATAAGATTTGTTTCATTGTTTGAATCAAGATCTGTATTTTAAATTTCAGCTTTGAAATTATAATAAAAATGAAATAAAGTTCGAGAATAACTGAATTGTGTATTTTAGACATAGGTAAGAAAAATACAATAATATTTGGTTTGTTTACATTTTAACAGATTCAGAAAAACATGTGTTATTTAAAAAAATAAATTAAAATCATAACTCACATGTTGAAATAGTAAATAGTAAACATTAAACAGTGGTATTGACCCACCCGCCTGTCTCCTATATTTTTACTGTGTACTTTTGGAATCGTGAAAACTCATAGAAAATGAGTTTTCTCAAAATTGTCACCAAATCCATTGGATTCCTGAGGTAGAAAACCTTTTATAGACAAAGTACGAAGAAAATCGGTAGAGCCGTTTTTGAAATAAAATGACTGGAAATAGGTACATACATACATACATACAATTCCTTGCTCGTTTTATAGTATAAGATATACAAACATCCTCTTTTATAAATATAGATTAAAAAACTAAAAGCAATTTATTGTGCTTATTCATCCACACATTTGTTATAGTATTGGCTTATATGGCACAACCAGTAAAAAAGTTCTTGATCAAGTTCTTAAACTAAAAAGAGAGCCACAAGAAAAATTATGGTCAATCAGCAAGTTTGTTATTAACATGAAAACTCTAACAACGTATGGACAGTACATTTACGAGACATATTTATTCATAAAAAAGCTCCAAAAAAATTAATGAACATTTTCAGATACACTCGTAATTATAAATTAAGAAATAAAATTCGCATCTCGTACCCACACATCGTAATCTAATTGTAAAAAAAGAAAAGAAAAAAAAACACGAGACCAAAATATTTAAAAATTTTACCTAAAATTATAGTCTACAAAGGCCTTAATATATTAAAGATAAAATTAAGAAAATACATAGCTTATGCTGCGCTTTATTAAAGCAACGAATTTTACAAAATGAAAAACAATATCTAGTAAAGAAGAAAAGAAAATAAAAACAGACAAGAAATTAAAAGTTCGATTTAAAACACAAAATATAATTAAACATACAATCAATCTACATCTATATATATATATATATATATATATATATATATATATATATATATATATATATATATATATATATATATATACAGGGCCACCATTGTGATCTTGGAAACCACAAGTCTGACAAAACACATCAAACGGGGAAACGGGAAACCTAACCTTCTTTTTGGAGACAATTCAAAATACATATTTCAAAATTTGAAAAATGGCCGCCATTTTACAACATGGCGGTCAACTTTGTTTTGTATTATGGAACACCCTATATTTTATGACAGTTTTTTTTATAGTAGTTTTAAGACTTTTATTCTTGGCAGTTTTTCGGTATTTTGCTTAATAACGTAGATATGAGAGCTAAAAATGTTCAGATTCCTTATGGAGATTACCATTGAGATAATATTTTTTGAAATATACATTAAAAAATGATCCAAACACTAAAGATTACAGCAAACAATTTGGAAAATTCATGCTATTCTTTTTACGCGATTTGACAGAATAGTGTATTAAATTATAATACTGTACAGAGAAATTTAAACAATACTGTATGTTACTATTTTGTCATAGATAAATTGATGTTGGCAGCACTGTTACCATTATCAGCTATTTAAGTCAACTTCTAATACATACTGACAGCTGTATTAAACAGTTAAATTAAACAGCTGATAATTGCAACAGTTCTGCCAACATCAATTTATCTGTGACAAAATATTAACAAATTTGTTTAAATTTCGGTAAATTATAATTTAATATACTAATCTGTAAAATCGTGAAAAAATAGCTAAGTATACATGTTCAAAATATTGCTGTAATCTTTGCAGATTAAATATGTTTTTGAATGTGTATTTAAAAAAAATGTTACCTCAATCTCCATAAGGAATCTGAGCATTTTGAGCTCTCATATGTACGTTATTAAGCAACATATCGACAAATAAAATGCCTAGAATAAAAGTCTTAAAACTACTATTTATATCTAAAACTGTCGTAAAATATAGGGTGTTTCATAAGACAAAACAAAGTTAACCGCCATCTTGGAAAATGGCGGCCATTTTTTAAATTTTGAAATATGTATTTTTAACTGTTTCTAAAGACAAGGTAAGGTTCCCCATTTGAAGTTTCAAAAATCACAATGGTGGACCATTTAGAAAAGACACCATGTGGGCTATTTAAAGAAGGGAGGCGTCAAAATGGTTATACCGTGGGAATTTAAATAAATAAAATAAACAAATAATAGCTGCAGGAATGCGGGCGGAATTACAGCCCAGTTCGACAAAATTAAACAATTTTGACTATAGAAGATTATACCTCCCCGGCACATTTGGAACCTGTGCATCCAAGTCTGGCAATGACTATACAATGCGTGCAATAACCAACATGCGGTACAACGTTTTGACTATAGAAGATTATACCTCCCCGGCACATTTGGATCCTGTGCATCCAAGTCTGGCAATGACTATAAATTGCTTGCAATGACCAACATGCGATACAAAATTAGTCATTTAAACTCTTTTTTAAAGTGGCAAAATATCTTAAAAAATAATAATTTGTTTTAGTTTTATCTCAAACATTTCTTTTTATTATTGTGCTCAATTATTTGACAGTTCCTTGTTGTAAATGTACAAACCGTTGAGAAGTATCTATGGAACTTAGGACTTTGTGAGAGTCAAGGCGCGCGTTATATACTCACCCACGTCTCTCCGTATATGTAGTGTTAACCTGTCAGCCAACAACTTCACGATGGTATTTCATGTTTTAGAAACAGACCAGTAAGTCGTCCATGTAGAAAGCCGCCTGCCGTAGATTCCTTGTGCGCAGCGCCACTCACTGGGTGTCAAGGACCTCTGTTAGGTCCGCTGCCTTTTAAGGGCAGCAACTTCCACTCAGTGTTGCCGCAGGAAAGTCAAGTAAGGCACATTTGTCTATGGAGAGGTGGACGGGACTTTTTAGCCAGTGTGATAGACATCAGGACTCTGTTCCAATATTAATCCTTTTGGACTAGCCTATAGGCAGTCCCATAGAACGTTGTCACTATTCTCGCTGATAACAAGTCTTAACAAAGTGTTATTAACATTTTGTTAGATGCATTACTTTACAAACGTATGTTACCTATTATGTGCTTATGAAACACTGAATCCGTCCGTATCGATGACTTGTGATTCATTAGTTAGACGCCTATCTTAGAGACATGAGCAAATATGAGGAGCGAATGAGTGTGATGAGTGTAGATGAACGAGTGTAATCATTATCACTAACTAAAGTAAACTGTTCCTTAGCTTTGGTCTAGTTATCTTTCCTACACAACATATGAATCTTGACTAATGATTACCACCCAACATGGACACCTCAGACTTCTATAGTAGTGTCCACGTCGATGGCAACCGTTGAGTGGACGCCGTGTCGGCATAAAAAGGACTGAGTATAGAACCTATCATCTACAATCTCCACAACACAAGTAGTTGGGTTACAACACTGCGCCACTGGTGGCGACACTAATGTATAACGTTTGCGTAAGTGTAACGTGTAGAGAATGTCACAAATCAGAGCATGGCAAATACCAGTAACCCCCCCCCCCCTCAATCCCTACATGTCATGTTCTCACGACATTATAAACCCAGAAGGTGTGTTGTCCGTGTCACCTCCTGACGCACGCAACGAGACAATGCCGCAGCTTCAATGATTTTTGTTGCACCGATTTTAATAATACGCAGTTTAGTTCTGAATTAGGTCATAGTTCGAGGATGCCCCCCTAACCCAAAATGTAATTTTTGTGACCCAAATGTGCCCCCCTCTCTACCATCCCTCCTTCTAATAGGAGAGTCGTTGTGTAATTGTTCATTTCATCACACGACGAATCAAGCTGCGTTTACACTACGCAACTTGTTTAAGAAACTTGTAATTTACAACAGAGTTGCACAACAAGTTTGGAAACGCAGTTATACAAGTTGTATAATGCTCCACAACAAGTTTGGAAACGCACCTATACAAGTTGTATAATGTTGCACAACAAGTTTGGAAACGCAGTTATACAAGTTGTATAATGTTGCACAACAAGTTTGGAAACACAGTTATACAAGTTGTATAATGATGCACAACAAGTTTGGAAACACAGTTATACAAGTTGTATAATGCTCCACAACAAGTTGGGAAACGCACCTATACAAGATGTATAATTATGCACAACAAGTTTGGAAACGCAGTTATACAAGTTGTATAATGTTGCACAACAAGTTTGGAAACGCACCTATACAAGTTGTATAATGCTCCACAACAAGTTTGGAAACGCACCTATACAAGTTGTATAATGATGCACAACAAGTTTGGAAACGCAGTTATACAAGTTGTATAATGTTGCACAACAAGTTTGGAAACGCATCTATACAAGTTGTATAATGTTGCACAACAAGTTTGGAAACGCAGTTATACAAGTTGTATAATGATGCACAACAAGTTTGGAAACGCAGATATACAAGTTGTATAATGTTGTACAACAAGTTTGGAAACGCATCTATACAAGTTGTATAATGTTGCACAACAAGTTTGGAAACGCAGTTATACAAGTTGTAAAATGTTGCACAACAAGTTAGGAAACGCAGTTATACAAGTTGTATAATATTGCACAAGTTTGGAAACCCATTTATACGAGTTGTATAATGCTGCACAACAAGTTTGGAAACGCAGTTATACAAGTTGTATAATGTTGCACAACAAGTTTGGAAACGCACCTATACAAGTTGTATAATGCTCCACAACAAGTTTGGAAACGCACCTATACAAGTTGTATAATGATGCACAACAAGTTTGGAAACGCAGTTATACAAGTTGTATAATGTTGCACAACAAGTTTGGAAACGCATCTATACAAGTTGTATAATGTTGCACAACAAGTTTGGAAACGCAGTTATACAAGTTGTATAATGATGCACAACAAGTTTGGAAACGCAGTTATACAAGTTGTATAATGTTGTACAACAAGTTTGGAAACGCATATATACAAGTTGTATAATGTTACACAACAAGTTTGGAAACGCAGTTATACAAGTTGTAAAATGTTGCACAACAAGTTAGGAAACGCAGTTATACAAGTTGTATAATGTTGCACAAGTTTGGAAACACAGTTATACGAGTTGTATAATGTTGCACAACAAGTTTGTAAACACAGTTATACAAGTTGTATAATGTTGCACAACAAGTTTGGAAACACAGTTATACAAGTTGTATAAAGTTGTACAACAAGCGTGTTGTACAATTAATAAACGGGCCCAAAGAGTTGGCACAAACTCTCCCCCATATTAAACACTAAAAAACAAAACTTTGAAAGGAACCAGTTTCATTCCCAATAATGTTTTTTTGCCATAACTAAAAAACTGGTTAAGTTAGAGACATGCGGTGTTTACTAAAATATTTTAAATTGTAATTCGCATCTTTCCAGAAAATTTAATCAAAATCATTAGAGCCGTTTGAGAGAAAATTCTGAAACGCATAAAAAAACTAAAATTTTAAAAAAGTGAAAAAATAGTCTGGATATGTTGGCTAAATACACCTACTTACAAAATTTCATAAAAATTTATCCATCCGTTCGGTCTCCAGCGAACTGCACATACAATCATACAGACACGTACGGACAGACACGAACGTTTTTCTCGAAAAAAAAACACACTTTTTTGGGTTCAGAGAACCCTAAAATGGATTTTTAGACCAACTTGTAAAACAATCACAATACTTTATCTATGCTAACGCATATGGGAGAAAGTAAAATCGATATTTACAACAGGCTGCAGCCTTGCCTGCACGAGTTTCATAAACTTATTGAAAAGTGGTATGCGCCGTGCGACTTGTTCATAAAACATTGCCGACGGCGACGTCCATTGCTGTCAAAGCACACGACCTAGTAGCCCAAGAATTAAAATTCCTGCTCCGACTCCAAAATTTTTCTGGAGAGGAATATATTGAGCCCGTTTAAGTTAGATCTTTCTGTCAGTAGAGATGAAAGTGTTGCTAAGAAAAAAAGGAAGGTAAATCTAGTGAATATTTACCAGCACAGTATGTCTTCCTCGCTTCCAACGAAGAGCAACCCAGAATCCTATGTTAGCTCTCATTTTTCGCACATCAGCGACCATCACGTCCTTACGGCTTGGCGACAAAAGGTAGAATTTGAGATAACATGGTTCATAAAACTGTTGTATAGGAAAAACATTTCCGTCTGTGTACTAGAACAAATGTTGAAAAAAGTTTAATGAACAAAAGTTAAAGGATTATAAAACAAAAGTTTGATGAAACTTAAACGGTCAAAATCATGAGTGCTTTTGCAATTTTTTTATAATTGTACATTGTTTGTCATATATCTATTAAATTACCTAACTGGAAACGGTCGTGAATCACTAATTGGTATTGTTGGTATCTCTAGACTCGTAGCATGCACGACATATATATTTCCCCATTACTAAACAATAAGAATAGCATTATTATTTGATGTGATAAATGAAAGAGCGTGAATACTAAGCCAGCATTAATGAAAAATATTACATAATACAACAAACTTTATCCTTTTTTTAGAACATCCGAGTATTTTATGCTGAAAAATAAGGTTTATTATTAATGTTCGAACCCCGTACTCAATTGCCAAATAAATGAATGCTCTTCAGAGGCGAGCAGTACAAGTACTAAAATCGATTACTCAATAGGGATGCATTTCAACTGGCTTGTAAGAATGAACGTGGAATCAATACGTTCTAAAGTTGTCCGATGAACAAATGTATTGTCTATCTATCAATGTTCCTCAGATATATTCGACTTTCGTGATTTGTGACATCTGCTATAATTTAGTATGATACAGATCCTACAGTCTCATTAATAAAATTGGTCAGATCAACTGAGGACCAATGTAAGGGTTTTTAGTGATTTAAATTCTATTATTGGTTCTTTGTTTTCGAATTGAGTAGACAACATAACTTTTGACATGTTTATAATATTGTAATCTTACGTTTGAAGTGACTATTAATACCATAACAAAGTGGTAACATTACAAAACTAACGTGAGTTCCCGTAGTAACTATGTGTGATAATGATTGGTTATTTATGAATTCTGCTGGAAGTATAAAATGCGGATCCGTCTCAGTTGGATCGCATAAACACAAATAACGCTCGTCTGTTTGACAATGATTGTCAGCTTTCGTGTTTGCTGACACAAGTAGTCTGACAGACTCATGTCAACGTGACTCTCTGACTCATACATATTTGATTGTACTGTCAAGTATTTTGTAGGCTAAATACATGTAAACTCTCCTCCGTGTGGTGTCATTGAATGTCGGCTTTCGTGTTGCCGGACACAAGAAGTCTGACAAACTGACGTCAACCTGGCTCTCTATCTCATACATATTTGATTTTACTGTCAGTTATGTGTGGGCTAAATGCATGTAAACTCTCCTCCATATGGTATCATTGATTGTCGGCTTTCGTGTTTCCCGACACAAGTAGTCTGACGTCAACCTGATTCTCTGACCCATACATATAATATTGAACTGTCAGTTTTGTGTATGGTAAATAGATGTAAACGTTCGTCCATGTGGTATCACATGGTGGCCTTACGTGCTTCCAGTCAAAAATAGTTTTACATATATTTGTAAACTACATTATTGAAGAAAATACTTAATAGATTAAAGTATAATGCTAGTGTCCATCAATCGTCAAAAATCTTTTGTATGAACATGTAAGATTTTTTAGTACTTTATGTACGGGGAATGTAAAATAAAAATAATTTTAATACGGTTTTTGAAAAAAAAAAATAGAAAATAATTTTTAAAATCAAATTCACAAAAATATAATTTGCTAGAAAATTAAATTGAAACATTTCTTCAGCGTACTGCAAAACATTATCTACATTTGTTATGTTTAAGTGTGGTGCCCATGCTTGTGCATTTTGTCATAGACATTTTTTTAAATTAATTATCTAGAAACAGAGTTATTTATAGTTTTAAAGAAAACTGTTTCTTAAAAAAATATTATGGTTTAATAAATGGAAAGTTCCATTGTTTAATGATGACTAGTATATTTGAACTGACTTAATGTTCCAGGTTCCCCAAGACTTTACAGACTTCAACCTGCTGTGGACAGGAGTACATCCAAAGCCTCAAGTCCTGCGGGGTCTGAGCAATCATCAGCGAGTCAACCACTTCCCCAGGTGATTGTCCTGAAGCCGTTAACATTTCACTTTGGTTTTGTAATTACTAATGTAATTACATTCATATCTTGCGAGGTAGAGTTGGAGTTATCGCAGCTCAACCATGTGAATTGTGTACCATCGACAATCATGTTACACTTTGGACATTTACCATTCGTACAATCCATCCCTATGCTCCTTTTATTGCAAGTGCAGTGCCTTAACTCCAGCTGCCTCAACTCAGAGTTATAGTCGTGGCAGTTAGTTACCCATTTGATTCCCAGTCAGTTACCATATGGCTTTCCCCCTGCCACCCTCGTCTTTCAGATATTATATTCAACCATTTATTTCAGATTAAGTGCAAGAGAGCACTTGTACTTAATCTAACTTAAACGTAGCTTCACTTGACTAAAAACATTTTTTACTCTTCGCCTCTGTAACAGACATATTGAAGATGCAGACTGCTGCTGAAGATGTTATACAGAAAATCTGAACCAAAACCATTTTGATTATTTGACAATAACTTTGTTGGATAATGATTTTTGCGTCAATTCAATTGCAGCAACGAGAGATATTTGATGTGTACAATGTAGTTAATCTGAAGTCTAATCTTCATGAATTTTTCTTTGGATTTTACTAGGGTTGCATTTTAAACAAAGAGTAAAACATTACTTTTGTGATTTTGAAGTATTTAAACTGGACTGTTTTGAAATGTAATTGTGGAGTTTAACGTGTCTTCAAGGGTTAAGAATAATGCTAAACTTTTGTTAAAAAAAAAAAAACTTTTAAATTAATATATTGATCTTTTATACATTCTCATTTATATTTTATGGTTTTGGTTGATTATGGGGCAACTGCTGCTAAAAACCTTCATAATAGTTTATTGCTACAAATAGAATTAATAAGAGTAGTTCGCTGATTAAATTGGAATGGTTCATTCATTTAGAAATCATTTTAAAGAAATGGATATTATGATCGTTTACAGTTTATGTATTTTTGAAACTTCTGAACATACATAAAAATGCTTCTCCATTGGGCAATCATCATAATTACAATAAAGATAGTCGAAATATTTTTTTATTTTCTAATCACAGACTCACCTTATTTGAAAGTAAACCTTCATATTTTGGAATTAAATTTATTAACTATTTGCCAAATGAAATTAATACTATTGTAGACTTCTTAAAGTTTTAAAAATCTGTCTAAACTTACTAAGTCAATAAGCCTATATACAACATAAGTAAATATTTTAGTTGTCTAACCATAACATTGCTATCTATATATATTTTATATATATATATATATATATATATATATATATATATATTATATATTATATATATAAAAGCCAAATACCACTCACTGATCACTGTTTCTCGAAAACTACTAAACCTTCGAGGCTAAAATGTTGTAAGACGATTGGTCTTATATTGTAGGCATGCATTAAGATGGGATCTTGAAAAATTCATCATAGTCCATTTTATAGTGTTGAGGCATTTTTGAGCCGTGACTGACTTATGTGTAGAATTTAATTAGGTTAAAAACTCAATGAAACCTATTGCAATGGTTGGTAAAGATTATTTCGGTTCTTTCATTTTCAGATTTTCTACTTTTTAGTTAGCTGAATTATGAAAACATTGTGATTTTAATGTAGTATGATATTCAACTGATTGTTTTATATATATATTTTGTTACAGATCATATGAACTAACAAGAAAAGACCGCCTGTACAAAAATATTGAAAAGATGCAACATGCTAAGGGGGCAAAGCATTTTGATTTCATTCCCCAGACATTCATAATGCCAGGAGACTTCCGAGAGTTTACGACAAGCCACTACCGCACTAGGGGCCCCTGGATTGTAAAACCAGTGGCTTCCTCTCGTGGCAGGGGTATTTACATTGTTAATTCTGTAAGTTATTATAAAATTGGTATATACTTCATAATGTAAATATTAATAATATATTAAGTTAGGGATTTACATAAATTTGTAGAAACACAGAATAGTCATTTGTTTAAAAGTGCAAAATTCATGCTTTCAGTTTTCAATTGTATTACAACACTTTTTTTATATGATTTTTTTGTAGAATCTCTCTTGACAAAACACAAGTATATGGAGCATCATATTATAAATAAAACCACTTAACCCTCCAAGTGGGTAATAAATGCCTAATTTGGCAGAGAAATTTGACCGGTTTTGCACAGTACAACCAAATTATCTATAAAATATATAAAAATCTTTGTATATATTACTTATTATATACCAAATTAAAGCTACTTAACTGTAGAATATATTAGAAGTAAAATAAATCACTTACCATAGTTATTTTTCTTTTGTAACCACCCAATGAATCTAAAATATTTTTTTAAAATTGTGTGTCTGTTTTCAGTCAATAAAAAATCACTACATAAAAAATGAAACAGCCATTTTGTTTGAAATTTGACAAAGAAGAAACAAATATATAGTTTACTTACACTAATTTGATAAACAGAAACCATAAAATAGTCTGAAAATAACTATGTACACAGATAACGACGCAAAACATAGCCCAAAAAAAAAGAACAATCATAACCAAAACAAAAAAAGTTATGAAGTCAGCTGATATAAATAATGAATACTATATGAAATTAAACTTTACAATCTGCTCTTTTGAATGGTACCAAATATATAGGTATTTATTTTTATTTATGACAGAAATTAAGTTTATCAAAAAGGCTTACATAATGAGACACTACAGCATCTTTGTCACAAAGTGGGAAGGGGGCAAAAGACGCTACAGCATCTTTTGCCAAGTGGAGGGTTAAAGATTTGTAATATAATTTTAATTTTCTTTGAGAAGTTTATTTAAATAAATATAATCTACATTTAGAATATAACATGCAATACAGGTTATGATCGTACTTAAATTATGATTTACTAACATCTAAACTGCAAACATCTACGGATATGTCGACCCTTGATCACCTATAGACTGATTTAAGGGCAAGCAAGAACAGGAATTTTGCCTGAAACAATTTAGTATAATTTGGATAGGATATAACTGTAAAAATTCCAATCAAACTCCTAAAGTACAGCGTGTAGCTTTTTTTAAATTCATATATCACTTTTGTTTATCAAAGGTGGTTATTATTAAAAGATTTTCTGTTACATATATACAGGGTTTGCATAAAATACCCTTTATGACTTTGGAATACATGAAAACTAAGAAAAAAGTTCCTATAGACACATATCCTAAAACACTTAGTACGTATATGGGGCTTCTTCCCTTCTTGGATTCATATTCAACTCCAATAGAGATCTCAATGGTATTTGTTAGAAGTCAACCAATGGTGCGTCCAATATTAGAGCATTGCTCAATGATCTGGTCACCATATCAGTATGGCCTCATAGACCTACTTAAAAATACACAAACACTGATCATGGATCCTCAAGACTTCTGGGACTCAAACTTACATACTCCTGTAACTTTCCTCGAGAAATTACAGAAGCCAACAGTTTCTGGGATTGTGTCCCACCCGCCCACCCATACACGCACTGTGGTATTGACCCACCCGCCCACCCATACACGCACTGTGGTATTGATCCAAAAAAACAAAGTATATGGGTGGGCGGTCGGGTCAATACCACTGTATGTGTATGGGTGGGCGGGTGGGTCATTTCCACTGTACATGTATGGGTGAGCGGGTGGGTCATTTCCACTGTACATGTATGGGTGGGCGGGTGGGTAATTTCCACTGTACGTGTATGGGTGGGCGGGTGGGTAGTTTTCACTGTACGTGTATGGGTGGACAGGTGGGTCATTTCCACTGTACGCGTATGCGTGGGTGGGTGGGTCATTTCCACTGTACGTGTATGTGTGTGCAAGTGAGTGTCCCGCATGTATCGACCTGTTATTACCGTGGGAGGAATATCACTGTACGTGTATGGGTTGGGCGGGTGGGTCATTACCACTGTACGTGTATGGGTGGGCGGGTGGGTCATTACCAATGTACGTGTATGGGTGGGCGGGTGGGTCAAATCCACTTTACGTATTGGTGGGCGGGTGGGTCAATACCACTGTACGTGTATGGGTGGGCGGGACGGGTCAATACCACTGTATATGTATGGGTGGGCGGGCGTGTCAATACCACTGTACGTGTATGGGTGGGCGGGCGGGTCAATACCACTGTACATGTATGGGTGGGCGGGCGGGTCAATATCACTGTACGTGTATGGGTGGGCGGGTGGGTCTGTTGTATATGTTTTTTATATAATTTATCTTAATAACTCCTCTAGATATTATCTTCAAATCCAGTACATATATAAGGAATAATAAGACCTAATTAATATAGAGTATCAAGTTCATACTTTGTACCATTTCAAAATGGTGTCTATTTTAAGTTTTCAAGGCATAATATCTTAATAAGTATAAATTTAAAAAAACTACATAATACACAAATATTGCAAAATTTGATTTCGGAAAAGATGATACAAAGATTGTTAATATCGGATAATTAATAACTGATCACTTGATATTTTCGTAATTTAGTACACGCTTATTTTTTACAATTTATTCGTGCTAGGCGAGTAAAAATAGCAAAATGTTAAAAGAATTTATGATTGCCCAAGTAAATATAAGTTTTTCGTCAATACTGTTTTCCATTAATTTAATTTAATACATTTTCAACTACTTGAGTTTCCAATGACCTAATTGATCAACCCGAGTCTTGACCATTCCTCCAAATCTAGTTTCCTCAACAGTTGATAGACTGAAAATATGTAGTCCAGATCATCCACTTCTCCTCAGTCGTTGAAAAACTAGAAACACATAATTGAAATGAAATGAAATTAAATACGTTTTTATACGGGGTGAAGTTAGAACTATAAAGTCCTCTTTGCCACTTAACCCCATTAGGAAATGTTTCATTGGGGGTAATCCATAATTTCCTCACACTGGAGACGGTTTACTGATAATCATGACATACACACGCAGTGGTATTGGCCCACCCACCCATCCATACAAGTAGCATTGCTCCACCCACCCGCCCATATAAGTATGGTAGTATTGGCCCACTCACTCACCCAAACAACTACGGTGGTATTGTAGTGTTAGTGGAGGGCATATAAATAAAAAGTACCAACACCATAACTTATTTTATTAACAATGGTGCAGTGATATGATTTTACTGATTATAAACACATCACAATAATGTCTTCAGCAACTCCGACTAAAAATGTAAAAAAGAACGACACAAACTAAAATTTTTGTTTTATGACAGACCCAATTAATAAAATATAAAAAATTAGCAAAGCTATAATGTTTTAAAAGAAATGTAAAAAAATAAACCTATGTAAAATTTAAAAAAATTTTAAAGATAAATTTAACAATAAAAAAAACTAAAGTTAAAATAATAACAGCAGTAATATTATTTATATAACAGATATAAGACATGTATTGTATATAAAAACATTCTGATAGCATAAAAACAACATTTATGACATTGAATACTGAAAACATTGATTAGTCTGACACTAGCAGAGATGTGACAATGCAGGGTGGTACTTCAGGATCTAACTACTCAATTTAAATTTGTTCCTTGGAACTACTTCCAGTATTAAAAAATACTAATTTAACATTTTACAGTAAAAAACATCAAACCCACTAATATTACCGTATAGTGATTACTGTAATAATAATTTTAATAAATTGGATAATAGCAGAGGGAGTCATAACCCCCCTTTCCAGTCAAAACATATTTACTATGTTGGGCTTGTGTGTCGTATGAAAGATAAACGGTTACGATGAAATGAAAATTTAACCAGTATTATTTAACATGTTCATACAATTATTTGTGTACTGTGATGAAAATATGATGGTAAAACATCACATCATGATTTAAACCTTTCAATTATTAGTAAAAGCTAATGAGACTCTTTACCGATATAGTGAATGTATTTTAGTCCTCAGCCCAGTCCTTGTCCACCTGAAGAATATTCTGTAATAAAAAAATGGCCTGTAATGGTTGTTAAAACACTCTTAAGAAGCCAACAATACCCAACAATGGTCTTTGGTAAGTCCTGGAAGTAGAGTGAATGAGTTAGCAAACGATATTGACATGTCTAAAGGCCAATAGAACAGCAGGGTTCATGCTCTAGTGATTTATCGCACGCTTGCTTGTATCTTTAACTAACATGTATATTGGTACATGCTTTAAATTTATGTATTTAAGAATATTGTTGTGATTTATTTGGTAAAATAATAAAAAACAAAACAGGAAAATCTGTATTACTTTGTATTATACCATCATGTAATCAGATTCCATAATGAATTAAACCCTCTATTACTATAATTATATATATATATATATATATATATATATATATATATATATATATCTATATGTATGTATGTGTGTGTGTGTGTGTGTGTGTGGTCTGAAGAAGTTTTCGTAGCTACAATTTTAAATTTAACAATCCTATTTGTTTAGTTCAGTGAAGCTGAAGGACAAAATACTTTCTCTTGAGCCATGAAATATTCTGTCATAGGTATACTGGTGATGACCTTCCTACCTACCTATACACATACTGGGTTGATGACTTTCTCGTCTACCCATAAACGTACTGGGGTTATTTTTTTACGATTTGGAGGGCCATGCTTCAAACCAGGTAACGGTCCCTAAGCCAAAAAGGCTTATTGTGCGCCCTCTTTACAGAACTTCAAACCTCATCCAATCTCCAAGGTCCTTAGAGACACGGCTGTAACTGCAGGTATACCTCAGTTACAGCCGTGTCCCTGGAACAATGACTGGTCAGTTTTAGAAATTTGATGTTTGTTCTGATTCCCTGTAACAAGACCTAGGGTTATTGCAGCTAACATCATACACCGACTTACTTTTAGCAATGCCGAGCCCCATCACTCTCCCTCCAACATATGGGGTTGATGACACTCTTCCTCACTTACCCATATATGTACTGGGATGATTTACCTCTCTCCTACCCATACACGTACTGGGTTGATGACCTTCTCACCCACCCATAAATGTACTGGGTTGATGACACTCTCCCTCACTTACCCATAAATGTGCTGGGATGAATGAA
Organism: Stictocephala bisonia; assembly: GCA_035578905.1. Classification (NCBI taxonomy): domain Eukaryota; kingdom Metazoa; phylum Arthropoda; class Insecta; order Hemiptera; family Membracidae; genus Stictocephala; species Stictocephala bisonia. The sequence goes on from JAQJVL010000056.1 coordinate 622,879, forward strand.
TACCCTCTTGTTCACCTATAAACGTACAGGGGTGTTGTACTGTATTCTCTTTTTTTGTATTTAGCAAGTCTATCCTGACTTTCTGATAAGACTTATGGAGATAACTAATTACTAATCCACAACCAATCTGTATAATGTTATGTATTTAGTCAATATTGGTTTATTAGTACCTTTAACCCAAACTCTTCAGAAAAATTAGTACAAATATTATAGCGCACATTAGTATTTAGAGAATCTAAACATATTGGGTTACATGTAAAACATATTATTGCACATTGCTGACACTGTTATAACCCAATCATAACGTAGATGTGACTTTGACCACGTATTTTCTTACAGCCAGATGAAGTGCCTTTAGAAGAACCAGTAGTGGTAGCCAAGTACATAGAAAACCCCCTTTTAGTGTCAGGACACAAATGTGATCTTCGGTTATATGTGGTGGTCACGTCGTACGACCCTCTCATAGTGTATATGTATGAAGAGGGACTAGTGCGACTAGCTACTGTCAAGTACGACCCTAACCGTAAGCACCTGTGGAACCCCTGTATGCACCTCTGCAACTACAGCATCAACAAACATCACTCTGATTATATTAAGGTAATTTAGTTTGCTTTATAGATTTAGAGAACATATTTGAAAAATATTACATTTAGAGTGGTCACGGAGTTGATTGTTAAGTATGGAGCCCCTCTGAGTCTGCACACAGGTCTTTGCGTATAAACTTGGCAGTGTTCCATTACTTACACTATAAACACTTCTGTACTTAACTTAAGGTGGCAGTTTCCCAAACTGCCAAGCCAATACTGGAATGTTAAGAGGCCCAGACCGTCCTCTAATAGGAAGCAATTTTACCATCAGCAAGCCAAAAACATGTTGATCTATTTCAACTGTATGATTGTGTTTATTATTGTAATGAGTTATATTTTTTTTTTTTTTTTTTTTTTTTTTACGCTTATTAAAGCTCCATTCTAGTAGATAGTATGAGTTTTTGTATGTATAATCATCAAGAATTACATTTAAAGTTTTTACATTTAACTTTGAAAAAAGTATACTCAATTTCTTACAAAAACCAACGTACGATCTATTAGAATAGTCTTCACCTTTCAAGTAACACTTTGTGTGTTACGATACGATTACTATTACTAATAGAATCGTTGAAATAGAATTGTTCAATTGCCATAACAAATTATATCTAATATGCATTTACTGTCAGTGTAATATGAAACCAAGTTCATTGAAAATAATGTCACTTTGACAGTTGACATCATGAATAAAGAACGTCAAGAAAATAATTTATCACTCGACTGAAACTATATTCTTGAATGATTCCATTACTTTAAGTCATTCATTATTGTAAGTCAATCACTCATCATTGAAAAAGTCTTAAGTATACATATCATTGACTACAACATGTAAGTCTACTCATCACTGACCATGACTGTGAGTATGCTCACCATTACATGTACATCGTTTGGATTTCAATGCCAGCTACCAAAATTTAAAATTTTGGAGGTAAGGAGGAGGTAGGAAAAATTTTAAATAAAACAAATTTAAATCTAAAGTACAAAGTACTTGTGTTGTAGTATTTACACTGTATATTAATCTCCTATCACAGAGCTTAGTCTGAGTTTCCTGACCATTTAACACCTGTTTTTCCGATGAAATGGAGACCTGCTAGCTGTGTAAAAAACGCAACTGTGTAATCCATAGTTTGAATTTCGACCCCCGCAATCACATGATTTATTATTTGCCATCAGTAAGTTTACTCATAATATATCTTATATCTTTAGTCTAGTTTATTTTTATTTTATTTCCCACTTCTGTGAATATTCTAAATTCTAGTTCTGTGACTGTTCCATTTTACTTCTATTTACCGTTGACCATTTAGTTGCAAGAATACTCATCACTAACGACATCTATAACTCTGCTCATAGTTGATCATGTTACAGGAAATATCTTCATAATTAACCTGTAATAATGAAATAAATAATCTTGGTTTTTAAGCCTCAAATCTACATATATTACTTCAATAAAGAGACACATGTTGCTTTACCAAGGAGAGTGGTCTCTCATCACATATATTTTTGAGAAGTAAAAAGTTTTATGGTCTGTTTATATTGTATGGTTGACCAGTTTATTTATTTTTTTTTTTTTAACTTTTATTACTTAGATTTTTCAAACTGCAATGCTTTACATATTATAATGTATAATTAGTTAGTGTGTTCTCAATATGTTCTTAGACGAGGTATGAACTTTATTATTTGTAATTATTATGCCTATCGTATGAGATAAATTTTATAAGAAAATCAAACGGTTGACAACAGCCCAGCCATATTTATTTATTTCAGTCAATCTGAAAAAAATCATTCATGACAATTGTGTTCAGTCAGAAGACCCTGAAGCGGAAGATGTCGGTCATAAGTGGACACTGAGTGCTTTGCTGCGTCATCTAAAGTCCTTGGGAATGGACACAGCACTGCTGATGCAGAGGATAGAGGAGGTCGTCATCAAGTCCTTGCTCGCCACAGCCCCTTCAATCATCGCTGCTTGCAAACTGTTTGTTCCTTCTATTGTTAACTGCTTTGGTATGTAGCCTCTGTTTGTATTCATTTGATTTGTACATTATTTATTGTATAAAAAACTCCCAAAATATAAACTCCCTTATTATAAATGAAGACTTTCAAAGGCTAGTTTACTACTACAAATTTTAATTTCCAACTTATATTTCCAGAGTGCATTATTGTTGATTATTCTACTCCTAATTTCCTTGTGCCTTTTATTGCAGAGCTGTATGGCTTCGATATATTGATAGACTCAGAGCTAAAACCCTGGCTGCTAGAAGTAAATCTGTCACCATCACTGGGTTGTGATACTCCACTGGACACTCGGATAAAGTCTGCCCTGTTGGTGGATTTACTGACACTGATCGGGCTGCCTGCCGTTGACCCTGTAGTCCGTCCTCCCACCAGACCACATAGGCCTCTCACCAGTGACCGGCGGGACTTTACCACTGTATGTGCAGTTCTAGCAAGTTCTTTATCCTTTATTATACATATCATATTAAAAGGAATCTTCATCAATTCTATTTACTGTTAAAGAGTACAATTCAACAGATATATAATTTTAATTTGAACCTAATATACAACGAACTATAACTTTCCCTAGATATAATATTAATACAACAATACAAAATAAAGAACTATTAAAAACAACATATTTTTAATGATTGACATTCCCACTCACACATGAACAAACTAACAGCTCTCCCATTTAACACAAATACATTGTCAATGGGCCATCTATATATGAACAAACTAACAGCTCTCCTGTTCACCAACACAATTAGATTGTCATCAGCCTATCAACACATGAACAAACTAACAGCTCTCCCACTTACCAACACAAATACATTGTCAAAGGGCCACCTATAATATATGAACAAAGTAACAGCTCTCCCGTTCACCAACACAATTAGATTGTCATCAGCCTATCAACACATGAACATATCAATACAAATAGTTTTTTATAGGCCTACCTACACATCAACATACCAACAACTCTTTGGCTCATCAACACAAATAGATTATCAATGGATCACCTACACATAAACATACTAACAGCTCTTCCGCTCATTAACTCAAAGGCCCACCTACAAGTGAGCATACTAACTAACATCTCTCCCACTCATCAACTTAAATAGATTGTCATCGGCCCTCCTACACATGAACACACTAACAGGTCTCCCACTCATCAACACAAATACATGAACTAACCGCTCTTCCTCTTATTAACATATATAAATCTTCATCAGCCTACCTACACTTGAAAAAAACCTCCCGCTAATCAACATAAATATATCTTCATGAACAAACTAACAGTTCTTTAATCATCAACACAAATACATGTCAAAGGCCCATCTACATATGAATGAACTAACTGCTCTCCCTCTGATCAACACAAGTACATGTCAACAATCCACTTACATATGGATGAACTAACAGCTCCCCAACTCATCAAGAAAAATACATGTCAACGACCCTCTTACATATGGATGAACTAACAGCTCCCAACTCCTCAAGACAAGTACATGTCAACAACCCACTTACATATGGATGAACTAACAGCTCCCAACTCCTCAAGACAAGTACATGTCAACAACCCACTTACATATGGATGAACTAACAGCTTTCCAACTCATCAAGACAAATACATGTCAACAACCCACTAACATATGGATGAACTAACAGCTCCCCAACTCATCAAGACAAATACATGTCAACGACCCATTAATATATGGATGAACTAACAGCACCCCAACTCATCATGATAAGTACATGTCAACAGCCTAACTACACATGAAAGAACTAACAACTCTCCCGCTTATCAACACAAATACATCTTCATGAACGAACTAACAATTCTTTCGGGATCAACAAAAATGCATGTCAATGCCCTTCTATATATGAATGAACTAACCGCTCTTACACTTATCAACATATATACATCTCATCAGCCTACTTACACATGAAACAATTAACAACTCTCCCGCTCATCAACACAAATATATGTCAACGGCCCACCTAAATATGATTAACAGAAACCACTGTACGCGTATGGGCGGGCGGGTGGGTCAATACCACTGTACGTGTATGGGCGGGTGGGTGGGTTAATACCACTGTACGTGTGTGGGTGGGCGGGTGGGTCAATGCCATTAGAAAATACATAGTCTTCTCTAAAATCTAATAGTATATTAGGAATCCCGCTCATTAACACAAATACATGTCAACAGCCCATCTACATATGAACGAACTAACTGCTCTCCCACTTATCAACATATATACATACAACATATATACATATACTTATATTTTATCTTCATCAGCTTACCTACACACGAAAGAACTGACTGTTTACCAGCAGAACAAAGACAGTTTATAATTAAGCTTAGTAATAGGTTTGAAGTATTAGAACATGAAGTCTTAGAATTATCAGAAACAGAACCGGATCTAGTCAAAAAAACAATGGGAAAGAATTCAGAAAGCTGTCAAAAGTACAGTAAAAGAGGTATGTGGTAAGAAACCGAAGATGAAAAAGAACCCATGGTTTACTGAAGAATGTCAGACGTTGATTGACAAAAGAAAAGAAATTAAGCTTAAGTGGTTGTCTGAAGCTGAAAATCAGACCATCACTACATGGTTCGGATTCCACGTAAAGATGTAGGTCCCATAGTTGCCATGGCTATTGGGCTACAGTGGTAATGACCCACCCGCCCACCCATACACGTACAGTGGTATTGATCAATACCACTGTATGTGTATGGGTGGGCGGGTGGGTCAATACCACTGTATGTGTATGGGTGGGCGGGTGGGCCAGTACCACTTAGTCTGTATAGGTGGGCGGGTGGGCCATTACCACTGAGCCTGTTTGGGTGGTGGGTGGGCTAATAATAAGTGGAAACTTATCAACACAAAAACATCTTAATGAATGAACTTACAGCTCTCCCACTCATCAACACAAATACATGTCAATTGCCCACCCACATATGAGTGAACTAACAGATCTCCCGCTAATCAACAACTAGATGCCAACAGCTCACCTACACATGAATGAACTTCAGGTTATCCCTACTAGAACTTCTGTATGCTAAGATCTCTTACGAAGTCTTGAAGTGTGAGACTCTCCATTGAAGTGTGTAGCTGAGCTTTCTCACAAGGTTGTATTCTAAGATCTCTTGTGAGGCCTCAAGCTGAGCTCACTTACAAAGTTTTGGAATGAGCCTCTCTGTGAGCTGTAGCTGAGCTTTCTCACAAGGTTGTATGCTAAGATCTCTTGTAAGGCCGTAAGCTGAGCTCACTTATGAAGTTTTGGAATGAGCCCCTCTGTGAGCTGTACCTGAGCTTTCTCACAAGGTTGTATTCTAAGATCTCTTGTGTGGCCGTAAGCTGAGCTCACTTAGAAGTTTTGGAATGAGCCCCTCCGTGGGCTGTCACTGAGCTTTCTCACAAGGTTGTATTCTAAGATCTCTTGTGAGGCCGCAAGCTGAGCTCACTTACAAAGTTTTGGAATGAGCCCCTCTGTGAGCTGTAGCTGAGCTTTCTCACAAGGTTATATGCTAAAATCTCTTGTAAGGCTGTAAGCTGAGCTCACTTATGAAGTTTTGGAATAAGCCCCTCTGTGAGTTGTACCTGAGCTTTCTCACAAGGTTGTATTCTAAGATCTCTTGTGAGGCCGTAAGCTGAGCTCACTTACAAAGTTTTGGAATGAGCCTCTCCGTGAGCTGTAGCTGAGCTTTCTCGCAAGGTTGTATGCTAAGATCTCTTGTAAGGCCATAAGCTGAGCTTACATACAAAGTTTTGGATTGAGCCGTCTGTGAGCTGTCGCTGAGCTTTCTCACAAGGTTGTATTCTAAGATCTCTTGTTAGGCCATAAACTGTGCTTCCTCACAAATTTTTGTGTTAAATCCTATTAAGCTTTGTACTGGTTATTGCTAAAATTAGTATTTACTATACAATTATAATGCAAACTTTTGATGGTTTTATAGGCCTAACCTATGCGCAACCGCATAAAATATAAGGTTTTATAGATGAAAGTTATGGCCATTTATGACATACCTATAAACATTTGCCTGTTTTTTATTTTGCGTACAAATAGCCGAAAATATATTTTCAAACTATATAAAATTTGGCTTATTTTGGCCATCTCAGAAATGCAACAGTGTTAATATATTTTAAAATTAAAAAGCATTAATTATTTTTTGTTTATATCAGAATGTTTCTTATGTATTTTTGAACAAAACCATATATAACTTAATAAAATGTATTGTAAATGTAATTTTTGGTATTTAGAATAACACTAATGCAACTACTCAGTCAGCTTGCCCACAAGGACTAGTATAATTAGGGTTAAAGGAGCTTTTTAACAAATTAAAACGAAGTGAAGTTGGATTCTAGATATAACTGAAAGAAATTGCTGCTTTTATTGAGATCATTTAAAATAAAGTTTAAGATTTTAAAAACTGTTTTATAACTATCTAATGAAAGAATTTTTATTTTACAGTAATTTAAAATCAGACAATATTTTCTTTTTTGTCTACAGCTAGCAGCAAGCTGGTTCAAATTCTTTTGCAGGCCTTAGGCTGCTGACTGTTTTCTAAATCACGAGATGAACCTTATGGCTTAGAACAGGGTATCTTCAAGATACAAATATTGAAATCTCTGTCAATAAGCAAATTGATTTAGTCGGTTAGATTCTTATAATTATTTGTATATTTAGTTTTTTAATAAGTATTACTTTATCTTCCAGTCACATGAGATTTGTCAATATCTAGGATTGATTTTTTAGTCTCGAAGAGTCCAATCTGCAGATTCACTGCCTAGTGTCAAGCACAACTCCCGTCCTATCCACAGTGCTCCTTCTACAACACTCACTATGGAGGAAGCCAGAGTGGTGCGCTACGCTCGAGCTCAATTTGAGAGGAGAGGAGGTTTCATCAGAATCTTTCCTTCCGCAGAGAGTTGGAAACGTTACTCTGCTTACTTAGGTAGGGAGTGATTTAAATTTTGGTAAGTTTGGTAAACCTTTGCAATTTTCATATACACAGAAAGTCATTTGGACTTTATTCAGAAATATGAAAATGTATATATAAATTGATAAGTACTTCTATAAATAGCAATCTTTAAGACCAAAGAGTTGTCATCAAGCCTTTCATAGATAAATTGATTAAAATTTTCAAAAACTTTAAAACTTCCTCATGTTAGAATTTTTTGGATGGAACATATACTTATGATTCTACCTAAGGAATTGAGAAATTAAGTCAAATAAGTTGGTCATGATTAGATTAGTTTAATCTGAGGCTGTCCAAGATCTGACTCACAGTGTTCCAAAGACATTAAAAAATAAATACTTTCAAAAACATTCACTCAATGTCTATGTTTGTTTCTGTGTTGGTCATTAGAGTATATCTGCAAAAGTGATAGGTAGATAAGTCAGTATCTTCAACCGTCTTCGTGTAACACTCGGAAATCTTGAGTTCTGTGGCTACTATGTTTACATTTTGTGTTCAGTTGCAGTCATTTTGTGTAAAGCAATGCTCATGTTCCTGGTTTTTGCATTATTTTCAGTTACTTCGCTTTTATGTGTTTAGTTTTTTATAGTTTTTATAGTGCAAATGTATCACCGATTCTAACAAAAAAAATGATATGTCATGGGAAACGTAACTCGCTCTACTAATCAGACATATTGCATATGTTCCTAAGCTGGAGTTATAGTTGTAGGATTACCAAAGTGTCTGTGGGTACTGGTAAGGCAGTGATTAATGGTTATTTTGCTTGTTCTAGTGTCATTAGACTATTCAGGTGTTTGAAAATTGTCCTTTATCAAATTGTATGTTATGATTTAAGTTAGTGTTTACTCTACAATGTATCGCATTTTGATCCTGTTGTAATTTGGTGTGTTGTGGCTCATTGGTTAAGGCTTCGGAGTGGGGAGGGCAAGGTCCAAGGTTGGAATCTTCACTGAGCCAACGGTTGGTACTCCACTCATTGAATAAAGTTCACGCACAGGCTTGCAAGCCCATTTGAACAGGCAATTGAAGTTTTTCAAAAAAAAGATAAAAACAAAGAAATTTTAAGTGTTTCTAAACAAGTTTTTTGGTTTCAAACTTTTTTTATTTTTATCATAAGCCAGCAAGGTAGGATTACAAACTTTTTTAGGAAAGACTGTGAGCAGAAATCTTACTATACAATACAATACTTGTAGGTCTTTGTTTCATTTTTCTTTATTTATTGTCTAGTTTGACTTTCACAAACTTACTGTTTAAAACATTTTTGTTTAAATTGTCACTTATAATACAATGTTTAATTAAGGTTGATAAATTTAACTATCAAATACAAATTATAATTAAGTTTGTATTGTTTACTGTATCAGATCATTGTCTTAGATACACTGTATACTGCATATTGATATGATAAAATAAAATTCTAAACGTAATCGAGCGTTTGTTTTACCTAAACTACTGGTAAAATAGTGCAAAAGGTTATCACGGTCAAAATGATGATTATCTTCGCAACAGGAATGAAGATAATTTTTTTCTGATATCTGCATTTATCATCATGATCACTGAGTGCTACTTAAGTTGAGTTATTGGAGGCTGTACTGCATTCATAAATTAATAATTAATAATGTTACTTGTAGGGGTGTGCGAGTAGTGATTTTTGAGTTTGAGTCGAGTCGAGTAGTTAGCATTTTTTTCGAGTATCGAGTATTTTTCGAGCGAGTATTTACAGAAGGATTTCCTGTTCATACAAGACAACTGTGAAAGGCAGACACCATCCTAAGTCTATGTTAAGTTTTGCCAGATTCGTAAATATATACATCTAAACTGAACACAATAATTTTGATTTGTTGTTTATAACTGTAACATTCAATAAATAAAACTTGTTACTTCCTGCTTTCCTACATTTTTATGTGCCATTGTTTTGTTTTATCTTTTTCCTTTTTTCAGAACTAATATTATGTAAGAAATTAAGAAAGTATATTAGTAATTGAAACAACATGGATTATAAAGATTTAATATGTTCCGTCATATCTCAGATCAGCTTTTCTGTGTAAGCCAATTATATTGTTTACAGCCGGCCGATATGTTTATCTAGCTTGTTGGCAAAAGCTGCATTCAATCAAACTAATGCTAAAATTCAGGCATTATCGCCAAATGCGGTCATTTGCTTTGAGAATTGCTTCCTCTCAAAAAAAATTGAATAAGTACACGCCAAGAAGAGTGGATCTGTATTCTGTGGGTATTTAATTCAATAATAACAAGGTTACAACTAACCGGAAATAAGCTCTGAATTATATAATCAAATTTGAAAATCTGGATGACAAAGACTGTGGTTCAATCAATTGATAATAATAACTAAGCAGGTTTTCTAAAAATACATTTTAAAGTCGCTTAGGATGAATTAGTTTTTAAATTATGATCGTTAATGAAATATGTGCAACTGGAAACTACTTTAGGCTACACTGAACAACAGATAAATAATCATGTCATAACGAGAAATTCATTAAAACCTGGTGTAATCGAATGAAAACCATAGATGTATTCGGCTAATATAATAGGTCTACCCGATATTGACGACGAGATGCAGTCTGAAATATCAGCTAAGTGCCAACTAGTGATCCAGTGAAGATTTTGGGCAGCTAACCGATAAACTTATGAATAAAAAACGAGACGTTTGATAAGGCTTCGGTTCAATAAAAATCATTTTCCGAATCTCTAAATTTGTCGTATTTTGTTTAGAAAAGGTCTTCCAACATGTTTCTCCCTCACTTTGGTTGATTCGTGATTGTTTTACAGTTTACATCGACTTCAATGTAAACAGGGGACCGTTCAGTAAATTTACGAATCAAAATTGTCGTACTTTACCACCTTTTACACTCCAACTGTGTTATTGTCTAACCTAGTCAGAAGACCGTTCAGCAATTTGACAGGAAAAAATATCGTATGCGCAAATATTATACACGGTTTTGGCAATCTAAGGCGTTTTTGGAATAATTATTAATAGACGTTCGCCATGGATACATATCTATTTACAGAAAATAAATCAGTAATGTTTTGTAACACGCTGCTAGAACCCCATTACCATATTTTATATAATATGATACGGTATTTTCTTACGTCAAATCATTAGACGATTCCCTGCTCAGATTACAAGACTCGCAAGAAATATACAATAATTTCCGAAAAGGAGCTGAACGGTTCCTTGCACGTACGTATACTATAACCGAGATGAACTTTCAACTAGAAAAGATGGGAAGTTTGATTCTTGGGATGTAAAGTGACCCGTTCTCGGGACCCTTTTGATTGAACGGTATTATTGATATGAACGAAAATATGCATAATTTCCACGGTGCACAGACCATTAGATTTGTATTGGTAACATATCTTTTTGAGCATCTTGAACCGGATCTCTCGTCCCCTTTCTTGGGTCATAAAGATACTAACCAGCACTTCTGTTTTATTCGCGCTATTTTAGGTTAGGTTACAACCGACATGTGTGATCGCTACTATTTACAGTGATCGCTACCTTCCCAGCTCTGTTGATCACTTTGAACTAAACTAGTTCAAAGTGTTATAATGAATGATCTCGTTCACTACGTCGACTAGTTCATTTGACTGTCGTCGTGTACTACCTATTCTTAGGCGTATTGTTCAGTTCATAATTACGCATACCAAACTGATAACGTATTATTAAGGGTAAAATAAAACACAAACATTTTTTATTGATAACTTATAAAACTGTTTACTCTTAAAACTAAATTAAGATGTAAATCCGATATTTCGTGAAATACAACTACTCGATCGAACTTCGAGTAGTTTTAGGAGCTTCGAGCCAAGTTCGAGTAGTAAAATACTCGAAGTCTCGAGTACTCGCACACCCCTAGTTACTTTTTACAGTTACTAAGTAATTATTTTAATGCATATCACAGTACATACCATGTTTCTATTTTACGAAAATCTTCACAGTTTGGCTGTCTTGCAATTATTTATAAATTTTTGTAGCAAGCTTAAGAAACTGTATTCTTAAAAAAGAAAACTTTTTCTATAGTATAGAATATGTGAATATTACTACTTTGTATGATTTTGTGAAAAATAACTAAACATAAATATCAGTCCGTTGAGACTGGTTGGAATTTAACATTGAGAAGATTTAGGGTTAAGTTTTATTGCTTTAAACATTTACTATTTGATTATACTCCACTTTTTAAATATTTTTAATATGGTTGACATTAATAATACATTTTTGTTCATAATTTGGCTGGGTTTGTAAGTATTATTATGAATCATGTTATTTAGAACTGTTCAAATAGGTCAATAATGTCATTATAGTTCAAACACTTGTCATTTCAAGATCTCCACATGTATTTTTACTAATGATGATATATATTTATTTTGTCTTTGCCATAAAAATATTACTACGTTTCAATCAACCAATGAGTTTTCTTGATGGGGGCTATTTAAGATCTTATTTCTGGTTTTTAAATACTTTCCATGTATTGTGATGTTTATAAAGTGTTCATCTTCCAGATCCAGTTACTGGTATTCCGTCTGTACCACCTGGTACGATCTGGTGTGTGCCTCCCAGCCACAACTTTAACCTGCAGCTCCATCAACAGTTGTTCCCTGACTGTATCAAAGGTCTCCCACCAGTAGGGAACTCAGAGCGCCTTAGTCGATATGAGCGAGCACTCAGCAAGGGTCATCGCACCAGCCTAGACGACAATCGTTTGGGAGGCGACAGTGATAGTAGTGTAGGGCTTAACAACCAGTTGGACACTAAAGTGCTGAAGCAGGAGGTCACCAAGTGCCTTCAAGATGGATTTAAGCTTAGGTAAGCAAGGCTTCTTAAATTTCTGTGAGAAACAACTGTAAATATTTGCCTTATTGCTCAGCTGAAATGGGTGTTTATACCTCTGTTGACTGTTAGACCTTTTAGTGGCTCGTTTACATTACATTCATTTTCATTCTTAATGATAAATATGGCCACGGATATACTGTTTATGTAAATTTAGAAAGTGTTGCCTTGAATAGATCCTTAGATAGCTGTTTCATAATCCATAAGTATTTTTGAGCACCTAGATGAACGAAAAAAAAATTACCTGCAATTAAGAACGATTTTAAAGGGAATTCTTTATTAGATAATAAGTTCTGAAAGAGTCTGAATCTGTCCTGGTTTAGACTTTAAACTCAGATCAGTGTTCTGGGTTTACTTAAACCTGTTGACCAATAATGTGTTTTGTTTCTAGTTATATTATGTGGGAAACATGTCATGTGGCGTGCTGATCAAGCCAAGGTCACTTACCTTCATTTCTTAAAAACCTAAACAAAAATATATATTGTTATCAGGCATGTTATTATTCATATGCAGTGACAGCTATTGTGCCTGTTGACTATGCCCACAGAGTGACTATTTGTTGACATTACCCTGCCTCTACATCTTGGAAACTTGTCTCTTTTTCAAATCAAAATGTCATGCTATAAGAGGTTGCGACATACACTCTTATGACACTAGAGGCAGGGGCGACTACCGTTCTGGGAGGCACAGAACGGTAGTTTATGAGCGACTGCCTGTACAGGCAGGAGTAAAATTTGTCAACAAATTGCCAAACTCAATTAAAAGTGCCCCCACCCTGAAGGCGTTTAAATCTTGTCTAAAAGCAAAGCTGATTGCAGAGGCATTCTACAGCTTAGACGAATTTATGGCACAAAACTGGGAGACCTAGCAAAATTTATTGGGTTAGGCTACTGAGTGGGTTTATGAGATGAATGCGTGTATTATTGTGTTTTGTATGTTTGAAAGGGATCTCGATGGAAGAATGAATGGCTAAACAATAGCGAATAGCAATAATGAATACTTGACGATTGCAATGCATATTTTTACTATGTTCTACGCAATAAATCATTTATTTATTTATTTATTTAGTGTACTGACTGGTGGTAAGAGTGCAATAAGGCTTGTACCTTATATTTAATAGTACATTCTATGAGGCTAGAACGTAAATCCTTCTTACGCATTGATGTGTATTTATTAACCTAACCTAACCCAACCCTTCCTAATCCTACCTAACCTAACCTAACCCAAACCAACCTAACCCTACATAACCTAACTCAACCCAACCCAACTCTACCTAACTTAACCAAACATAACCCAACCCAACCTATACTAAACTGTACGTATTCATCTATACTTCTAGAAAGCATTGTACTTATTGATACATCGTATGAATATTATAAAACCGTTATGTCTGATTCAGTGTTTTATATATATTGCCATGCTTCTAGTTGCGAGAGTGTAAGTACATGATGATGACTGCCAAGAAACAAAAGTGAATAGCAAAGAGGAAGCTTGAGAGAGTAGAAAGGAACGGCTGACAGAATTCAACTACCAACGAAACACTCACAATGACACAAACACACACACTATATAACACACAAAGGTAGAAGCAGCTAGTCAAGAGATGAAGGACATAATGTGCTACCTGGTAGCGATGAAGGAGAGAAATTGTCGAACCAAATCAGAGACGAGTGATTGAGTTGGGTTGTTGCCATGTTTTCCTAGAATCTAAAATTCATTCAATGGAATTTTATGTAATAATTGAATAAAAAGGTAATCGAGAATGACGATGCAAAACATCTTTGTAGAACTTTGGCTGTCTTACTGGTGTGATGTTTCTTTGGTTAAAGTTTTGGCAAGCTTGTCACGCATTTCAATTAGTGACAAAGTACTGGTGTTAACTGTTAGTCAAATAATTTTGTTTGACCAAACTAGAGATTATGCAGGGTGCTTAAGTTAGCTATGAGGTAGCATTGGAACGGAACAGTCCTTACTTTCTGAGCATATCTACTAATATACAATAAAACCTATCATATCTGGTGGTTACAAAGGTGAAGGAAAGTGCTTTTTCTCTCGAGTGCTGTCTTTGTCATTTCAAGTGTAATGAGTATATGGTTGTCCTCTAGTCTTTATGTATAAAAGAGAAAGCCCTCACTCACTCACCACTGATTCTCCCACTTCCTGTAATCCTACAGTGCTGAAATTTAGTAACAATATTTTTATAGGCTAAATAGGAAAATTAAAGTATTTTCATCTTGGCATAAATGTTAATATCTAATGGAAAATAATGAGCCCAGCTTAATTTTGAATTAATCAATTCATTGCTGCTTCAAACCTGAACAACATTGTGCTTGCTATTTGTAAAACAATTGCTAATATAGATCAATGATCAATGAGAATTCAATATACGCTGTGTAGCATACTCCACTGTCACATTTTGTCCAACAAGACAGGCATTACTGACTAACAGAATACTGTACAATTTAAATTAATTTTTTTATGCATCATTGAGATCTGTGCAAAATGGTCTACAAAACATTTCTTTTTATTTGCAGCAAAATCCAAACACGTCAAGCCTTTGGACAATATTTACAGTGTGTGTTGGGCCGAATGAGTGGTCAGAAGAATAGAAGCAAACTCAGAGCAGATGACAGTGATAGCGAGCTAATTCTCCGCTTCTTGCAGCGTGCCAGCCATAATCTGCGTACAGCTTATCACCTGAAGGTACTCATCTGAATGTTTACCTCATTAATTTGAGTGAACACTTTGCTATGATCTTATCCCTATAATTGATTAGCTTTAAAGTAAAAATTTGTTTTAATCTGTTCCTAAAAATTATTTTAATTGGAGCTACCTCATAAACAATATCCATACTGTCCCACGTAAATGAGTATTGTGTTTACGATTAATAATTGTGAGAATCCTGTAATGCCTCTAGGAGCACAATCATAATCAACATTTGGTGGCTCTACTTCCTGTTTTTTTTTCGTATGAAGTCATCTCTTTGAAACACTTGCATTTTTTTACCATACCATTAAAGTAAACAAAATACCAGTTTATGGATAGCAAATCTACTGTTACTCCATTAACACATGTTGTTTACATTATAACATTGGAAACATAAAAATGAGTATATTAACATGGAGGAGAACCTTTGGAGGGTCATGTTCTTGATCATAAAAAAAAAAAAACGACAAATAATATCTGTTTTTAAGGCTCTTCACCAACACCAGGACATTGGAATGAAATACAAATAATGATGATGAATTCTAGTTTTGTTTGGAAAGGAACATATGTTTACAATGTGTTGTTAAGACCACGATAAAACCCTAATACTAAACTTTATGTCCAATTGGTAAGTGACAGTGACAGAGTAATGTTTTATGGGCTGTTTAAAGGAAGTTAAACAATTATTTGATGATACTAATTATAGAAATAATTTTATAATGGAAGCTGTAAGTATTGTAAATTACTTGATGCATGGAGTTTTGATACAATCTTCTAAATAGTGTGAAATTTGAATGCAAAAAGTACTTACTGTAATCAAGAATGATGTCACATGATATTGTGCTAAACTGTTTAATTTGTTCATCTGAAATTGCTAAAGATTGAAGTGATAATTTTATATTATAGGTAGGGATATTAATGTCTGAAGGTTTGATAAATTAAATTATTAGAGGCATAATAAGTAGATGCCTAGTAGTCAGATATTAGAGAAACAGGATACTGAACACTGGTTTGAGACATGTTGTGTTTCCTGTTTCATGTCAAGTTGCTAACTCCCCCCACCCACACATCAATAAGTAGATGCCTAGTAGTCAGATATTAGAGAAACAGGATACTGAACACTGGTTTGAGACATGTTGTGTTTCCTGTTTCATGTCAAGTTGCTAACTCCCCCCACCCACACATCGATAAACAGCTGATCTACAACTGCTCAGCAGACAACAGTTAATTACCTCTTATAGCACCTTAGTTATTTGACTTGAAATAATCTCATTGTTTTGTTGCACATGCATTCCATCCAAGGTTAACCAGAACAGAACTACATCTCTGATTGCTATAATTGATAAACTGTTTGAACAATGTTGCAACATTAAGGTTGCAGTTTACTTTTAGAATCAGAAAATCTAGTTTAACTTTTGTTATGTAACACACCATGTACACATTTTGTTGTTTTAGTTAAGCTCACTTTAATTGTAGAAAAAAGCTTCAGATTTTAGGTTTTACAACTCATTATAAGGCAGATTTTACTACTCTGTTGAAATGTTGTGTCAAACTACTATTAAACAAGTTGTTAGGTGTATTTAGCTATTAAAAATTATGTTGATTGCCACATATTGAATCCACTGTTATTGCTACAACAGTGTCAATTATTATTATAGGCGTGTTTTTTTATTATAGGCTCCGAACCGCAGTTTGATTGGCAAGGACCGAGTGGCTATCGTAGCCAAGAGCCTCAGTGACTTCTTATACTTGTACAACCGAGAGACGGAGTCCATGCCTCCACCAGCAGACACCAGCAATTTTGTGCCAAATAGGCTGTTCATGCTCTTTATGCAGGTGGCCAAGTAAGTTTTCACTTTAATAATCAAGGTTCAGTTAGTAATTTTAGCAAAACGTGTATTTACCGCAGTATTATATTGTTAACCTTTCCAGAACCAATAACATCAATTCTCATAATTGCCACAATGTCTAAAGATCCAACGTCAATAAGGGCAACAATTAGTTTTCATTTTAATCCTTTCGATACATTTAAAAAAAATCACCAGTAGAGTTATTTGTTGTATTGTCCTGTGCATGAATGGCCATCACACGTGACGTAGTGGAATATTTAATTTTAGTCTATAAACAGAGAGACAAAATGGCAGGTGGTTCACTCTCTGTTGCTACACATAGAGCTGACAACGTCCATTCACCTTATCTCTCTGACAGTCTGCACTATGCAGTTTGGTGCTTTGCGGTTCGGTTACACCAGTAAGTTTGTTCAGTTATCCTTTTGACGAATGTGTTGAATATGTTGTACTTTATATATTTAAGGCTTAAGACTGATGTTGAAAAATACAGCGAATTAAGATTAAGATGTGGAATTTTTCACATATTTTATTTTACATTATTTCTACATTTTTTACATTTTATCATTACAATGTCCATAAATTCTATTTATCTATTTTAATGGCTTTCACAGGGCAGCTACCAAACTAATAAAAGATTAAAAATTACACCAATAAACAATAACTAAATAAAATCTACAGTAGAAAGTACTTGTGTCTTAGTGTTTAAATATTTATCTCCCTTCTCAGAGCTAAATCCAAGGTTTTGTAACCATTCAACACCTGCTTTTCCGATTGAATGAAGACCAGTCAATCCCTCCTGAAAAGAATGCATGGGCATTGATTAACTAACTCATAATATTTTTTATTTCGTCACTTTGTTTATTTTTGTTGTATACAGTTTTATAATATTTCTACATTTCTTATTACAATATACATTTAAATGTTATGTGCGTGGTACATTTCATTTTAAAGTACAGTTGATCAGAAAAACTTCAAAGGAAACTACGTAGTGGTTCATTCACAACCCTCAGTTGCCCTCTCACTCAACATTATCTTAATAGTACTAACACATTGACCTAACAGTTTATTTGCACTGCACAGTCAGTTATTCATCCTATTAAAATTATGGAAAATGTAAGACTTTGTCAAAACAATAAAAAAATACAATTTTCAAACTAGAGTAAAAATTGCTGTATTTTTATTTTTGTAATAAAATAGGCGTAAAAAATATATAGTTAATATGTACCTAAAAAATAATCATTTGTTTTTATTTTTATAAATTTTGAAAGCAAGTGTATATATTGTTTAGTAAATAATTAAAAATCATTAATGAGTTGCTGTAGTTTTGTTGGCAGTTTAATTCTCTACAAGAAAATATTATATTTTATAAACAATATTTTTAAATCATCAAACAAAAAAATATTTTTCGATACCGATGTAAAATTTGTTATTTTGACTTTAGCCAAAAATACAAAACAACGTTTACCTAGAACTACAGGAAGATAAAAATTGAGTGGGAGTTCAACTTATAATATATTTGTATTAATAAATATGTATAATTTAAGTATTTGAAAATTATGAACAAAATATACTACACAAATATATTAAAAATCAGAACTCAAACTAATGGTAAACCTTTAGTCATGGTCCCACCATGACTAATAACAAAACATTCGCACTTGTCTGCTTATGTTTATAATCACAATCTGAAAGCTAAATTTGATTGTGAAACAAATCAGCTGGTAGTAATAAAGCTGACAAGGAACAGAAAGCAATATTGAAGCACCTAGTTGGCTATTATTGTCATACACATCGTTGTTAAGCCCGCAAACATCGTTGTTTGGTGTGTGACATTGCCAATTTGAGGTGTATTTTTTTAGGTTATAACACGATCAAGAAGTAGCTCATATATTTCTTACAGTATTTTGGTCTTCTCTGATTGTTTTTAGTAATATTTTTAACCATTTGATGCAATATTTTTTTTTAATATTTAAAAGGCATTGTTACTATCACGGAACAGTTCCGTGACAGCAATTTTGAGCCCAGATCTGCTGTCACAGAATGGTTCCATGAAAATAGGCCAATGGATTAAGATAATGTTAAAATAAGTAATTTTTAGGTTGTTTTACAGTGCAACCTAATTACTTGTTATTAGGATGTATTAGCTGTTTTTTTAAAAATATGTGATTTTACAACCAAAGTACATTGTGTGATATCCAAAAATATGTTTTATGGAAATCCAGCGTAATCCCTAGTTTGTGATCTAACATTGGAAGTATTACACTGGCTTGTCATGTTTGCAGGGAAAGTGACCTGGAGCATGTTCTAGTGCTGAACACTCAGGTCCATAAATGCGCACAAGTGTTGTTGGGTCACTGCGGAAGTCCAACGGCACTCAAGCTACATTCACAAGGCCTTCTGCAAAGCATCAGCCGCCCCTATGGACCTCATGACAAGGTCTGTAAAACTCTGAATTTATGATTATTATTCTATTCCTAGAGGTCAATTTCAATAGTTAATCATAAGTTATTACCTTCAGACATTCACAGTTTGGTCTTTTACAATGTACGTTTCAACAACAAAGCCATCTTCAGAGTATTATGCCCCATTTCAGTGTTTTTGCAAACTGCTAGAAGATAAAACTGAAGATGACCCTATGATATTGAAACATACTTCGAAATACATTGAGCGGAAGAAATACCAGACAATTTTCAATTAGTATAGTCGGGCAGCCATGTGGAGGGGGTGTCAGACAGCCATGTGGAGGGGGTGTCGGACAGCCATGTGGAGGGGGTGTAGGGGAGTAGCGTGTTTTCATGGACATTTGATGCCATTTCAGTAGTCATGGGGTAGCATTGCTGGTGTGGTCGCTAGTGGCTAAGGGTTTGGACTCCAGAGGCCAAGGTCCAATGTTCCAATCCCCACCTGAGCTATCAGTCGGTACTTCAATTGTAGAATAAAGTTCAAGCACAGGTCTGTAGGCTCCATGTGAACTGGCAAGTGAAGACAAAAAAAGGCTCATTGTACACCATGAATTTGTCATTGAGAGATGTTTTTTAAAAGTGGTGATGCTGTTGTTGCTACACAATATAAATTTCATAAGCCTTTTAATATGACTCATTGAAGAGACATGTCCTATCCCAAAACACAATCAAATCGTGGATGGATAGTTTCAGATTAACTGAATCAACTTTAAAATGTAGGATTAGAAAGAAGCTGTAACTCGAGAAATCCCTTCCATAACAAATGAGATGTTGGGAAAAGTGTTGGACAGTTTCACTTCCAGACTGGAAGAAAACTTGACAAGGGATGGACACCATTTAACTGATGTCATCTAATAGGTCATATGAGGTTGTATTTATGTCTGTTATTATGATATTATGGTTCTGTGTTTTTCATTGATTGCCATCTTTTGTAATTTGTAACAAATATTGAACGTAAATTTATAACTACTAAAGCTATTTTTTTTTTTTTTTTTTTAACTGAAGGTATTTCTGCCGTTGTATATCTAAACTGTGGATATCTGGCCGACTTATTTTATTTAATATTGTATTAAAGATGAACATACCGATGGTACCTAAAGTTTAAGTCTATTGTGTTGTGACTTTTTATCATGTTTATATTTGGAAATTTATCATGCTGGGTAATTTTGCTGATCTCCTATCTCTCTTATCGTATTGATTCCTAGCCCAGAGGCAGGAAAATCTAACCTCAAAAACAGATTTTTATAATTTTTAGTAAGGGCTTTAAATTGTATGTCCTACAAATTGAGTTTTATTTTTCATTTTTTATTCATAATGCCTGGTGAGAACTGACTGTGGTTTTCTATTGCTCAAAATATTAAATTGCAAAATTGATAAAATGGTTTCATTATAAAGTATGAACTCAAGTAACACCTTTTTAAATTTGTTATTATTAGTCAATCAAATTAATTTCGCAAATTTGGCATAACTTTAATCAAAATTTAAAAATATATAAACGAAATGCTTGTTTAGGGAAGTTTCACAGACTGTGACTGCAGTAAGAAGACGTTGCCGCAGATGATCGGAGGTCCCAAGGAACCCACAAGGTCAAACCTGAAGGTTTCACGAGCTCTATAGTATAAAGACCACGCTTATCTCAATCCCATCTGCAATAGTTAGCAAGGTAGTTCCTACTGTAAGCCAAAGATATTGAGATTCTGATTTTGACTAGACAATCTATATCATTATTACACTTAATAATTTTATTTTTCTGCTGCTTTAAACATAGATTATGAAATGAGTCAGTGATTACTGATTACTTTTTGAGTTTTTTAAAGTCATTACTTCTTTACAAATTTTAAAATAAGTGATTAAGCAATATTACCGTTTATGCATAGTTTATGTACATTAGCAGTATTGACTATCACGTTCAATCATGTTACCATAGCAACATTGCGCACATTCCTTTGCTTACTAGTCATTTCTACTAAGTTACCGACTTGCGCTACAAGTTGAAAGTTGTTTAGTTTCTACCTTAAAAATATGCTTATAGTTACCTATTTTGTTGCATTTTTTGAGTCAATTATTATAATTTTCAATGCGGTTCAGTTTTTATTGATAGTTCATAATTTACATTCAGAATACGGTCATCAAAGATTGCTCTTTGGTATGAAATATTGTTAAAATTCATAGAAAAGAAAACAAATTTAGCAACGTTGTTTACCAAGAACTTAAAAAAAGACTGCTGTTTTGTACCGCAATAATCAACATGATTTTTCGTGCATATTTATCTTCTTTACATCTATTATTCGCTTTAAGCTTTATTTGTTTTTAGTATACAATTAGTTTTATGTATTACTTCATGTATTTTAATTTTGTACTTAACTATGTTTAAGGTTTATTTATATGTGAATATTATTTATTTGGTTGAGGTCTTTTTAATAAAAATGTATTCAAATAAGGTGATTCACTTTGCTGCCTAATGTAGTTCTTAAGTCCAATTACTTATTAGTGTTTAACCCCATAAAGTAACATTTGATAATTTTTAAGTAGCTTATACCATTGATTATATACATTTTGGAATTTTTATAAACTTTTGTCTAACCTTGAATAACAAATTTATTTAGCAACACATTGAACAGGCCTAATAACTTTTGTCAGTACATAAGTGTTAAGAAAGTCCCAAATAGCTTAAATTTCTTCTATATATAAATTGTAAAAACGAATAACAAAGTACTTAATGACCTAAAAAATATATACCTGTATAATAGGAAGAGATCTTTATAAACAATGATTCATGCAAAATAACTATAAAGAAATTCTGTTTTATAAGAACAAACCATTTTACTCATGTAACTGTAGGTCTGCAGTCATCTTGTGCATGTTTCTACTTGAATGTAACGTAAATATACATTGGATGCATGTTCAGTAGTGGTGATTGTGCACAAACGTTACTGTACATCTAAAGTTCATCAAGTAAAAGTGTCCACTGATTGTACTGATCAAGTCAAAGATGCAACATTTCAAACAACAGCCGACACTAGTGATGAGACGAGTCGAGTACTATAGCGGTTCGAGTCAATCGTACTCGAGTACACACCTAACTCGAGTACTGGTTTCGAGTACAAAGTACTCAGACTTGGTGTCCTCATCGTGGCTGAAGAGTGGAGAGCGTAGCACTGTTCGAGTCCGAGTATGGACTTGGATGCTGGAAACGCAATTTCTAGTTCTGTAAAAGAGACTGAGTCCAAGTACAAATTGACAAAATCAAGTCTTGGAACGCTATTTTATTTTCTGTAACGATTCATGAGACTGAGTATAGTACAGACCTAACCTAACTCAATTAAATTTTGTAACTTTATAAAACTGTTTTAAACGATTCCACATATGATGTTGATTTAATATGTAATTGTGTGGTAATCAATCCAAGAATCAAGAATCTTTATTGTCATCCCACATATCAATGTATTGACAACGTCAGAGTAGTAATAATAAAAGTTATAAATTTAAATTTCTCAGAGCATATTTTACACCAATGAACACATACATTTAAAATGACTCGAAACAATACAGCTCATAAAATCATTTGGTACATGACACATAAAACCACAGTGCACAGATTACATGGAAAAAAAAAAAACAATCAGTTAAAAATACAATCACTTAAACTACAGGAATAAAATTCTTCTACAGAATAAAAAGCTTTGCCTTTTAACCATTTAGTCACAGACTTCTTAAAATCTTTACAAGAAATGTCTCTTACTACTAATGGTAACTTATTAAACAGTTTTATGCCCAAATAAAGATGTGTACAGTGCGTTTTAGATAGCCTAGCAAACTTCTGATCAATTGATTGTTGGTTTCTAGTGTAATGATTGTGGACTGAGCTTCTTAAATCAAATAATTCTAAGTTTTCTTTTACATACATTAAAATCTGTAAGATAAAAATGGAAGGAAACTTAAGTATATCGTATTCTATAAAGTATGGTTTACAAGAGTCCTTATAACTAATATTAAAAATTGTACGCACAGCCTTCTTTTGGCACAGGAAAACCTCTTTAGCACCACTAGACCCACCCCAAAGAAGGGCGCCGTACAGAAGGTGAGAATGGAAAAGAGAAAAATAGGCTTCTAAAACTAAATTAGGACTAGTGCAAAGTTTGAGTTTCTTAAGTAAAAAGATAACTCTACATAGGCGAGTACATAAAATATCAGTATGTGCTCTCCAAGTGAGCTTTGAGTCAAGATGAAGACCCAATAACTTAACAGACTTATTAACAGAGTTAACACCTAGGCTAAAAATTATATCCTCCGACTTATCTTCATTAACTCTTAGATTATTTGCAGTAAACCAAAGGTAGGATCTCTCTTTCATATAGTCCATCATTACAAAATTGAGCTCTGGAAGGTTACCAGAACACATCAAGGTAGTGTCGTCAGCATATAAGATGCTTTTGTTGGGTAAGAATTTTGGAAGGTCATTAATGAAGACGACGAACAAGAAGGGGCCCAGGACAGAGTCCTGGGGAACCCCCCTTGTCACCATCTTGAGATCAGATCTCTGGTCACTTAGTTTAACAAACTGGTACCTATCAGACAAATAAGAACTAAAAAGAGATAGTTCAACATCTTCAAGTCCATCATAATGGTTAAGCTTTTCAATAAGTTCTGAGTGAGGTACAATGTCAAACGCTTTACTAAGGGTATAATCCATAAATTATACGACATTTTACTTCATTTTAGACTTACAATATGATAGTAATAAGCCTAGTTTTAACCCTCGAGCCGGCAGTTTATAAAACTGGGATTGATGTATGTAACAATTTTAGATCGTGATAGTAATTTATTATTTTTAATGGTATTAACCATTTATAAAACAAACATAACAGTTAACCATTTTAGATGTTACAATACAAAATTAATTAATTACTAAATGAAAACCTAAACAAATAACCATAATCTAAATATGTCCTAAACCTCCGTTTTCATATTCGTGATACTTCGTCAATAGTCGGGAGATTTCGGATCGGGTCCAAGATGTGATTTATTTATTTTTTTTATTTATTTATTCATAAGACGCCGATCGTCAAGATATGGGCGAATATGGATTTCGAATGAGTGTGATGAGTGTAGATGAGCGAATGTAGTCATTGTTACAAACTAAGGCCGACTATTCCTTAGAAAGTGTCATTAATTAATAGCCCAATGACAAATGAACAGCCGGTGATTATCAGCTGATCCTTCTCAAAATGTATTGACTCTGATTGGGATCGAACTGAGAACCATTAGCACATGAAGTGATTGCTGATTGACTAGCCTACAAAAACCTAAACCAATCACACAGCTTGGTTTGACTCGGTATCGTACTCGATAGATGAAGGCAATACCACCGAGTCCAAGTCCACACCTTACGTTTATCTGTATGCAATAGTATTGTGCCCGTCCGAGTCCACTCATTCTGACTCGAGTATGGTGTGAACTGTCGAGTCTGGCGAGTATTACTTTGCACTCGCCTCGTCTCATCACTATCTGACATTTACTGGACCAGACTTTGTAGGTTATGGTATGTAGTATTTAATTCTGTCAGCCAGACTGTTTAAACTCACACTTAGAGATTTCTTCTTACTTCTAAAGCGCCCCTCTTCCCATTTTTCTAAAACATATATTTATAAAGGGAGTGCTACTTAATTGAGCGTAACTCCCTACTAAAAGCCATATGTCATTTAGTCTATTGACAACCCATTTATCATGCAGCTAACCCTAAGGAATCTCATTAAAAATTCTGAAAGTTCAGTGTTTCACCAAATAGATATGTTGATTATTGTTTCAGCAATTTAATATTTTAAATTTTAATGATCAGCAACAAATTGTCTACACTTTATACTAGTTTTCAAAATTTTAAACCTAAAAATATAAATTTTGTATGCATATATAAATACAAAAATGTTTTTGAATTTTTTCAATTTTTTGAAAGTAAGATATCTTTTAAGGACCTTATTTGGTTTTATACCCTATTTCGATAGTATATTCTTGTACAAAATTTAATGTTCTACGTGCAAAACTTTTATTTTGTTATCTTATTTAGTTTTTTTTTAGAAATTATTTTGTAAAATACTACAAATGTCAAAAACTGAGTTTTTACTACAAGTTTTTTGAGAAAAATAGGCATATGTTTACTTTAGTATTTTTAGGCGAATATTTTCTTTAAAATTTATATGGAAAATGTAATTAAGCAAATAAAATTTCAAAAATGAATGTATTTGTATAGAAACTAGCAATTTTATCTAAACAAGCAGACTACTGCTATAACTAACCCTAATCTAAATCATTAACCTTATTATGTTAGTAATTTGTAAAGTTATAGCTGTGAATAAAATATAACAATAGTATTTTTTAACTGAAACAATAAATTAAAACATCATAGCAACTGACAAAGTATTAGTAACATCACATAAACAAACATCAATGCGTGCTGACTGCCGACGAGAGTAGTACGGCCAAGGTTACACGACGATACTGAAATGTCATAATGGTGTTTTTGTCGACATATTCAATATATATTGAATTAATTTATAATATTATGATAAATTCAATTTAATAAATTCTGGTCATTAAATAATAATGTTTAAATACTTGAAAACTAAATAGAAAATATCATTGAACAAAAAATATTATTTTGTGTCAAATAATAGTATGTTAAAATGGAATGTAACCATCACGGGTTAGCTCGTGATCACGGTTTTTGGTCTCGGCGGCTCATCATGAGTTGTCTCGTGTTGAGGCGTCAATAGATTAATATTTCAATAAAGGGAGTGAGTATGCATATAATCAATTTTCAGTTTTCTAGACTTGGACTTTTTCAACACTTATTATAATACATATTTATCTCAAATCATAATTTTGTAACAAAGCCTAGTTTCTTAAAATCCTAGCGCTGAAACAAACACCAAATGAATTGTTACCATGAAGAAATCACAACCATAATAAACGTTTCTTTTTTATTAACAGCTTAGCTATCTGAAAACAAAATGCATCATCCTGCCTAACTTAACATTTTACATCCATCTCATTACATTCTATAACGTGGCAAACAGTACTTAATTTAGTATCATTCTTCAAGCTCGTTTCTTACTGGATATATAATTTAATGTTATAAGATGTAACAAACACTCCAGTAAATAAATTTTTAATATCGTATTAAAAATTGATTTACTGGAGTGTTTGTTACATCTTATAACATTAAACTTAATTTAGTATTTATTTTGTTCGCTTTGCAGTGTGATTACATTTTGTGATATTTCTATTGTGATTGTTAATACCTATTTTTATGATCTCTTTCCTCCATTCCTCTTTTATTTAGTTACTATCCTTTAGAATTAAGCTAGTGGCAACTATCAATATTTACTTACATCAACCTAGCTTAAAGATTTATGAAAACTGTCATTATTTGGTTTTGGTTTGATCTGTGTTTTGAAAATTATTATTATATTTTATTTATTTATTTGAAGTAATATGAACAACAATTTATATGCTTATTTCTTAAATACTCTTCTTTGGTAACTTAAGTGGTTTGTTTCTGTAACTTGTTGGGTGTCAGACAAAACTGGTAGGTGAAGAAAGTTTGTTTTACATATAAAATTGAATAAATATTTTTTGAAGGAATCACAAAAAATAGTTTTTATAGTTTTATAACTTTAAAATATAAACAGTTATAGGATATGTTCAACATAGGAAATAGTTCAACAGTTAATACTAAATGTGCATATACCAAAATAATTTGGTATCAGCATATTTTCAAATAATTTAACTAACTGTCACCTTTTTTGACAACATACAATCATAAAATACTATTTTCATTATGAATAAATTCAAAAGAGCGATATATTGTTGTGGCACTCAAAGGATTAAAAAGTGTTAAATAGTGTAATTTTTGATAGCAAGTTTTGTTTACATCTTTATGATAAATTTCTTAAGTTTTTTCTTTTGTAAATTGTAATATCAGTTACTCAAGTTGTATTCTTAAATCTGAATAATTTTGATTTTGAAAAAACTATTTACCTGTACACATTCAAATTCTTGTTTACTCCTACCCTAATGTTCAATAAGTCTCCTAACGACTGTTCTCCTACTTTTTGTAGGCCTACATAAGATTTCTGTCGGTAAAGCGAAACCTATATAATTCTAAACTAAATTGCATGTACCAAAACAATATAGTAAAACTGCTACTACTGATTGAGCAATAGTTTTAAAAATGATGTTCTATTTATTATCATTAGATTTGTAGGTTCAAGGCATATTAGAACATGGATTGAATCTGTTAAATTTACTTAGCATTCATGTTTAACCCATTGCAGGCAAGAGAGGCAGCATATTGTCGGCACTAGTGGAGCAGTGCTGTAACTGAGCTAC
Source organism: Stictocephala bisonia (assembly GCA_035578905.1). Lineage (NCBI taxonomy): Eukaryota > Metazoa > Arthropoda > Insecta > Hemiptera > Membracidae > Stictocephala > Stictocephala bisonia. Next base: position 650,695 of record JAQJVL010000056.1, read on the forward strand.
TTGTGGACAAAGTGTTGAGGAGATTGTAGGCGATGGGTTTTATCCTCAGTCCTCTAAATACCAACACTGAATGGTTGCCATCAACGTGGATACAACTAGAGAAGTCTGGGGTGTCCATGTTGGATGGTAGTCAATGTACGGATGTTGTGTCGGGAAGAGAACTGAGTGTCAGGCTTGTCAGTTAGCTGAAAATGAGACAAATACTATGTGGTTTGGATTCCACATAAAATTGTGCAACTGTTCCTTGGTTGCACTGGCTATTAGGCTATTAATAAATAGCTCTTGCAGAAGAACAGTCGACCTTACTTAGTAACAATGTCTACACTCGTTAGTCGTTAATCTACACTCATCACATTCATTCGCCTCTCACATTCACCCATATCTCTACAATCGGCGTCTTACAAATTATTAATAATAATGAATAATATGCGTCATCACAGACAGTAAATCAGAGGCTGAAATACACATATGCTGCGTTATTGGTCTCTGTGTAACACAAACACAGACGCTAGAAAGCGTTTCAAACAGTCACTCAATAATTACATTACTTGTATAGTAGTTATATTCAACAGTCACTGTGTTTTTCGTCAATTTTGTTTGTTTCAATGAATGAGAAACAGTTACGTGTATCATTCACAACTGGGGATAGTTTATGTTCACAAATAAATTTATTATAACTAAATAAGTATTAGTATATAAAAATATACATTATAAGTCAATATATAACAATACACATCTTTTACAAAGATATGCAATGAACGATAGCAGAACGTAAACTGTCGGGACGTGACAAACTGTTCACAGGACTGGGTGGCGTGGCAAATAATTCTGGTTACTAGGCCCAACGCACCTTGAGCTTTCTCTGTCCGCAATGGGTTAAAAGTGCAATTGAGGAATATGCTTGAAACTGCAGATCCAAATAAGTTCACTTAAATAACATAACCTCATTGATATTTCATGTTACATATATTTTATTTTAGTAAGAGAAAAAAGAACTTATAATAGACTTCAATATTTATATATTGTCTCATTAATCAACACACATGTTCCTCCAACTTTTCCTTAATTGTAAAGCTTTCATAATACTGAATCCTAAATATATCCTGATTCATGAATATTTTTTATGTAAGTTACATTATATTTCTAATTATAGTTCTCCTTGTTTAAGAGTAGTATAATTTTACTACTCATTTTCTTTAATTAAATGTTAACATATTTTGAAAATAATATTCTTATTTTGTCTTTAAAGATAGTGTTATTTCAGTTGGTAGTCATGTTTGTCATTACTAACAAAATATATTCATGAAATAAGACGTTATGTTTGATCTAGATTTTGTTGAATGTACATAGAGAATTCACCTGTAATTATGCTGTAGGATAAGAACGGAAGCTGTACACAACATGTGTCTTCAAGGTCATTGTCATAAAGCAACATTATACTAGTTTCATATATTTATTTGATTCTAGTTAATGAAACTTATAAGAACTGTTTTGCATTTACAGTCTCGAGGATGTACTTACTTCTTGTGGATTACTAAGTCTCTTGACTTTTATGTACAGTATATCAGATTAACATTTTGATGATTGATTCAAACATAGCAGATTTGTATTTGTGATAGTTTAATCATAGATTTTTGCAATTATGGTTTATGTGAAGCTTAATTTAAATTTTTTAAGTTTATTTAATTTTATTGAATAGATTATTTTCATTGTTTTTGCTCTGTTACAAACAATCACTGCCAATTTTCAATGATAGTAACAATAATTTATTGACCACACAGTCAATAAGGGAAAATGACTCATTTAGCCTGGGTATTGTAAGTGTTTAATGGATTTATCTTAAAACATCTTTACAAAAGACAGCAATCATTAGCAACTGCTGTTAATTTTAAATAATAACCTAAACAGTGATTCCTCTTGAATTATTGGCCATTTAAACAGACTTTTATCAGTGATATTTGCCTTGCAACTCATACATTTGCCACTAAACAGGTTATGGCAGCTTGACAGTTTTCGTGAGAGAATTAAATTTAATAATCTTGAATGGTTTCTAGATAAAAATCACTGGTAACTCGTTTTTATATCATCAATATCATCTTAGTAACATGTTTGATAAACTGGAATCTTGATACTATGAATCTGGAGGGATTGAATAAGTTTCTACTATCAAGGTGTTAGTGATATTGAGGTTGAGACGGGAAAAATTTGTGTTAAGGAGATTCGTTTTCATATGTTTAAAATTTTTTACAATACTAATTATTATGGTGAACTGATGAAAGCCATTAATTTTCTAATAAAATAGTTCATCAATTGAATTGTATTAACGTAATTTACAGTTTTATTCATTCATTCAATGAAGTAATGTACACAGTATTTGCCATAGGAGCATTACAGCAGCGTATAAACATAAGTAAAAAAATATATAAACTATTTAATAATAGATTAACAAATTAAGGAATAATGATTATAAACAGTAACGATTATTAACTGTAATTTTATAATTCAATTGTTACTTTTATGTATCAGACAGGGAGATGCACATATTCGTGACAATATTGAGTGAAGATTATAAAAAAGTTATGATTTTGCTGAAATAATGTATATTGAGTAGTGAATATTTTTTATCTTCAGAGGCAAATGATAAATAAAGCTTCTACTCGTACTGGAATGACTGTTGAGTAATAGCATGTTTATCGAGAAACCATTGGCACAATCTCCGCAACGTAGAAAACCTTTCTGTCACGCCATAGGTGGTCATTGGGCCAGTGTTATCATTAGTATCAGTATTGTGTGTGAAGTGTAAGAGAATGTTATTTTTACTGTCATATATTTTTTCCTGTGTGTTTGTGTTCATAATGTCAGTCATGTGGTCAGGAATCTCCAAAATGTTTGAAGAAATGAACTTTTGTAGGAATGTTCTTAATATTTTGGTGTATTTTATATGAGTTTAAAGCTGGTAAAATACTTGATTACCTCTGCAAATTTGAGTTATAGAGGAAATTTTAAATAGTGTTATGAAAGATTCATGAGGATTAAAAAAAAATGTGTTAACCAGGATTTTTGCTATTGAGGTTCATGCTATCAAGATTCCACTGCAATGAATATGTCAGAATAAAAAAATACTTAAATGCTGGGCTATTCATTTTTTTATGATATGAAACCTTCCATTACGTTTTTATTCTCATTTTCACAGACATGTCAGTCTTCTGTTATTTTTCTCTTTTTCCCTCTGTTATTGCTATTAGGTTTTAATAAACTATTTCTTACTACACTCCAGCTATAAATCAATATATATTATATAAGTGATCTATTTATTTTATAACCTTTTTAATTACATTACTATCATAAATCTCTTTGATAATTTTTACCTCAGCCATTTTATCAAAAACCATGTAACATTGAAGTTGTGTCCATTTATTTGACTGTAAAATGATACTTGTAAGAACATGTGATAAGGTTTATATAATAACTATTATTAAAGTAGGTAGTTGTTTAAGGTTAGTTTAGATAACATCCCGCCAGGTAAATTATTCTTTAATTCAATATTTTGGGCTTTGTGGTAGCTTAGAAAAATTTGTTAGCATCTATATTCAATTTTAGTTTATTTTTTCCTATAATTAGAGTAGCACATATTACAATGCCTTAGCAATAAAGTTCTCTTATAGCCCCATCAATAGCCTTGTGCCTTCACCCAATAGTCCGATCGCCCTTATTCTCTCCCTTCATTGAATGATGTTATTACTTTTAAAACTGGAGTATGAATAATTATTTATTTAAGTAACTAAGAAGGAGATTTTACATTATGCGCTAATAAGATTTTATAAAAATTGTATTCGTGTTTTGTGATTACACATATCTGTTTTTATAAAAACCAAAAGAAATAGGAAGTCTGTGCTAAATTGAAAGAAAATGTTTCAAACAATGATTGTCAGTTCTATGACATCAAACTTATGTGAATTCTAATCAACACCCAATTTTATGTTGATATTAAGGATTTCAAGATTTTAGATCTTAGGCTTAACCGGCTGGTGTCATAACTAGAAGCTATAGTTTCCAGTGACAACTGTGTCAAGGAGCTATCTACTCTATTTATAAAATAACCAGACATGTGCTGTGATGTGGTATTACTGAGACTGTGATAGCTTGTGAGGGATGGTTTTCATAAACTGCCGTTCTGTGGATTCCCGTTCGATAATTATTTCTGTAACTTGTATCCTTTGTCAAGTAATTTTTAGACAAGCAAAATAAAGTAGCTTTAAAAGTGTAGAGACTCTGTAAAATCAAAAGTTGCAGTGTTTAAAGAATTGTTTTCTTGAGTCAGATTTTTAACTAAGCAATTATGAAAATCACCTTTTTTAAATGACATTAAAAAACCAAAGTTTCATGAAAAACTAGTTCAGGAGTATCTCAAGAGACTAACACGGGACCTTTGTTTTTTCCTTTTTTTTTATTTATTAACGGCAGTACATCTTTCCTGAAGTGTGCAGTTCAGCTCTATACCGACAATATTAAAATATCTATTCAGATTATTGCTAATAGAAGAGACCATCTGGCTCTTCAATCTTCTATATATTTGCGTTTGAGGTAGGATAAAGATAGTTACATGCCGCTCAACCTTAGCAAAACAATGATGGTTTTGTTCACATGTAAAACTAATCCGCCATACTTCTTTTATGACATTAGTGGTTATAGAATCCAAAGAGAGTGTGCTCTTCGCAATCTTGGTGTTCTCTTAGACTCCAAGTTAATCTTCTCTGAACACATAAACTGTGTTGTATCAAAAGCAAGAAGAACTTGGGTCTGGTCATGTGGATTGTTAGGTATTTCAAAGATAAGCTTACTTGTTTAACACTGTTATATTAAGAGAGATAGGACATCAGCAAACTTACCTTAAAAGACAAGTTCACTAACATCAGAGTAGTAGTCACAAACACAAAATACACAAAAGCTCACAAATTTTCAACACCACTGGCATTTTCTTCAGGTGAGTAGAGGGAGAGAGAGAGAGACACTGAAATGACTTCCACTATTGCTGGGTAGGTGGCTGTGGTGGGGGGGTGTACATCCATAGAGCAACACTCAGGTGTAGATGCAGTATTTCAGTTAGTATATATATATAAAAATATAAATGAAGTTTGCTGATGGGGAAGGGGTTGAAGGGAAGTGGTCTATCTTATGTTCAGATTAGGTGGGTCACGGGGTGTGTTTGTGACTACTACTCTGATGTTAGTGAACTTGTCTTTTAAGGTAAGTTTGCTGATGTCCTATCTCTCTTAATATACTAATTCCTGGCCTAGTGCCCTTTAACCTAACCTAAAATTGTTTAACACTGTACAAGTCCTTGGTTCAAAGTCATCTTGAGTATGCCACTGTTATTTGTAATAGGGACCAGGTGTACACAAATCCAACCGTCAAAACTGTACAGAGGAAATTCCTCTCATAGATGGAGTGGAAGTTTCCAGAGCTTGGTGAAGCTTGGTGGAAGCATGTGCAGAACTAAATTTATCAACCTTATTAGCTTGTCTTGTGTGAATGACCTTTTTTTTATAGTGCTTCATGGCCACTTTGGTTCAGTTGGCAGTATTGATCTAAGAGTTCCACAGTTTAGCTTTTGCTCACTATTTATTTGTCCATAATTTGGAGAGTATAATTCAGTGGTCAGATTTTCTAGCATTACAAACAGGCTTCACGACCTATATTTCTTTGACAGCAATAAAGGCTGGATTCTAAAAGCACCATATGATTATTGACTGTGTGACTAAACTTACACTCAGCCAGTAAACCTCATTACTCATTTATTGCATGTTTGGGCCTGAAGGCTGTTTTGGACACGACAGTTCAACTGGTAATGAGCAGTGGGCTATAAAAAAAATCATTTCAAAACGGTTCTTCTAAATCAAAATATCATTACATTAGTGAAAATTATTTTCTTTGAAGTTATCTCTTTTTGATCATATCAGTCACAGTAGATATTCCTTTTGCAGTGTTTGTCCATTAAATTTAATAAAATTAAAACCTTTTGTAATTCAAGAAGTAGTAATGCATTAATTTTATGCAAACTTTATGGACGGCATTGTGGAGAATTTTACCTAGTTGTCCAATTACCAATATAATACACAATTAAGCAATCATTAACACCAATATTAGTGAAACATTTTTAAAACTATTGTTCAAATGAGCTGGTTGTTGTTCAGAATGTTCTAATATACTAATTAGGTTTTTTCCAGATGCTAGATAAATATTTTAAATCATTTATTTTCAACATAACTTTAGTATGTTTATTACAGTGTCATCTAACATGTTCAGTTTTATTCTTAATGAATTTATAATAGTATCTATTTTACAAAAATAAACATGTAGTTAAAATATTTATTAAATAAGGTCAGCTGTGTATTGTGTTAATAGTTTCATATGAGAGCTATTTATAAAATAACTTATATTCAAAAGTAATTTTAGATTTTGAGTAGACTTACAACCTACTCTGGCCGGAAATATTAATTGGCTATTTCTAATTTATTATTTATAAGACTATTTCAGTCTCTTATGAATAATGCTTTATTTATTTCTCTAGGTTCAGGCATTTCCTTTTACAGCATTAGGTTAATTTATTTTTACTGTGAAAGACCCACTAATTTTTACAAATGGACTAACAGATGTTCAAACAGTTTGGATCTTAAATATGTTCTTGAATCTTGTTCTTAAGGCTAGACTTACCTTCAAAATATAAAACTGTTTGATCCACGCTATATAGAATACACGGTAGGGGCCACGGCGAGGCTGCGTAGTAGACAGCCACCCGCGTGATGTCAATGGGGCAGATGCTGGGATTGAATTATATGGAGCTACTCCAGTTTCCCTCACTTCTACTTAGATTCCACGATTCAAAATGATTTAAATGTGTCCAACACACTTATTATTTTAATCTGAATAAGTTAATGAACCTAGCGATTTTTTTTAACAAGAATTGGAATTCTGCATAATTTTTTCAGTAATTGCCTATTATAGTATACGACAAATAATTTAATAACAAAAACTAAAATGTTGATATGTTTTCCAATATTTTAATTTTCTTGTGTGCATGTGGTATTATTATTTGCATTACTTCAAAGTGGGATTTTATTTATTTAAACTATAATTTGTGTATGATAGGCCTTCATTTGAATTAAAACATTTATACAAAACGTATCAAAATACTCGGTGAGCAACTGTCTTCCTTACTTGTATACTTACTCATATCACTTAATCTTAAGACAGTCTCAATTACAATACACGTAATACTAATAATGTTATTAACGATTGCCACATTATTAAATTAAATTGTGGTTTTTTATAGCTATTAACATTTTCTGTAATTATTTTGGGATACAACATATTTAGGCAGAATTAAAATGTTTGGTTCGATTTCTCTCGTGGGAAAAACATTTCTATTTATATTAAGAATGTGCTGTTGCGACTGCCATCAGATGTTTTTGCAGGAAGTCACCTATAATCATCAGGTTTTTCCCGCCATATACGGTTATCGTCACACAGTATGTCAAATTAACTGAACAGTCTTTGTTATAGGAGTGTTTTTGTGTGTTGTTTATCTGTGTAGTGCTTTTAAATTAAATATGTTAGTAACTAACTTACAGTGTTTTTTAGCTTATGAAATTGAATATTAACGAATGTGAATTTCTTAAAATACTGTTGTGCTACTTATTAGGTAAGCCTAAACCTTTTTTACTGGTTAAATTGTAATCATATGTACAAACATGCCTGGCTGTGCAAGTTGCTTCAGTAATATAAATAACTGTAAAGGAAAACGAATTTCATTTGATAGAATTCCGAAAGATGAAGGCCTAAGAAAAGCTTGGACTCATGCCTGTAAACTAGCGGACAATTTTAACGTTGATACTGTTAAAATATGTTTTGTTCATTTTGACGAGGATTATATCAAAAGTAATTTGAAGTCTGAATTATTGAATATAAAGCCTAAAAGGATAATAAAATCCTGTGTAATTCCGCGGTTTAACATTCCCACGGTTCAAAATAAAACTGCTGCTCCTGAAAGAGCAGCCAGGATTACAAAATGAAAACAATAAAATTCTCGCAACCCTTATTGCCGGGTCCGTCGGGTATCAACCAGAAAAATCAACGGACAATGAAATTGAAAACTGTACTACTTTAGAAAGTATGCCAAATTTTGTAAATGAACACCACGTTTCTTTAGATAACAGTGTAACAAAGAAGACATTGAGACCAAAATTAGGGAACACTAGAGGAAGTCAAGTTTAAAAAATGAAAATTTTATTTTAAAGAAAGAAATTGAAAATTTGTCTACTGAAATTGCAACTGTAAAAAATGAGTTAATATTAATTTTAAATAATTGTAACAGTGAATGTATCTTTAAAAATTGGCTAAAGCAGGCCTATATCATCGTTGAAGGCTCTTTATTCAATTTTCGAAACTCATAAAGAAATCATATTTTTAATCGCTCTAATCTTATTTATATATAAAGATGTAAAATTGTTACATTGTTAAACGTGTTTATTAAAGTGTTGAAAGTCATCAAGGAACCATATATTTTAATTGTTTTAATCTTATTTATTTAGAAAGATGTACAACACAAGTCTTTATGTAAAATTTTTTATTATAAAGCAAAGTCAAGTCTTAAGCTGCGTATTAAACTGTAATTTATATTTCTGATATATGTTTACAAAACCAATATTCTCCTAAGACTCTGTATCATGTATTTAAAGAATTTGTGAATTGAATATTTTACACACAAAATGCTATTTAGTAAAAAATGCCCTTTGTAAGCTTCATTTGAATTTACTGCACCGTAATAATTACTACTTTGCAATAAAATATTACTCATATAATGAATTTAATTCAATGACAACTAAGCATTCCTATATGCACTAATAAAATATGGTGCATAATAGTGCACATTGTGGTGTAGACGTTACAGTGCTTGGCTCGGCCTGCCCTAGTGACGTAGCGGCGGGGAGGGGAACCTGCGTGTGGCCCCTACCATGTATTTCTACATACCGTGGTTTTATCCATCCAAGAAGATTAACGAAATCATGTTCATGCATTAACAATCGAAGTTTTATGTTGTGAACAATAATACTGTAGATATACTTTTCAAACTATATTTTATTTGCTTAGCTTTTAATTATTATAAGTCCTGTAATATTTCAATTTACCAAATAAAGTTAAATTAGATTAATCCAAGTGTTGGGAAAGCCTCATGAAAATTGTAAACCAAATGTTGAATTGCGAATGATTATGATTAGGTGTATGTAAATAATTCCTATAAAAACACTTTAAATTGTTTTAAAATATACTCTTTATCTTTTTGATTTATTTTCTGATCATGTTTACTTAATTTTCTAAGATGTTGGGAATTTTAATCCTCAAATTGTTTTTATAAGAAAAAATTGTAAGCCAGTTTGCACGACCTGGGCATAAACTTTATTCGTCATTAATATACTGAGATTCTGGATGCACACTTTGGACTCATCAGTCCAAAACCTTGACAACTCAGCTACCGCATTGGTATTTTTAAATTAAGCTATTTACTTACATCTAATTTTGCATAAATATTTAATGTTATTTTTTGTTGTTATATGGATAAACAAACATGTATATTTTAAGTAAGAAGTAGATAACAAAAAATGTATGTTAAAAATTTTATGCTATGTATTTTTGAGTTAAAAAACTGAATATATAGCAGCGAAAAACATCTATCCCGATAAAATCAAAAATATTGTAGTTATTCCATCCATTTCTGTCCAATTAGACTTTAGCTGATTACCAAATATTTATACTGCCTGGATGTGTAGTTTTAAGCTTAACATGTAATACAGTATGTTCAAAATATTATGAGGGCATAACAGAGAGTAACAGATTTATAACAAAAGAGTTTAAAGAACAATTTTTATAACTTAAATTTAACAAGACAAACGTAATATATTTTTCATATAGTTGCCATTTATTTAACATGCTATGTTATTTTACTTTTTATAACATAGTATAAGTTTTTCAATTCCATTTGTGTAGAAATTTCCTGCAACTAGTTTATATTTACATGCTGATTAAAACCACTGTCAATGCAATTTAGTGCCGAGTCTGGTCGACCCAATCCCTCAGTGTTAGTTGGTACTATTGGCACAGTGCTGTAACCGTACTACTTAGGGATAAAGTGTTCAGGAGATTGTAGGCTATAGGTTCTATGCTCGGTACTCTTATTACGGACACAGCGTCCGCTCAGTGGTTGTCATCGATATGGACACTACTAGTGAAGTCTGGGGTGTCCATGTTGGTTGGTAGTCAAGGTTCAGATGTTGAGTAGGGAAGATAACTGAGTGTCAGAGGCTTGTCAGTTAGCTGAAAATCAGACCAACACTAAGTGGTTCGGATTCCACGTAAAAGATGTAGGTCCCTCAGTTGCCCTGATTATTGGGCTATTAATAAATAGCTCTTTCTGAGGAACAGTTTACTTTAGTTATTACAATAACTACACTCATAGCACTCATTCGCCCCTCATCTTTGCCTAATATATTGATGATCAGCGCCTTACAAATGAATAATGAATGAATTACATAATATCAGACTATCTGCCTTACATATTCAGTGGTGCAAACAATAACTTTTTGTTTGAATTTTTTTGATGAGAATGTTTAACACTATTAGCACAAATGTTGTGTAGCCAACTACTTTGACCGTTTTATACACTAAACTTATTAAAATAACTGATAAATGTTTCCCTCCACTGGAAGGTTCTTCCTGTCTTAGCTGAACAAAGTGCGAAGGTTGTTCATAATCATAATAAACGATTACCATTTCACTCTCCACTGGGGGATTGTTCCTGCATTAACCGTATTATTGTATTTTGTTGTCTTGCGTTTTTTCGTTGAGTTTTTAAAATAATGACAAAACAACAGGAAATCCTGATTGATTTTTTTAATTTGTAAAATGTCTAATTCATGTAAAGAGGAAGGTAAAAACTAATTTCTACCCTCTATAAAACTCCCTTCAGAAATATGTAATGAATATAGAAATCAGTGAAACGTAGATTGAAAAAATCTAAATATGTTGTGAAGAGCGTAGCTTGCTGATGTTATAAATAACAAGTATGAAAGATTTGTTTTGGTCAAAAGGTGTTGTATTGCTACTTTATTTTCAATTCATTACATTAACCTCCTAAACATGCCAGTTATTTGTTGTGCTATATGTCTCAACAGCTTTGTGCACTAAGTGGTGAAACTAATGATACTGCAGTTTCAATCTTAATAAAATGTTCTTCAACATAAATATAATGGCAACTGTGTGATGGCAGATTTGTCCTATGATTTAAAATAGACAAACGAGTAACATTTTTACACTATTTTTAATCACAACCTTTGCAGCAATATCTGTGACTAGTGATGTCTTTTGTATAAAGGAAATCAGTTGTTAGACTTACATTTCATAAAGTTTTTTGTCTGCTAACAATTTGGCAATTGAATTAATGAAGGTTGTTACAATTTATTTAATCTTGTGATCATTTGTTACATTGTATATGTTTATGATAGTGTTCAGTATTTATGTAAGGAAAACTTATTTTAAGATATTAAAATTGTTTTCCATACATTTATGTCTCTGTTACTGCCAATTAATGTTAAGTGCCCAATTTTGTTACACTGATTGTATTGAAAAATGTATCGTTAGTATTAAGGTCATACACACTTTAAGTGAAATGTCAATTTATAAAATTAACCTACGAAGTCTTCACTTAAAAAAAATGTTTGATTTTGCTATCAGTATTTTACAATATGTTTCCTTGTTAGGTCTTCCTAAATAGAATTATAGAAAGCCTGTTATTTTAACAATCCAACAATTCTAATGAAACCAACTTGGCTCTAAGAAAGATATTTTTGATTTTTTAATTATCATCAGTTGGGTGGATTATTCAAAGTAGTCTTCGATTTGACAGTTTTAAAAATAAATTGTACGTCTATTTCCGCTTGCAATTATAATAAATTACATCGGTATGTTATGTTTTGTTTTGAAAATGTTTGGCCATTGTCATATATTAACTGTTGACATTAATTTTCCATTTTATCGTATATAAAGTGTATCAGAAACTATGCTGAGGATGTATAAAAATGCACATTATCTGCACAAATATGGAGTGTAATGATCGCACATGCAGTTTTTGTTGTGAAAAAGGCTGTGATTTTCTCAATCGTGTCTTTGTAATTGCTTTTGCTCACTCTTTTTTGTTGTGCTTGTTGATGTTTGTATTTCTACTACTTTTACATTGTCCAATTTTATATTTTATTGCAAATAAAGAGATGATTTAAAGGGATTCTGTAGTTATTTATTGGAATTCCATATATTTTGTGATATAATTTATATTTTGTTGTTAAGTTTTGAGCTATTATTTTTGAAGTATTTTGAAGTACCGACCGTTGGCTCAGTGGGTATTCTAACTTTGGACCTTGCCCTCCGCAGTATGAAGCCTCAGCCACTGAGCCACTACACTGGCATTACTTTGTGTGTTTATTTTTTAAAAAAACAACAATATTTTTGTAAAGATATTATGACTACAAATTTCCACTTAATGTCTATGGGTGGGTGGGTAGGTAGGTCAATACCACCCTAATTGTACAGACGGAAGAGTAGGTGTATCGGAAGTCATTGTAATTAAGATCAACTTGTGGTAATGCAATAAGAAAACACATTCAAAAATAATTTATTACAACAGTTATTATACATAGAAACTTGGATATATGTTCTAAAAAGTGTTGAATGACATTATGTATATCTATATATTTACATTACAAATAGTATTTATCATAAAAGATGTTGGCCTATGTGAAATGAATGTTCTAAGAAAAACGAAAATGAAAATACATCTTTAAACAATTTTTTAATTATGTTTCATCTAGGCTTGTACTCAGAATACTCATGGTTAACTGAACCATTGGTTGCAAAATCAATTAAATATATGAAGGGTGTCTGAAAAAGTCTCCTCCCTATTTTTTTATTAATAGGGATGAAGTGATATACTTCAAGGATAGTCAAGTGAATACCTCATTTTAAAGAATGCCACATATCTCTAGTTACCCTTTCAGATTTGGTGGCTAATTAAAGTTGAAATTGTTTCCCAAACCCCTTATATTTATTTCAATGTGTTATTTGTAAATTTTCATGATTCACAATTGGGTGGGTTTTAGAAAAAAATCCAATTGTAACTAAACACCAAATGTGATAGAATAACATTAGAGACCGCTTTTTGTGACATTCTTCTTCTTTTTTTAAAAATACCTTTAAAATGTTGTCATTTGCTAGACGTTCCTTTTTAAATATTTTTACTTACCCCTAAACTTGCCCCATTTTGAAGGGGTAGTGACATTTTGTCATAGATAAAAATTCTCAGTTGGTCATAAAAAATTTCCTGAATTAAATCACTTCATCTCTATTCATAAAGAAGTTAATAAAGAGGGGGAATTTAAAGACTCCCTGTACATTGTAATAAGTTGTGGTGATTGAATATCATAGGATAATTGGTTATGGATTTATAGACAACACGTATTTATGGTGATTGACTTATTTATTACAGGTCATAAAAGACAGAGGCATCTAAATATTCTCTTTGATTTAATTTTAGACGTATTTCTCATTGAATTTCTGACTATTCACTAGTACGTAGAGTCCTGAGGACTCTCGAGAGACAGTCCTCCAGTCAGACAGGACACCATTTCCAGACTTCACACACTGCCTATGACCAGACAGATAGGACTCTTGTATGTATGTAATGACTCACCCGCATACTCATACCCGTTCAGTGGTATTGAGTGTGTATCAGCAGCAAGAAAGGTATGCTGCTGATCCAGGAATGTTTTTAACTCCTCTATGTATCTTGTAAGTTGTTCATTATATAATAAATAATCAAAATAAATAAAGAAAAAAAAAACATAAATTTATAATTAATCTTATGAATCATGATTTTTAAAAAATTCAATAAAAAAATTTTGTAAACTGAATAGACAAATTGGATTAATTGTGTTCTGAATAACGATTTTTTTAAACTGAGAAAATTTGGCTTGTTTGATCTTTAATGGTACAAACTCCATTCATAAGCTAACAACCACATACACTTTCATGTTCTATATGTTTGATTTTGAGTTACTTAATTTTGTGTCAATTAGTTAGTATTTATTTTATTTGAGCCTCAGTTCAGATAACCATGAGTTTTAGTAAATTAATGTTTAAATTTCGATGGTACTTAAAAAAGTACATCGAATTTGTAATATAATTACTGTACTTCGTTTCTCATATAATACAATATAGCAAATGTATCCTTTTAAAGAAATAATTGCTTTTGTTTAAAGTTATCACTTACTTAGTTACATCCATGTTGGAAAAAATTCCATCGTTAAAAATATGCTTATTATTAGTGGGAAATTTACAGGACTGTTTACAGATTATACAGAGCAGAAGAAATTACAACTACTTTTACTTTTAAATATTTACAACAAATATTTTGTTACCAAAATATACACCCTGGATTTTACCAGGTTAACATTTATTTATACTTACAATTAAGGCTATAGTTCACAAAATTGTAATTTCCTTTCCAAGTGTTATCTCCTTTAAATATTTAAAAGGATAAGATTTTCATTAAAGTCACTATCAAACTTTTAATTAAACCCATCATCATAAAGTGTGATGATAACTAATTTTTGAGCATTGGAATACTTTTTATTTATTTCTATTACATTAGTTTTCTTTTACACATGAAGAAATGCGTAAAAATCACATCATATTTTTGCTAAACTGGTAGAGTCCACCATATGAAAATGGTCTGATGACAGGTGACGAGGATTAGTCAAGTTGTTACCCTCACACAACTTCTAGTAGATAGACTAATGTTTCAGTTCATCTCGTTTTAAATTAAATGAGTAAATATTACTAGCATTACAGCAGTTAATTATTTATTTCAACTCAAACGTTTTAAATCATAATATACTGACAGTGTTATTATATTTCATAAATTATTTTATATATATATAATTTTTATTTCTATAACTTAAATAAATATGAAAAAGGTGTACAAATAAATTTGTAATTCAGTTAATTAATATAAATTTCTTCTATTTTTTCAAAGGTGAAACATTCTCTGAAAATATAAAAGTCAAACACTTTTCCTAGATAATCTTTTAAAAACTTATAACTGAAACTATATTTCATAAAAAAAGGCAACAATATTCCAAACTGACATTAAGGGGATTCCCTACTGAAAATGACAAAAATTTCATTAATTACAAAAATTTTTTTTACATATTATTGTTCTATGGTATGTCCTCTTTCAGAAAAACCATACATAACAAGGTATAAGTAGTTTTATATATGAAAAAATAATTATATTATTAGGCGTAATTTGGTCAAAATGCCCTAAAGTGACCTACGCAACGAGGCAAAGACTTGAGATATGTGTAAGTGAAGCTATTTGCCAGTACAATACTGGTGTAAACAAATCAGTAAGCAGCTTTCAGATCTCAAGTGGAGTAAGTCCTGGCTGTTCAACATTGAAAGTAGCCAAAAGATTCGACAGAAAGCGACTTCGGCTTGCAAAAGTCCGTAAACATTTAAAGTTTTTGGAGTATAGAAAAAAACTCAGACAGGCTCAAATGATGGAGGAAGAAAGAAAAAAGCAGAAAGAAGGACTAACTTATGGTGCTGGAAGATTTTAGGACATTTATTTCTTTGTTGTACAGTAGGCTAGTGATTTTTTCTCAGTTTTTCAATATAATCAAATACTTTTTGCGCGTGTTGTAATTTATGTTATCAATAATTATTGTGGACCATTATGCATCAAAATTCAGCTACAGCTGCCTAATATTTTGTTGGCAAGTCCTGTTTTATATAATGATATAAATAAGTTATGGTTTAGGCTTATTACTTTAGTTACATTAAATGAAACTAGTATCCATAGCAACAAAAAACATGCTTACTTTCAATGCGCGATTCCCGCAAGTTTGGGTTTTCCATGTTTTTCATCACTAAAATTGATATGTATCATAAAGTACTTGTAGTAAAAGGTTGAAATTTTTACCCAATATTCCTTATTAGTATATCTAAAAAGTTAGGTAAAATTATGCCTGTAACACAACTAAGAATTGAATAAAAAAATTTCTTTTTAATAAACAATATTAAAAAGTTTTTTTTTATTTTTCCTTATAACTTTTTTTTATAAATAGATACAAATCTAATTTTAGCTAACTTTTTAAAAGACTAAAAACCCTACAAAATGACACTTGGATCATGAAGTTCTAGCCAATAGAACCTGAGATATATCAATTTTTATATAACCGTTATTTTTAGGTATATTATACCTAAAAAATACCTAAAACTGAAAATTAAAAATTTTGACCACAAAAGTTTCTTTTTGTAACAAGTACAAACTAGAAAAGCCTTATTCAGAACCAAAAAGAAAAATATTAACAAATTTAGCATTTTCAGTAGGGAATCCCCTTAATCACCAGTCAAGGACATATTACAAAGTAAAATAATATAAGTGGAAGGGAGTCACCTTAGCAAAACAGCACTGGGCGAGCTCAACAAACCAACCTCCGGTCTCAACTGAATCAGACCATTGTAACGTGGTGAACACCAATATCTTCTCCAGCACTGTTAATAAACTAGTTGTATGGCCAAACTTTAATTATTAGAGATCATAAATATTTCCTCTCTGTAAAATGAAAAAAATATTGCTTAGGAAAACAGTTTTATTACAATTTTTAATAATATTCTGTACATAAGTATGGTTTATTGTACATAATTTTTCAAATAAAAATTATTAGGTTAGAGTAATAATCAACATCAGTAAATGTTACATGTTTACAGTTGCCCCGTCTAAAGAACTTGAGGAGTGGTTTATAGAGGTTTATAGTTGTTAATTATTTTCTAAAATCATTATACTATATTCTTACTGATCAGGTGATTGAAAACCAGTAAATATTAGTTACTGGTGTAACAGAAATGCAATGCTAACAGGTGGGTAGAATATTTATTAATCTTTGGACGCAAAAGTGGAATAGTAGTGTGTTGTGAGAACTGTTAGTATAGTTAAGTCTGCGAGCACATTTAGGCTGGGCTATCAGTATCAATATATTACATTATTTATTTATTAACTCGTTTGAATTGTGACTTATCAATAAATTTCTTATAAGGGGTTAAAGGATCCTTTTGGGTTAAAAATAAATTGAATTTTTACTATTAAAAATAATTAATTAGTATCCATTATTATAACAACAGGAAAGTGTATTTATATTGAATGAAGGCACTTAATTGTATCAATAGAATAAAGAAAGCTCTCATTATTTTGACATATTTTTAAATTAAAAAATATTTCATGTTCACTGAACGATTGATATTTCAGGCGTAATGTCCACATTAATGCCTCCATAATACTCATATAAATTGCACTCATGTAATGCGAATGAGTTCATTTCTTTGGCAAGGACTGTGGAAGGTTCGACTAGGCAGCGACTGACTTGCTCAGTCTGGGAAGCTCTCAGCACTCGGCAACTCTCTCACAGGTCTGAAACATTAAAGGTTGATTTATCAGAAGTGAATTTTTAAATTTTTAAGGACATGTTTGCAGAAGACCAGACGAGATATAATCAGAAATACAGACATAAGAGACTAGTTTGGGTGTAATAGGACAGTTGGAGAAAAGATCAGAATGGAAAGGTTAGGATAGTATGGACATGTAAGAAGAATGGAGGAAGGAAGAGTGGCAAAAATGTAGTTGGAAAGAGATGTTGATGGCAAGAGAAGAGTTGGGAGACCACGAAAGAAATGGATGGACATCATAAAGGAAGACATAATACTCAAAGGACAGCAGCTACAAGAAATTGAGGAAGACAGGATATACATGGACAGAAGAAGATCGAAGAGGCTTGTCAGCACACCCGGGAGACTGAAGCTGCTAAACTGATGATGATGATGTTGATGATTATCAGATGTGAATAAAAACTGAGCTTCATAGAAAACAGATCAAACAAAAAGAATACCAAGGAAAAGTTAGGTTAGGTCAAAGGGCACTAGGCCTGGAATTGGTATTTTAGGAGATATAGGACATCAGCAAACTTACATAATAAGGCAAGTCCACTAACAACTCACATTAGTAAACAAACACAAAACAACACTTTTTTCACAAATTTTCAGTGCCAATGGCACTTTCCTCAGGTGAGTAGAGAGAGACTGACTTAGCTTCCACTATTGCTGGGTAGGTGGCAGTGGTGGAGGTTGTATATCCATAGAGCAACACTCAATTGATGCAGTTTTTCCAGCTTGTATACATGAAGTTGGCTACATGATGGTTGAGGGGTAGGAAGGAAGTGGTAAGTGACCTACTGATGTTATATTAGGAGGTTCATGGGATTTAGTTATCCATTGGTGTGCTAATTAAATTTTTCTGACTTGGAAACTATTTGTATGGGGAGGAAGGGATCTGACTATTTTAGTAGTGTAATGCTGTACTAATAAAAATTTTGGTTGTGGAGAAGGGAAGGGGCGAAGAGTGTCAATGGTTAACCAAAACCCATAACCCTCCTAATCTGAAAATCAGATAGATCACTTACCACTTCATTCCTACCCCTCAACCATCAGCAAACTTTATATATACAAACTGGAAAATTGCATTAAAATTTGAGTGTTGTTCTGTGTATATATCACCACCACCATTGCCACCTACCAAGTAAGTCTACTCACTTGATGAAAGTGCCAGTGGCACTGAACACTTGTGAAAAATGTGTTGTTTTTGTGTTTGTTAACTATTGTAAGGTATTGGAGGACTTGTCTTCTTAGGTAAGTTTGCTGATATGCAACTTCAGATAAGTTGCTCTCCTAATACACAACTCAAAGGTTAGGAAAATTCACTGATTCATATATGTAGATAAAGTCAATCAATGATAATTTTGATTGAAATAAAATGTGTACAACATAGTTGTTGTGGACTTATTATATACTTTAGCTAATGAAGACAAACTCGATTTTAACCCTTTTAGGACAATGCAAATTTTGGGTATTTTTTAGGTACGCAATTATCAAGTGACCTTCTTTTTCAACAGGCATGCCGAAGAAGACAACGGTCAAATCAGTGAAAATGTAGTAGTTCTTTTTAAAATTCATAAGTACTATGCAGAGAATACAAACAAAATGTTACCCATATATACATAATTAGATTGTCTACAAAGTGGTAATATTTATTAGTAATATTTATTTTCAGAAAATATTTTATCATCATATATTTTTGAAAAATATTTAATTTTTATTATTTTGTACATTTACCATAATAAAAAGAAATATTTTAAACGTAGGAACTATTATTAATTTATTCTATATATAATTTTATATTCAAATATACAATTTTATTACAATAAGTTAAAAAATAAGTTTTTCATAACAGAAAATGTAAAATATACAAAATTGCAAATTACATAAAAAGAGCTAAAACACAAGTCAAACAATGAAAGTTGGTTTACTTACTATATAAGGTTATATATAGCAAATTATTGGTCAGATCCATTGTATTATTGTTCAAAACTATGTAAAAAAAAAATAATAAAAATAAATACACTATATACAACAATACATCAAATTAGTTTGCACATGTATGTTTCGGGAAGCAAATCAGATGAACTCCTATTTTGCAAACTGAACAAATAAAAATGGATTGTTTCCTTTTTCTTATTATAAACAATATATGTAGCACACAACCTCAACGTAACAGACTGGAATGGAATGTAAACAGGGAGTAAGAAACGGCACACGCTCTCAACTGTCACTAAAATTAGCGTGAATTGTCAGCTGTTGTAAACAAAGACATAAGTTCTATTTTACTGCGACCATATGTTCAGAAATACTTTAGTTACGGTCACCGGACATGCCACAATATAAAACATTAGTTTTGTTCGTCATATTTCCGTAATTTTGTGAGTATTACATGAAAGTCGCCAAAAGACAAAATAGACAAAATATTAGACAAAATACGTCTTCTTCAGCAAAATAAGTGCAGGCGGATAACCGCCCGCTCGTCCTAAAAGGGTTAAAATTTAATGCTTCCAACCTACTTTCTAAGGATATAATATTGGATTGGATTTGGATTGAATTGGATTTTTACAAACTATAGTTTATATTATAAAAATATAAACTATAGTATTTATAAACTATAAAAATAGACTTATTTTTCCTGAAAAAACCCTAATGTCGATAATGACAATTTAAACCTAGTTTATGAAAACAAACATGTTACTGCATATTTAAAAGTTATTTATTCATATAATACACACGTGTTAATTTTATGTTTTATGAAAAATATTTATAAAATATATCACATTTTCTACTAACCCTTTAGGTTGTATGCTGTTCTGGAAAGTTGTTTTTAGTTGTCGCAAAACCGATATAAATTTTCTAATAATAACTAAATTTAAAATAAAATTATTTGTAATAACAAGTAAAAGCAATGTTAAAATACTTGGTATAATATTGGTAAGTAGATCGTAATGACTTATAAAAGGCCAAAAAGAGTTTCTTCACAATGCACAAATACAAGTTAGATTCTACGTGTTGGTTGTAAGCACACCAAATGATGTATTAGTTGTAAAAAAGCTCATGAGCTGATATATTAGAAGAGTATGATGACAGTGGTGACGGAACCTCTCTTGTTACCTTATTGTTTGAAGCTGTATGTCTTACTACTCTTTCATGAACACAACTTATAAGGCATATTTTAGCAAAATAAAATGCCTTTCATACAGTACATTACTGTAATGCTTAAAAACTATTTGGTGGGAAATTTTAGAACAGCTGTACACTTTTACCAAACTTATGTTTGAGATTGTCTCAGTCCTGAAGGACAATAATGTTTTTATTTTTTATAAAACCCTTAGAGGGTTAAAACTTTCCACTGAGGTAAAATCTGATGGGTGAATAAAGAACGTTGCTGTCATGAAGAGAAATATTGTGGGACCAGTTAAATTGAGCAACACTGACCCATAGTTTCCTGTTGGATCTCCACTTTGTACGAGGGGTTGTCGTAGGCAGCAGACTGGGCCTTGCGGTTGTTGGCTGCTGTGATCGGTGCCTTGTTGTGGCCATGTTTGCGAGCCAGTATCAGCGACAGTATGATGACAGCGGCCACTGCGAGGGTCGCCAGGATAGAAACAGCTACTAGTGGCCCGTAGTAGTCACTACTCTCTACGAGAGGTGTGGCCTCTAGTTTACCTGCAATGAGTTTTGTTATTGTTGAAGGTAGGTAGACAGATAATATAATAATAGTAAAAATGTAAAATGGAAAGAACAGAGTTAGAAAATATTTAGTCCAAAAATAGAAGAATGATATTATTTCATAATTTTTTGTGTGAGAAATTTAAAATTTTTAATTTATAGAATGCTGAGCAAATATTTAATATACTACACTCTTTCCTATTACTAATGTAACGATATTTTTATGATGTTTAGCCTAATGATTTATATTGAATTTTGGGAATCAGATTTAAGTTCCTTTTTTGAATAAGCATTTACTTGACTTTTACAAAGTTGAATGGAATTTATTTATTTCTAAAATTTTAAATGTTCAAAGTTAATCTCATAATTTGATTATTAGTTTTATTGATTTAAAATTGAACTTAATAACTTTAAACATTCAAGGTTAATGCATACAAAAAGATAAACTATTGCCTATGAAATCTAAATTTTAGCTATTTTTAGAATAATTTAATATCTTAAGACTGTTGAAAATGCAAATTCATCGCAATATTTAGTGTTATTTATAGAAATAAACTCAATATTGAATGTATATTTTTCATAAGGGATCAGCTATTTGTGTAGTATACGTTTTTTCCTAAATCATTGGAAAAGCTTCTATTTTATGCCTGTTGTAAAGTAATGAAGTTTTGTTATAATTTATTATTAATCAAGAGAAGATAATTTTCGTTGTTAGACATTCAAATAGTAGCGGCAGGCCCAAGAATAAAGATAGCCAATAAGGAATGGTCAATCTGAGGACAAAGGTTAACTGAGCAGCCATTATGTTAGAGAGAAACGCATCTTTGTAGTATGACGCAGGTAAGAAAAGACGTAGCCTGTCTACTTCCGTCTTTTGTTACAAAGTATTCAAGTTAGTACGATGCCCTTCTTTCAATGAGGCAGGGTCCTTCCTTCTTTTTTTTGGAGCCAGTGGTCAGACTATGAAGGAGACAGTAAGGAAGTTAAAGCCTCTAAAAAGGTACTTCGTTTTCGTGGTCCGAGATTACTATTCTAGAATTAAAAGCAGAAACATATTAGCAAGTCGGGTCAGGCTAGAGAGTTCGAGAATCATCGGTAAGGTTTGGCTCTGGTATTGTCTAATCGTGCAGTCAGTCACTGTCGCAGGTCACACACACATCCTCTATGTAGCCAATGTTTGGGTTTTCTGGCTGGCATGCATACATCCACCGTCACACGGTGACAGTATGACAACTCTGCTTCAGTCAGCTGTCTTTGTGAATGCTGTGCTCTGATTGGTTAATTGCTTGCACAAGTCTTCTTGAGCTACTATATACAGCCATCGCCTTATACATTTCTGCTTTTAATTCTACAATATTATCGACAATCCTTCAACGTCTTTCACCATATGGACCAAGATCTGGAGTTACCTTGAAGCGCAGCTTTTATTATTTTTATCTAATACAATCAACATTCCTTTCTTCCTATCGTAGACAAACAGTGAGAAAGTTCTTCTAAAAGTAGAAAGATACCAAACCTGTACACTTAGCAGCAAATTAGACACATTTTTAGGGAAACTCTTTCATTACCTTTCTACAAGTAAAATATATTTTAAATCACCTTACCTTGTAAACTATCACTAGCTGGTATCACTCCAGGTTTCGTCGTGAAGTCTTTAACGTTGCTTTTCTTTATCCTCCCATTGGTGAGGTAGGCCTCCAGCCATAAGTGGTACCTAACATTGAAATCATTTTATTGGAACTGTTTATGGTGTTTCTAAAATAGTTCATAAAAATTCAGCCACACAATATCTTAGAAGACATAAATTATTTTTATTTATCAAATTTACAATAAATTACTGTAGTTAAATTCAGTGATGTGACTGTCAAATACTTTGATAATTTGAGTAACTCGAGTTGTGTCGAATATAGCCTATTTTACCAAAAGGAGGTAGTAACAGAAGGTGTTTATAGAAGTCGTGCCCAATAACCCCTACTGAATGTATTTCTCATAAAATGTACATCTAAATTACTAAATCTACTTTGTTGGTAAGAAATTTGAATATGGTATAGGTTAGTAGTATTATTTTGTGTTAATACATTCACTACAGAAGTACTTACAGATGAGATGATTTTATATAGAGACGAATGGGTTTGTAACAAGTCAGGCAAGTTTCTTCAACTTTAATGGGACTACTTAGCACTGTGAATATTGAATACAAGTGAGTAGTAAATACATGTTTGAATGAGTCAATTCAAATCGTGTGGCTGAATAAATGTTGAGTTTGGAAACCTTGTTCACCTTCATGCGAGTTCAGCTTCAAAAATATTTAGACCAACCTGTCAACAGTTTAATATGATGTCATAGTTTTATTTTTTCATTGCATGTTTCAGTACAACAATACATCATCAGGTGAATAAAAAAATATCTTTTTCAAGATAATAACAACTATACAAAATTGAACAAAAAAAAATATACAAATAAAAAATTTAGAAAACTAAAAACTTCATCTAACCCCTAATCATCAGCTTTTAGTTTTTAAAATTTTTAAATTTTTGTATTATTTAATAATATTTAAAAAGATATAAAAAGATATTTCTGTATTCACCTGAAGATGGTATTATTATACCGAAATGTGTTATGAAAAAAATAAAACTGACATCAAATTGAACTGTTGGCAGGTTAGTCTATATTAGTGTATATTTTTATATTTACAGTTCAGGGGCTATAAATTATGAATTCATATTCATCTTCAACTCATTCTCAGCCAAAAGCATTTCGCAGCTTAACTCCAGTTGAAAATAAATGGACTCAAGTCAACACTCAGCTCAAGTTGCCTAAACTTGCCGTTCTCTCAAAGAAGAGCAGATGTCAGAACAGAAATTTAGTTATGCTTTCTACCACTTAGAAGTGATATACAGTAAACTCCACCTACGTATGAATCACATACATACCAACCGGAAGAGTATCATGGAAAGTTAAATATTTTCTCCAAATATGCAAGTCATGTTGGGTCATTACAGTCGTTCAGTCATCTACTTGCAGTTGACATTACAATAACATAATAAATACAGTATAGCTTAACGGTAGTGTATTGTATTTCTATCATCAATATTGAATACGTTATTGAGGACGAGTGTAAAATTAGTCACAATGAGGGCAAAACGGAACTGCAACTGGCAGCAACCTAGAGCGATAGACGCCAACAGCATGTTTATAAAAAAAATGGTGTGACTACGCACAAATTACAGATTTATTTTAAAGACTTACTATTTTATTGTAGATATGTTTATTTCACATTATCCTATACTGTATGTGTAGGTATAATTTAATGTGCTTTTTTGAAGGTCAAATAGTTTAATTTCATTCTTTCTCTTTATTGTTGTATATAGATTTATATTCATTTAGTTTAGCAGTGTATGCGTCATGTGTGTAATTATTGTACAGTACAGTAAGTAACTAAAGTATAATAAAGTACAGTATGTTAATGATCACCTGCTGAGTTTTGGTAAGTTTTTATTAGCACCATGTTAAATACTTAAAGAATGTAGGAACGTCACTTTAGGTGCCTAATTATTAAGTAATTACGCAATTCATACAACAATAATGTTATGACGAGTTTTGTTTACATATCTCCGGTTGATTCGGCCGTTTTTTTTGTTCGGCCAGGGGTCTGGTCCCGAGGTGGCCGAACGAAAGGGAGTCTACAGTAAAATAAAAAACCAAACAACTGATCTCTTTGATTAGGTACTGTATGTGTGTGTTAGTTTTCAATTTTAGCACAAATACAATTTTTACTAAGAAACGACTAGTTAAGGTTAAAACATTTCTTGTTAAATTAATGTTGTCGCTTATGCATAGTTTTGAGTTTTGAGTAGTTTTTCGAACATTTTTAGAAACAAGTGTTGTATTGTTGCATTAAATTATATTTAAAATTTTTGAAGAAAATCATAAAGACTCAGAAGTATTGTGACCTTACTGAGAAGCTGCAAATCTGTTGAAAACCAATGTTGCGCATTAGAAACAATTTTTTAATAAGTGTTTCTTTGTAGATTTAATTTGCCTCAAGGATGTCAATAGTAAATAATAACATGCCATTGCTGTGGTTCCTGTCAATATTTTAAATCATATAAAAACAAACTTTTGGAAATAGTTGTAGAAAACCTAGACCTAATATACTAACATATTTCCACTGCTTTCACAGACCTGGTGTTGGGTTTGAGGCCCTGGATGAGTGTGTTGGGAGGAGAGTCTCTCTTGGCAACTTTAAAGCTGCTGTAGTCTTCTCTTTCTCCTTCACTCTTGTATATCGCACGGAAGATGTTGATGTATTTATCCTCCGGGTAAGGAACTCCAGACCACGTCAGCTCCACTGACGACATCTTTACATGATGCACATCTACAACCAGCTCAAAACTGTATGGATCTGCGAAGAAACAAGAAATATTAAACTTTTGAGCCAGTCTTCGGGCTGATCTTTAGAAATTAACACTAAATGTAAAACAGAAGTCAACCCAAGTAAAATAAAAATTTCAGAGTTGATGTAGGCTGCATATCATGGGCTATATTAATAAAATATACAAAATATATATCAATTGATGAAGGAAAATTGATGAAAGATGGATAACAGTGTTTAATGTCTAACTTTGAATTTAAAGTTAAATAAGGAAAATATACTTAAGATATATGTAAACTAAAAAAAAAAAATACTAGATTCTTTTGGCATAGGTAGGAGGGTTAACAAAATCGTACTTCTGTTGGTAGATGATCTGATTATTAACGTCGTACAAATGTAGAGTAGTGGGAGGGTTATGAACGTCTCACCTGTGTTGGTAGATGGCAGGGTTGCCAGTGCCCTATGTTTGTGTGGAAGGGAGGGTCCTTAACATTGCATAACTGTTTATTTTTATTTTTTGTATCAATTGTTTGAATTAAAAATTAAACTGAAAGCTATTAATTTGATTTTATGTGAAAATCTTATGACAAAACACATACATAAATAAATGAGTTGTAGCTATGAAGGAACCAATGCAGTTTAGAATATCACATTACAAGGCCATAGATACACAAGATTTTAAACAGACTTTGTTAAATAGATAACATTTAATTAATACTTTCATACATACCAATTCCTAAAGGTGAGTAAAATTCTTCTGATAATGATCATAGTTTATAGAAATTAGTCTGTTTTATACAGTTATTTGATTTGTTTATAAGAGTAGCAAGATCAATTTAGTTAACTGAATAATATTAATGTAGCAAAATCTAACCATTCTCAATTCTAGTAGTTATTTCAATATTCTCGTGGGCTCTGAGTTCCGTTGTCTGTCCGGGGAAAGGGATAAAGTAGATTCCGATCTGATAGAGAGTGTCAGGCTTCAGTCCTTCAATGATGTAACTGGTGACAGCTCTGTGAATTAGTGGTGTGTCAGAAAACACCTGTGGAAAAAGTACGCTCAGTCAGAATTGTTTTTACTTTATTTATATAATACAGAGGATAAATAAATAAAGCGAAATGCACATATTAGGTTGGTTATTTTTTCGGAATAGGCCAAGGGCCTCAACTATCTAGGTTTTAGTTTTTGTTTAGTTCAGGAAAGCATGTATGCCTTTTTTAATATTCTTTTAGTAAGTCCTTTAAAGTTAACACATAGAAAACAAGGAAAAACAATCATGGAGAAATTTCATGGCCACTGGCCGTATCTTCAGTCCATCACCTAAGTGTGTTAACTTTCAATGAACTTACTAAAGGAATATTAGTAAGTCTGCTTTTCTATCCCAAAGAAAACTTAAAATATGTGCATGTAAATTAGACTTAATAATTTATTGTGTTTTCTGAGTAGTACTCAAGTATAATACATTTTAATATATTCATTTTAGGTAAACATAATTGTAAGCTTGCATTTATGAAGTTGACATTTAATGTTTATTCTTTTTCAGATATGCTTTCTTAAAAAACAAAATTTACAAAAGTTAGTTAGTTTTTTAATAAGATCTTCGGTCTGCAGGCCTCTGCGTGAACTTTGTTCAACGAGTGCAATACCAGCTGTAACCTCAGTTGAGGATTTGAACTTTGGACAAAGCCCCTCCGCAGACCGAAGCCTTAGCCACTAAGCCACCTCGATAACTAAGTTCAAATCCTCAGTAATATTAACGGTTGATAAACATGTATTTCTCTACTAACTTCAAACAATTGTGGTAGTGCTGAAAATAATTCAAAACTAACAACAAGATTTACACTGGAAGAACTTAAAAGCAGTGTCATCCTTCCTTTGCTGTCTGTAATGGCAAGATCATACAGAGCACAACATGGTTTCTTGTTTCCTTATTTGGGCTTCATCTATTTCTCATTGGAAGTAAAGTTAAACAAAAGATGGGAACTACTATATTGAATACGAAGCTGCTTAGTAAATGTTGCTTTGTAAAGCTACTGAAGATAAAATGTTGCATATAAATATCATCAAACATTATTATAATTATATTAGTGGTTGGGTTTTGATATACTAGACCATCTCTCTTATCAAGAGAACAGGTTACATTTGTACCTTCTTTTGTTATCAATTTGTCTAATCTTTATAATGTTGTAAATTAATTGTCAAATTTAAAATGGTCTAAAGAGTGTTTTAATAGTCATAATTAGATTTAAAAAATTAGACAAGCTCTAAAAAGCTAAAGTTATCAACACTTCTCTCAGAAAATTCATGTAGGAGTAAGCTAGAAGCTAAAAGTCATTCATTAATAGAGTTTTACCTGTATATGTTAAGTGCTCTAATATAAATACCACATAGGGACTACTACTATAGGCCCCCATAGAGCCAATCTTCCTCTAAGCACAACCCTTAATCCTAACCCTGACAGGCAAACATTCCTTTACTGATAGGTCATTTTTATGCATAATGCAAGAGTATTTTCAAAAATCTATAAAAAATATAATTATATTCTTACATTCTTACATATGAGACGCTGACACCACGTTGTTGGTATTTTAAGGCGAATATGAATGGTTATATGAGTGTGGAATGAGTGTGGATGAGTGTAGTCTGGTTACTAACTGAGTTCAACTGTTCCTCAGAAAGGGCAATTTATTAATAGCCCAACAGCCAGGGCAACTAAGGGACCTACAGCTTTACGTGGAATCCGAACCACATAGTGCTGGTCTGATTTTCAGCTAATTGACAAGCCTAATACTCAGTTATCTCACCCACACAACATCCGCACAATGATTACCACCCAACATGGACACCCCAGACTTCTATAGTAGTGTCCACGCCGATAGCAAACACCAAGTGGACGCCATGTTGGTATTAAGAGGACCGAGCACCCAACCTATCTCCTACAATCTCCCAAACCCTTTGTCCCCATGTAGCTGGGTTACAGCACTGCGCCACCAATGCCGACGTGGATAATAATAATAATAATCTCTATAATATTTATAGAGATTATTATTATTGATATATATTATATATTATTTTACTCATAAATGTCAAAATATTAGTTTGGTAAACAAAATATGGCATGATATGATGAATTTTGTTTTTATTTTTATAAAATAATTAAAAGTTGATGTTTTATAAAAACAAAAAACGGAGGACTGCTCTTTGGAAAATGTTTAAAACGTGGTGCTGATAGTTAATGAAGATATCCATTAGACTCTAAATTTAATCTACTTTTAGAAAATATAATGTTATATATTACATACTTATGTATATTACGATTGGTTGTCATATAACTGCAACAATGCGCTAACACTAAACTTTGTTTCTATGGTAAAACTATATTTCAACAATTTACTGTAAGTTCATTTTTTTGTATAAATGTACATGTTTTGCATGCCAACAATTGATCAACGTTTCTCTCTCTATCCAATGGTATGATAACAATGATGTAGACTATGCCAACACTCGTTTTATGGTAAAATAAATATTGGCCAAGTGCAACATCACCTGAAAATCTATAAATATAAATATCTATAAATATAAATATCTATATATAAATCTGATAAAATTTCACTCAAATATTATGTTTGATTCTATCATGAAGATACAAAATTATAAAATTTAACAAGATCTACAACTTATCCATCTACATTTTTATTTAAATTTTTATAATATCAGCTGTTAAATTAATTATTCTAAAGATATATTTATAACCCTATTTGAATTCTATGTTTAACTGATGATGGTCTTTCGAGACCGAAATCGATTTTAAACATTAAAAAATCAAGAAAAGATTGCTAAGTGTAGTTCTTTTTATATATATATGAAAATCTATGTTGTTAGTTTCAGGTCGCTAGCTATCACCCGATTTTTGAGGAATGCCAGAGTGAGGATTAAAGACCTATGGAGTGTTTTAGTGACAGTTTTATATTTCCAGTAGTTTTCCACCGACGAACAAATACAACCATATATATTTTTTTAACTACAGACAATGGCAAACTTATCAAAGGATCAATTAGGTCTTCAAAAAAAGAAAAAATTGAGAAGGGAAACATTGGTATGCTCAATAGTAACAATTCTTAGATGAAAATCACTAATAATTGAACGAATATTGCATTGTATTTTTAAACATACCTTACTGCTAACTTTTATCTCAACTAATTTACCTTAAAATATTAACTTTCAAAACGGATCTAGGCTGATTTTCATGAAAATCAGCCGGTTAGCATCGGTCAGCTTAATCACTTATAATAATACACCTATTAGCATTAGCGATATAATTGGAACGCCTTTGGAATTTGGAGAAGTTGCTGATTGCAGACATATGTTTGTTTTATTTCTGAGACAAAGGAACGATGAAAAAGAATAGTAAGAAAACAGAGTATCCAGTTTTTACAACCGCTAGACGGCTTAATGTCAGTTGTGTTGAACCGTCAGATATAATCTCTTATTATAGCACACCTATTAACGATATCATAGAACAGAGTAATAAAAAAAGTCGAGTTGGCAAAGTGAAAGCTTCTTCAATTGTGGTACATTTATAATGCTTGTTAGTATATATTTACATTATTATTAATATCTTTATATAAATTGACACCAAAGTAAACATTTCAAAAATACATCTATCGTAGATATAATGTATTTCTGTAAATTTTAGTACTAGTTATAAATATCTAGTGATTATCTAATATTTTTTTAAATTGCTGTTACTATGTCAACACATTGTTGCATAATTTTTTCAAGCCCCCCAATACATTTTAATACCTATATATTTCCTAAAACTAGATAACATTTGGAATATTTTGGCTATCTTGGAATTTTGAAATTAGCTCTATTATATTGCTTCCTAGATTAACCCCCACCCTTTTTTGTGTTTACAAAAAACACTTTCCAAGATATCAGGTCACATAAAAAATAAGTTTTTTTTTTGCTAAAATTGTAATATCATATTATTATAAAATAGCCAGGTTTATTTCAAGTAAAATAATATAAAAAACAAATAGAGTTTTATAATATTACCATTTTTTATGAATTTTTGAAACAACGTCTGCAAATGCAGGAAAAATGACCAGCCGGTTTAGAAAATTTTAATGGCCAGTTCGAGGGTTAAAATACCAAGATTTGTTCTTGTCGACTATCTTAGCAATATGAAATCCAAAAATTGCTTGAGCTTAGACTTTTCATCTATAAATAATTATAAAACAAAATGATATCCAAACCACAAGTCCATACTTTCTTTGTTTCGAAGAAACATAAGTAAAAAATGAGAACAACAGAATTGATTGTTTTGAAAACTGTTTTAGGAAATACTGAAAAAACCTAGTGTATCTTTCCTTGTAAATTTGCCTTTATATCTCACATATTGTAAACTGAAACAATCGTAACCATCAAAACTGCAACCATCACCTCTTTAACTTAGACTAACAATGTAATGTAACAATCACCTGAGCATCAGGTTCTTTGTAACGAAGCTGGACTCCATCAATAAACTGAAGCTCAAATTCGGAGAAAGTCCTCCAGATAAGTTTTACCCATGTTGCATTAAGTTCAGCCACCCGTAGTTCAGGATCAACTGGGATCTCTGGAGGATAGGATGTTGATGGTGGAGCTGAAATAAAATCTGCTTTGTTATTTTTTCAGGCAGTTTTACCTTTTTAATGAAAATTGACAGCTTATGGTGGATTTTACTCATTTACCTCCATAAAATTGTCAGATCTGCTATTTGCAAGTTCGCTGCTAAACATAAAATACATACTAACAATTTTTAATAAGCCACATTACCTGATATTTTCATGGTGCGTTTCCGGATCAACCACAGCAAACTGGTTAAGAGACCTTAAACTTATGGTGCTTTACAAAATAAAAAACTAGTCATTTTTCAGCAGTGGTTCCTGAACATTCATCTGGTCTTTCAATTCTGTCTACCTTTCTTTTAAAGTTCTCTCACACTGTATACACTACATTACTGCAAAACTGATTTATCACTCAAATGTCTAAACTATAATGATCAAAAATTTGCTTTTATAGGTTATTAAATTGTGGCAATAAAATATATTCCATAGAAAATAGTCCAAATTAATCTAAAAGGTAAAGAGTAATATCTTAACTTCACTCTAGAACAAATTTCAATCATCAAAAGACAAAGTTGTTAATTTAAAAAAAATGTTTGAACACATTATATGCTTTTTTAGAAATAAATAAAGGTTTTCAAAACATCCTGAAATCATCCATACAGTAGGACAAAGCTTTAAAACATACTCTGCCAATAAAAGTTAAAATAAGTTAAACAAATATATAGCTTGTTTGATAGCTAATTAAGTTTAAATAATATAAGAAGCCTTGAAAAGTGTTTATAATTGTATGGCTTTAGGAAGGAGCGTTGATCTAAAACAGCTTAAGCATCTTAGAACACAAAAAGGGTCTTTTTCATATTTGGTATAGCATTTTTTTTTAAATGAAAAATACAGGTTTGGTTTATAGTGATTCAGATTTGCTAAAAATGAATGAAGTCCGAAATTGTGGAACATAATACTACTCTTACATATGAGACTCCGACACAGTGTTGTGCATATTTTAAGGCGAATATGAATGAGGATATAAGTGTGGATGAGTGTAGTCTGGTTACTAAATGAGTTCAACTGTTTCTCAGAAAGTTAAGTGCTTTCATATTTTCTATTCTCTGATGTAACAGTTTTGTTGTTATATATTTGTGTTTTTTTATAACATCGTACAAACTATTCATAACATTGCAAAGTATAGCTTACTTCGTGGAAGGGTTTTGACAGTCAAAATGTCGCTAACTGGAGAGTTCTGTAAATCTCGAAGCTCCACAGAGATTTTTATCTTGTAAGTCGTGTCAGGTTCCAATCCACCCAACTCAAACTCCAGTTCCGGTGTGGCAATAAGGTCATTAGGCGGGACTAGAACCTGCTGCTGCCACGTCGCTGGATCACTGTTCCTAAATGTCAAAATATTGGTCAGTGAATCACAATGATAGTTGTAAACAACTATACAGAATCAAAATTTAGTTGATTAGAGATAAAGATAACTTTTAAATTAAGACACTTTATTATAACTATAAAATTTCATTTGAGCACACTAGGTCAGATGAATAGTTTGAAGGGGTTTAATAAAAAATTATGCATTGATTTATTTTTGAAATAAACTAATTTCCTTAATTCATAATAAGAAATGAAATCTTGGAAATTCTCCTCTCTGGTGTTCTACGGGATTTAAGTTGCATAAAGTAAATTCATGTGGATTTTTGTTATAAATAGGATTTTTTAAGTTTTCAATTCGTTTTTGTAACTTTATTCATCAGTTCACATGGGCCTGCAGGCTTTTGTGTGCACTTTATTCAACAAGTGAAGTACTGACTGTTAGCACACTTGGGGATTGGAACCTTGGACCAAGCCCTCCACAGTCTGAAGCCTTAGCCATGAAACCACCACACCGGCAAATAGCTTAGATAGTTACCCAATAAAAATTTAGAATTGCGGTTGGCAATAGTAGTGTTTAGCCAATAAGGATTCTAGGACAGATTCTTTCCTTCTTAAGGGGGACATTCACAATAGCAATATGTCTAATTACAGATATTTATTACAATTCTTCACTGGATAGATGTTTTTGTTTTTGTCAATCAATGAATGACAAAGAACTCTTGGTTGTAGATGACAATGAAAACCTATTTTCTGGATGGAGTTACATAAGCTGAATATTGTTTCCCTTTGTTGCCACTGGAACAAAGGAACACTGCACTTACTCTGACCAGTTTCTTAACTCTTGTTCATGCTAATTGAAGTTTGTTTTATTAATAGTTGATATTGGCTTATACTGTATACTAAGTGGGAGATTGATGTACATTTAATACACGTTTCAATAAGTTGGGTTTGTAAATTATAGCGATAACTAAGTTTGAGGTTGTATACAGGTAGTATAAAGTAAATTAACCTTACATATCAATATTTGTGAGGGCTCAATAAATAACTATATGTTGAATAATTTAAATGTGTTAACAAGTTCTAATTAGAATTTTACAAACACAAAATAATAGTAAAATATTTTATTATTGATAATATCTCATAGTGGTAAGAAAAACTGATATTTCCTTTTACACATTTTCTATATTTTATATCAAACTATCGTTGGATATATTACATTAGTTCAATACAGTAGTAAATCAGCTTACTAGGTCAAATTTAAGTTAAGTATTTTGTTTTGTTTTTTGTCAAACCAATTTATAATACTGATAGATTTTTCTAGTGGCTGGTGTTATATTTCAGAAACGTGAGTCAGTTAAACAAAAGACAGTAGGAGGGGGAAGCTTTTGTCGCAACAGTTCTATGTACTCATGCAATGATGTCATCTGATGTGACTGAAAAACCAAGTGTGTCGGTCTGAATGGCAGACTATCAAGAGTCAGCTGTATAAATCTTGAAAAAAATACAAAAAATGGAAAACTACTAAAAATATTATAGAAAAGTAAAACTTACTGTCTATCAGAGGTATATCTAAGTTCAACTCGACCATGCAAGCCAACCAAAACATTTGGAACTGAGAAAATGAGTCGAACTGTGGCATCGTCTATTGCTTCCAGAGTATGTACCTTGATTTCATCTGAAAAAACACTCACACCATGTTTATTTTCTAGCTCAAACTTCAACATTAATTATGAAAAAATGGAGATATGTATTGTTATGATAAAAGCTCTATTTTATAAGATATTATCAATTAGCAATTGGTCATACAGAATATGAAAATCTGTACAAGTATACTTTAAATACTAATTATAGCTTCAGTTACATTACTGCACTAATGTTCATTTGTATTTTCTTTTAAATAGTATGAAAATAAAGTATTCATCATTTTATGGACAAAGTATTTCTTTGTAAAACTGAAAATTAAGTGAGGGTAAATTATTGAAAATGAAGTACTCCAATAAGATGGATTTAAACATTCCAAGAGTACGATTTTAGAGTTAACATTTAGGATGTTAAAATATAACTGACATGCATGCCTTTTATACTTTATCTAACATGCATATCTTTTTATATGTATATTGAATGACTGATTCCTACGTTTAGTTGTGTTAGTATTAAATTACAAGCTTGGTTGGAGTTAGATAATATAGAATACATGGAGGGAGGAAGCTATTAAAACAGAGGTGATATAAATAAATACAGTAAAACCTGTGTTATTTGCCGTAATGTATCAACAGGGTAAGCTGGAATGAGGGTGTGGTTTTTGTGTAGTGAATGCATCGTGGGTATTGCGGTTATGCTTTGAAGAAACTACATAATTAATGGATTGTTTAGTACTGTAATAATCTGTAAAGGTGTTTAAAAAATTTAGTAATAATATTATTAAATAGCCCACTTTTTAAAGAAAAATAAAAACTAAAATACTGTTGGCCTGCTACTATCACATTTCTTAGTTAAAGTACTTTATGAAAAGAACAAAATTAAAAGACTATACATTTGATTTTATTTTAGAGCATACAGTAAATAAAAAAACAGTGAGATAGTAAAATAGAGCATACTATAAAACCTCGTACTAACGCACATGGAATGGCGACATAATAGCAACTGTTTGATCTGCCAACCATTTGATATCGATGCTACTGACATGTTTCCAAAAATTACGTAGGTGACGTTTGTTTTGGGGAAATCCCTCATTATGCTCCCTACCCCTCCTTTCCCACGGTCAAGCACTGGGAACTAACATTCCTTCTATTTGTTACCAAGCCGCCCGGGCCGGTTATCAGAGGTCCAGATATCACAGGCCCGGATATGCCAGGTTTTGCTTGTTTAATACTTCTTGAGAGGGAAGAAAAAATATCTGACTTCTAAGTTGAAATTTGCAAGTTTGCTAATAGATACGTAAAAATGGTAGGAAAAGACTGATGAATGATGTGAGGTTAGACATGAAATTTATAGGTATATGAACTTACTTGGATCTTGATTGCCAGGATGTTGAGGGAATCCAGATATAGGTAAGTTGTTGGTAAAACCTAAAAATATTAATAACAATTAAAATAGAACTGCGCAAAACATGTTTAATATTATAAATATTTCAAATCAAACTTTAATAATACAAACCCTAGGGTATAAAATAAAGTAGCAACTCCTAACCAAAGTAAGGATGAAAAGATGTATGTTCAGGTTAGGAATTAGGACATATATGTAATGTAATTTGGGCAATCTTTTACAACCAAATACTTCCTAAACATATAAAATGATCACCTCATTGGACTTGCTTCCTACAGAAAGGTATCAACAAGCATTTAAAGCAAGCAGGCACAATTGGGAGGGACTTGCTTAGCATGCTTTATAGGCCTGCACACACCA
The DNA here is from genome assembly GCA_035578905.1 of Stictocephala bisonia. Taxonomy (NCBI): domain Eukaryota; kingdom Metazoa; phylum Arthropoda; class Insecta; order Hemiptera; family Membracidae; genus Stictocephala; species Stictocephala bisonia. The sequence goes on from JAQJVL010000056.1 coordinate 686,723, forward strand.
GAGTAGTGAGGGCGGTAATATATAGCTCCTCCCCCCCCCCACTCTCACCAAAATTACATAGTTATGAATGAGATTATCCTAAATACTATGATGTTTTATTATCGACAGTGAGCAAATACAACACAAAAACAAGAACTACGTTAGTAACAATATGAAACTACGTCTTTAACAACGAGTAAACACGTTACTAACAAAATGGAAACTATGCAACTAACAATGTCTCATCGTAACATAGTTAGTAACATCACTCCACTCATTTAGAGCACTACTACTGGATCACTCATGAAATTGTGATTGACTAGAACAGACAATGCTAGTTGTGACTGTGAACTATGTATTCATCATCAGTCAAAGAAGAAGAAGTGATGGTACTGTTCATTATTCATCAGAAAGGCGCCGATCATAGAGACATGGGCAAATATGAGTGGTGAATGAGTGTGATTGTAGATGAACGAGTTTATTTATTGTTGCTAGCTCCTTAGAAAGAGCCATTTATTGATATCCCAACAGCCAGTGCAACAAGGAACCTACTGCTTTACATGGAATCCAAACCACACAGTATTGATCTGATTTTCAGCTAATGTCATGCCTGGTACTCAGTTATCTCTTCCCTACACAGCATCCAGCATTGACTACCACCAAACGCGGACACCCCAGACTTCTCTAGTAGTGTCCATATCAATGGCAACCATTGAGTGAATACCATGTTGGTAATAAAAGGACCGAGCTTAGAACCTATCGCCTACAATCTCCTCAACACTTTGTCCCTACGTAGCTGGCAAACAGCACTCTGCCACTAGTTGGCAGTAGCTGAAGAAGATGATAGGAATGGTAGGGAATGGGTCCTTGAAATGAACAAGAAACATTGAGAGCTGGTAAACATTGTATGTTGATGCCTGAACTGAGGAAGGATGAAAAAGATTTATACATATATTTAAGAATGACAATGGTATGTATGATGAGCAACTTAATGGTTGCAATGGCTTCCCAGGTCCTTTTTTTCGTCTTAATGTTCTTATATTCACAGTGTTGCTAGTACAACACTGGGTATATATATATACCCATATATATAATTCTCCGACAGTTGGTACTATTCTATGGTCAGATGAAGAATAATTTATCCTACATTTTGAAATATCAGGATTTGACTAATATATATTAAGGAGGGGAAAGTTCAGCTAGCTCATATCAACAATGTAGTCTCTTGATAGATTTACATTCAAGAAATATACAAACTAAGTTCTGATTTAACACCCCTGTTTGAGACTTCATCGGATAAGGAAATGGCTTGTGAAAAGTTTTCTTTAACCTATGTGAAAGGTTAGCCACTTTGTCAAAGTTTTTATTTCTGTAAATGTGTATGTACTAAGAAGCTGGATTAGTTGTTAACATCACGTAAGCTAGCTGAACTGACATCTAATTAGATAATAAACGTAAAATATGTAAAATATATATACACATTTTCTATTAGGAGCTCAGTTAATGACATGTTGCTGTTTTGAGTTAATTAAATGTGCAACTAAGCAGGCCTAGGCACAGATCATCGCTGTCGCTACTGGGAGGTAGAATGGAGCGTGCAGCATCTTGGCGGTAAGCAGTGCACTACTTACTGCTCATGTTTACATTTACCTCCATTATACTAATTCACCGCACGATAATCGCACTACCATCACCGCTCTGGTGTGTGCACCCCTTGAAAACGTTTTCACCTAGTGATGTCTTGTATATTTCGTACCATATGTTTTATACAAGGTGAATATAATAAATATTAAATAATACTTGTACTCTTGAAAAAACTAAGTCTCACTAGTTTCATAACTAAACTGTAAACAACACAACAATTTGTAAACAAATAATTTAAACTTTATTTACGTTAGTGTCTTTAATATAAAAAATTAAGAAAAAATTAATTTTTGTGAGATATTATTTTTAGCATCTTGTTTCACAATATAAATTCATAAGTACTCATATTCTAATAAAAAAGTGAGTTTGTATCCTAATTCTAAGATATGGACATATTTCCAACACCAATCTTTTCTCCCACTGTACATCCTTTACTAACACCATATCCACTACATTAAACATTTGTCAAAGTCATGAATGAAACACGTTGAATCTCATATTATAATGTGCTGATAATTTACAGTGTTATGCTTGTTTTGCTCAAAATAACAATGTTTATACAAAATAATTTAATTTAAAAGTAGGTAGTTAAGAACTGGGATTTTTTCTATTTCTTTTTTAGTTTACTGATATAAAAAATCATGTAGAAAAACATAATATTTATTAGAACTGTACAAAAATTAAATGGTAGATCTTGATATATGTTCATGAATTTATTTTATAACATCCAATGATGGTAATACAAGTAGCAAAGAACTAATAAGAAATAATAATCAAAACAAAATTAGGATTAGTGCCTGAACTACAGAGGAAGTTGAACAGTCAATATATAAATATTTTGTATAAAAACTATCACCATTTCACCAGTTTTACTCTGTGTATACAATATTGTACTATAAATCATACAAATACACACATTATAGATACTTTCACTAGAGTTTGCAGAGTACTGCTTTCTTAACCAAATTTAGAATGGATAAATAAAAGGGAGGATCAGTGGAAATCTTACTGGACCTCACTCAGGTGATATTTTTGTAAGAAGAAAATGTAAAAACAAAGCATTAAAATCATGTAATGTCATGTAACTGTATGATTATACAGTAAATCAATTTTAATAAATACTCCAGTGAGTAACTACTTAATACAGAGGTGCCGAAAACTTCCAGGTCACATTTTAAAGTCTTTTTGGTTACAATTATAAAATTGAGCACACTTCTCAAAAGAATTAGAACAAAATTAGAGGCAATTCATCGCTTCCTCAATTGTTCAGTCCGCGAAGAGTTGGCAAAAAATCTTTAAAATGGGAGCATAGTTTAAGATGTACATAATTTAAAAAGAGTTAAACACAATCAATTTGCTCTTTACTTTTCATGTAATTATAATATTCATATTTTATTGAGGTTAAGAAGTAGAGAGGACTTGTTAGTCCTAACACCGTCTTTTAAATAAAGGCATTTTTAATTTACTATAATAATTACTTAATTTGTTATTATTTGAACCAAAAAGTGTTTAACTATGATAGTTTAAGTGATAGAAAATTAAACCTGGTTTTATAATACAGATTATAAGCTTTACAACAAGTTTGATCAATCAAGCTCAATACAATGGTAAGTTATGTGTTTTATAAAAAGTTAAAAAATTAAAATTTTTTGGTGGGGGAAAAGGGCCACAAAAAATCATGCTAATTAAATAATTTGTGTGTTGCCCCAAAAAGGTTTTTTATTTATATATAGCTATGAGTGTGAAATGTACATTAAATTAATTTTCAATTGTTCAATTTGTCCAGTGGCCATGAAACTGGCACCCCTATCTAATCGTAATATTTCTTTTTCTTATAATCCAATTATATGTAATAAATAACTAACTCATAAATAATGTTATTCAAAAGAATGGTTACTCAAATAAACTTATAACAAATCAGATATATTTAAGTAAAATTGTTACTAATAAACAGCAAATATTTACAAGAAAAATTACAATATCTCATTTTGCACGAATATTTGAATTTCCATCTCCCCCTCTGACAGATTTTTTAAATTCAAGCAGGGAAGTTTTTTTTAATAAGAGAGTCCAATATCCTTTTTTCCATTACTCTGCCCATTCCCCATACTCTATTGATCTGTGCGGGTGATTTATTGAGACGAAGTAAGGACGAGAACCAGTACAGTACAATGTGAACCTTACTGATCAAAACTAACAGTCAATGCCAGGATTTGAACCTGCGCTATCTCAAACTCTAGTAGAAAGTCTTAGCACCTTTGACTGCTTGGCCACTGGCTCTCCCAATAGTAACTAATTGTAAACACTCCTCATTTACCCGTCCCGCTAATGCTAAAGTTTATACGCCTCTTTTGGGTAGGAGTTTTTTCTGACAAAAGTTTTATTCTGCTAATCTCATGACCCAGAACGATGACTGATAAAAATAAAACTGAATTGGTGATTTCAACACTGTGCCTGAAATTAATTGTTCGTTAGAAAATTCAATAACTGTCTGAAAAATTCAACATTTCCAGCATGAAGCTGTTTTATATAGGGAGTGAACAGATTGAAAGTATGAAGGATCAAGTTTTTGCCTGAGAAGGTTCGAGATTTTAATAATACTTGTACAAAACAGACATTCTTTCATATATTAAAAAAAAATATATATATATTTATTATTTGTTTAGAATTATTTTTAAACAGTCTTTAGGCAAGTGTAGTAAGTTCAATGTCAAAGCAATATTTTTATAACTAATAATACATCTATATAGCAATATTCATAATAACGTGCTAGGACATTTGATTGGCAATGTTTATTTTAATAGCTTTTAATTGGTGGTATTTATGAAGAAAATCTATTATTTCTTCAATGTAATAAATAACACAGGGTAGTTTTCTAATATGTCTTAAATATGGGAATTTACGAAGAAAATAAAGTATTTCTTCAATATAATAATTGGTCTTAATTGGTTTTATTTATCAAGAAAATCTAGCATTTCTTCAATCTAATAAATAATACAGGGTAGTTTTCTAATATGTCTTAATTGGTGGTATTTATGAAGAAAATCTAGTATTTCTTCAATGTAATAAATAATACAGGGGGGTACAATGTAATAATTAATACAGTTTTCTAATATGTCTTAATTGGTGGTATTTATGAAGAAAGTCTAGTTTTTCTTCAATGTAATAAATAATACAGGGTAGTTTTCTAATATGTCTTAATTGGTGGTATTTATGAAGAAGATCTAAGTATTTCTCCAATGTAATAAATAATACAGGGGGGTACAATGTAATAATTAATACAGTTTTCTAATATGTCTTAATTGGTGGTATTTATGAAGAAAGTCTAGTTTTTCTTCAATGTAATAAATAATACAGGGTAGTTTTCTAATGTCTTAATTGGTGGTATTTATGAAGAAAGTCTAGTTTTTATTCAATGTAATAAATAATACAGGGGGGTAAAATGTAATAATTAATACAGTTTTCTAATATGTCTTAATTGGTGGTATTTATGAAGAAAGTCTACTATTTCTTCAATGTAATAAATAATACAGGGTAGTTTTCTAATATGTCTTAATTGGTGGTATTTATGAAGAAAATCTAGTATTTCTTCAATGTAATAAATAATACAGAGTAGTTTTCTAATGTCTTAATTGGTGGTATTTATGAAGAAAATCTAGTTTTTATTCAATGTAATAAATAATACAGGGGGGTAAAATGTAATAATTAATACAGTTTTCTAATATGTCTTAATCGGTGGTATTTATGAAGAAAATCTAGTATTTCTTCAATGTAATAAATAATACAGAGTAGTTTTCTAATATGTCTCAAATTACCAGTTGACTTAAAAGGATTGACCAGTAATTGATTAGGGTTATATAACAATATGCAAATACACAGCTAATAACCTCTTTAACAATGCAACAATCGTCTGCGAGCTGTCAGAACCGCAATCAACAACCAACAGTCAAATCGACAAATCCCGTTTATTCTTTGGTCTATCTTTAAAAATGAGGTCTTTTTTGTCGTACAAAAATCTAAAAATTATTGTTGTTTAAACATTTTGATAGAATTAGCCATTCTTACATTCTTACATATGAGACGCCGACACAACGTTGTGCGTATTTTAAGGCGAATATGAATGGTTTTATGAGTGTAGTCTGGTTACTAACTGAGTTCAACTGTTCCTCAGAAAGGGCAATTTATTAATAGCCCAACAGCCAGGGCAACTAAGGGACCTACAGCTTTACGTGGAATCCGAACCACGTAGTGCTGGTCTGATTTTCAGCTAATTGACAAGCCTGATACTCAGTTATCTCCCCCACACAACATCCGCACAATGATTACCATCCAACATGGACACTCCAGACTTCTCTAGTAGTGTCCACGCCGATAGCAACCACCAAGCGGACGCCATGTCGGTATTAAGAGGTCCGAGCATACAACCTAATACATTGTCAAGTTATCCTAGTAAAAATGTTAAACCACTGCCATTTTGATTTTGAAATATTGAAAACTGTTTTCTTGATTTTTCTGGTTGTCATTGAAAACATATTTTAAAATTTAAGATAATAAGTACAATGGTTAAAAAAATTGGGCGTTTTGGGACAGTTACAATATACTATTTATATTTGCTTTTGACCCACAAACAATGCCTTAAAACAGGGGTTCCCAAACAAGGGGGTGCCCCCTCCCTAGGGGGGCTGTAAAGATGAATAAAGGGGGCTGGTCCAGTTTGAAATAAGATATGAAGCTATGATATGAGATTAGTGAAAATATAAGCTCATCCAACTCACTAGGAGACAAACTTATTTTTATCTTACCAGTACTTCTTTACTTAGTTAATTAAAACTTAAAATGTTATAACAAATTTCTTGTGAAAGTATAACATTCACAATTTTTTTCAATGTAATACTTGTTTTTTCATACACCCAAACATTGCATTCAATTTACTATGTAAAGGGGGTGGTGGTTGGGAGGCTTTCATTTCAACACGAGAGGGGGCGCAGTATAACAAAGTTTGAGAACTCCTGCCTAAAATATTTGTAGAGAATTTTGAAACTCCCTGTATAGTGTATATAATATAGCCATTAATCCAAAATTATCTGATCATAACATACACAAAAGATACACCACCATGGTCTACCGTGTTAGTAATTGAAATTTGAGAACAGTTCACTTGAGTTCATTTGAGAATCATTTCAGTCAGTTTTTAATACTATCTTAGGTAAAATATTATAATATGATTTTTCAGGGTCTGTTTTAAGGAAAACAAACACAGTAAGTAAACATATTGCCACTTGATTTGAGACATATTGGAAAATTTACTTTTTATAATACAGACCATTACGTTAATCAGGCGAAATAAATAATTAGAATGCAAGCTTATGTTACTATTCCAAATGGTAGATGATCGACCATTACACAGAAGAAAAAGTGCCCTCAGTTGAGGCATTCCACCAGAAAACCTGTATAGATAACTTTGATACAACCCACAACCAAGAAAATTAAGAAGTAGCATCCAATAACTTTAAACCTCATAAGTGCTAGACCACTGACCAAGCCAAAATGCATCTACTCTAAATGAGAGCAAGACTTGCCAGATGCAAGGGAGAAGCGAACAAACAAACCTGGGTGAGTGTTGTTGGGACCAGGCAGCAGTCCAAGTGGAAATGCAGCATGGGACGAGTGTTGAGTCAGTAAAGTCTCTGGATACTGTTGAGGTGGGACAAAGTGTTGTGCGGGAAACTGGTTAGGGTTTTGGTGACGGAGATGAGCAAGGATTTCTTCTACTCGTTGGCTTGGGGAGACAGGAATGGAGGAACTGTGGATATGTATTGAGTCTCTTCCTGCACCGTCAGTGTTTTGGTTGGGAATCGGCTGAGACGGTGGGCGGATCTTGCCTCCATTAAGCGCTTTATCGGGGTTCTGGTATAGATAGATCTCCTCCGGAGTTAGATAGTGAGCAGGAGGATGTTGTTGTAAGTTCAATTGAGGGTTCGGTTGCACATAGTGTAATATTTCCTCAGGATGAAGGTGGGGAGGAATCTGTCCACCTTTAGGAAACCCGGAGGAGAGACTATGCAAGTGAGTTAGTATTTCTGGAGGGAGTGACTGATCATTTATATTCTGAGCATGTTTATCGATAGGTTTCTTTTTAATGTGTCTCGGTGGAGGAACATCAGGATTGGCTTGTTGTACATTGGCTGGATCAAAAGGTATTTGAAAATGCTGTACTTGGTATACATCTTGGTTAGGCCTATCATTGGCATCAGGCTGTTGGGGGAATCCCTGGTTGTGTACAAAATAGATCTGATCGTGATTATAGGGTTGTGATGGAGGGTGAATGGGATGTTTATCCCCTTCGTATTGAAATTCTTGATCAGCTTCTGGAGTAAAATGTGTAACTCCCGATTTTTCATTCTTTATATGCGGTGGTAAAGGACTATCAACACCTGATTTGTTACCGTTTGAGTGATAGAGTTCAGTCGGTCCACTTGGCTTGAATAAACTAGAGAATGTATTGTCATCATTGAAATGTTGGTATGGGATGTGCTGTTTGGGACTCTCTAGACCAGGAAAGCCTGCTGGTTTAGACTTGTCTTTATCATATTTTGATGGTTTTTTGGGGGGAGGAGTTATAAAAGGGTAATGAGAAAACAGCCCTTCATTTGTATCAGGGAAATCATCTTCAAACTTAGAATCGGGAATCGAAGATTCCTTCTCTTTGTGATCTGGGAATTTTTTGCCACTACTGTTGCTATGATGAATGTCTGGTATCTCCGCCGCAGGCAAGTGGAATGGGGCTAAGATTTCAACCAAAGGATTGTCTTTGGGTGGTTTGTTCTTATGGGGTGGTTCAGGCTTTTGCTTTATTTGTCCTTTACGGGCTTCTTCATCTAAATGCTGTAAACTAAATGGTCCAGGAAAATAGTCTTTTTTGCTGTTTGTTTGGTTTTTGTTAGATTTACTCTTGACAGGTTGAATCGAGTCATAGTTAGGATTGTAAGGGCCAATAAAGGGTGTGTTAGGAACAGTAGTAATAGTAGTGCTTGTATCGTACATAGTTGATGTTGATATTGTCTTATTATTCACCTTGTCTGAGTCAGTTGGTTTTGTTTCCATAGGAGTTCCTGAAATAAATGTAAAAGTGTTTCAGAGCAGGACAACATGCTGTAATCTATAAAAACAATACTCATTATAGGTTTATCATGAATATAAATGAGTTTTTGTTATTTTAGCATTGGTATTACATTTTAAGCGCTGAAATAAAAAAAAGCAATACAAAATGCATTTGAATACTTGGAATGCAGTTGTCCTTATGAGTGAAACATTTTCTTACACTAAAAGCATTAGGCAATATTTATTTTTTTTAAATCACACTTTAATAAAGTGATTTAAAAATGCAGATAACTTATAAACACTTTAAAAATTTTAGTTAATTTATAAACATGAAAAATATTGAAATTTTTATTGTTTATAAGTTTATTTTACAAATTTAATAAATAACAAGGGGTTTATTAATAATACTTTGAGAAGAAAAAACAGTGGAAAAACAAGTTATTTTTCACGAAAAACAATAAAATACAGGTATAAAATTAAACCCCTTCCTAATAATAATATAATGGGAGAATATGATATCAGACATTGAGAATTCCAAAACTGGTGTTGACTCAAGCACTGAATATACTGTAGCAACAAAAATATGAAAAAATATCTAGAAAGTTATAATAGGTATAATATCAGCAAATAAGTTAGTTATTAATGAACACTTAAAGAATATATGAATAATTTTAGTTTCATGAATATATTTAAAGGCAAAGCCTAGAATGCACAGGAAAGCTAAATGAGAAATTATAGAACATTTAAAATACAGATAATAGAAGTTTTTACCAGTATATCAGAAAGAAAGAAGGAAGGAAATTAAGTAAAGAAAGGAAAGATTTACATTTATATCTGTGATTGGTGCACACAAAAGAAAAATAGATATTAAGTTATAAAAGACTTCAGTGTCAGTTATTGAATATCATGCAACAAAAATAAATAATTCTATTCATTATTTAGAAGCTTCTTAATAATCACTAAATAATGGTACATAAATAAACAATTTTTATTTATGAAAGAGCAAAACAATCAACACAACAAAAGCAATCAGCGGAAATCACAGTCAACATGCGAAAATGTGTCAGCTGTATGATAGATTACCAGAGTGCGGTGGGCACATCCAGAACAAACAGCAGTCATCATCTGGTTGGTGGGTCAAGATGGCACTTTTAGGGCCACAGGGGAGATCAGCTGGAGGAGTAGCGGGAACTGGTGGGCAGGCAGCATGGCACGTCACATTACCCATCTCACAATAGCACCGCTGTTCACACCCTGTCAACTTGGTGGGAATGTCTGCCCAATTGGGAAACCTACAAATGCATGCGATTGATGAGCTCCTTCGTTCTATATATATAAATAAAAAATATATATGCGCATTTACATACAGTGACATTTTTAGGTTTGTTTTGAAATTTTGCTACTGTAGGAAAATCAGCCTTAACTTAAAAAAATACTAAACAATTATAACAATAGTTAATTAATCATTAATATGAATATTTGTATTTTATAATAAATTAATTTTATCAAGTAAAACTTCGATTACAATTAATTCAACATTTTATATAGGTACTTCTCATTCTGATAAAGAAAATCAGAAATCTAGTTTTTTCATTCAAATATATCTAGAGAGTTAACTTACTTGTCATGTTGCCATTTCAAATGTATTCTGGCAGTTAAGGCTGGATAATTTTTACATATTATTAGCATTATTTGAGATATTATATAGACTGAAATGAATATAAAATTAGTTTAATTTAATCAAATTATTAGGTAACGGAATTACATTTTATTAAAGATCTCCTTTTTTCAGTACTTCAATTATAAAGATTTTTTAACCAGAGTATAGTTAGGAAAATATTAGACTATTGTGAAAAGTAAAACATCTAAATATAAATTAAAAATCTAATGAAATTACCAGTTCCTTTCCAACTAATTACAAAGGAATAGGAAGCAAAATGAAAAGTATTTTCATACATAAAACAGTTGATTGTGACATATTATTAATTAATATCGGTTTTTAAATAAAATATAACAAACAAATTAATAGGTGAATTGTTTAATACTACCTCTGCTTCTTGAAATCAGAAAACCCAATCAAGTCTTGGAAAAGAAAGCTGTATCAACATTCACACCCAAGTACTGCGAGTATGGGAAAGTGGTTGAGTTAACAAAAGAACTGGAGAAAGGCATTGAAAATGAGCCAACCCACCCACTGCTGACTTACTACTAGGCTTCGTGACTCATCATCCTACTCACATTAACACATGAATGTTAGCAGTTACTGACCCAACTCTTGATACAAGAAGCTCAATTGGTCCAACTACCCACTCACTCCTAACACAGAGTTTTTTATATACATGTACAGTGAAAAAACTCTTCCTCCCATCCATGTTTGCTAATTACTCTCCTGCCACCCTTTTTAATAGACGATTCTGCTTTTTCCTTGAAAGGCTTTAATTTCTAACTGAGCCGATGTTTTGAGATCTGATTTGTAGCAAAACATATTTATATTAGAAGAAAACTTAGAAATGAGGAACAAATCAAAACATGCTTACACTTAAAATGTTTGGACTCTACAGTGAGCTGCCCTTGTGTGGTTATACATTACAACTATATCAATATCTAAAATCAATTTACTTTGTCCAAAATACAGTCACCAAGTTTAGTTTCAGTGTCTAATTTCCATAAAAAGGGAACTATGTTACTTGACTAAACCTTCAGTAATACTCAAACAGTTTTTTAAATATACTAAACATCGGTAAAAGACATATTATACTTACATCTCTCCTTCGTAGACACAAGAGCCATTATTTTTGCACTTGACTGTATCGGGGCAACATTGAGGTGGGACTGGCACAAAATCTGTTGGCTGTGTCTCCCAAGCTAGGCAGTGGGGGTCTAACACGTCCAGACCAAAGTCTGTGGGGCAATCGATAGACGCACACTCCACTCCTGTCTTGCCGCAGACACAGTAAGCTGCACAGCCGTCATGGAACTCCTCACCTGTTCATACAAGGTATAGCTTTTAATTAAAGTCTAGATTAGTAAATTACTAGGCTAAGGTTATTACTGTTAAAAGTAGTTGATGTAAACCCCTTCTGAATGAAATTTTGTTTTCTATATTAAGCCACTTGTCTAGGCAACATTATTTTGTCAAGAGTAACTCCTGTTATTTCATTATTTAAATCCACTTATTGCAGAATAACTATTTTATACATTAAAATAATAAAACTATATCAATTAACTAATTAGTTTGGGCTTATTGTTTTAATTATATATTTTCATATCAAAAATGATTAAAGTAGCAAAGAAGATAATGCATAATAATAAGAGTTTGCAATAATAGGGTGTTTATACACGTAAGGGAGGAATTGGGCAAGCCGGTGGCCGAGTGGTCTAAGGCGTCAGGACTTTGAGCTTGGGTCAGAGATAGCGCTGGTTCAAATCCGGCCTAGACTGAAATATTTATCAGTAATATTCACCTTCTACTGTACTGGTTCGCTCCCTTACTCTGTCTGATTAAGTTCCTCGCACAGATCAATAGTCTATGAGTAATGGGCAGAGTAAGGTAAAGAAGGAGGTTGGCCTCTACTTTAAAAAAAAATTATTATTACTTTATGTTACAATCTTCTGTAGTCTATATCTGAGGATGGTTCTTAAAAAGTCTGAAATATAAGCTTCTAGATTTGATTTACAAAATGATTTAACTCTAAAAGAAAAATATGAAACAGGAATCAGTGTAAAATGTCTTCAGGACTAAATTAAGAAACATTTATTTGTTTCATTGTTAAATTATATTTCATGATAGTTATCTGCAAAAATAACAAATCAAGTTCTGACGCCATTAATTTCTGTGTTCAATACTGAAGTCGTAGCTTTAGCAATACTTGGGGACTTAGGTGCACATGTTCTAGCCAATATTTCGGTTATCAATGGGGCCTCAAAGTCTAAAAGGGAGTTATACAACTCGACCTCCTGGTCTCTTTTTACTATTTATCTTTGTATAAATTAATAATCAAAATCAATGTGAAATTATTTGATAGAGATGGAATGGTTGATAAGATACCATATACCAATAGTAACAACTGACTACTTTCAAACGGATGGAAAGTGTATTTGTGGTTATTATCAAACTAATAATAACTGTTTGTTTTGATATGTTATTAATTTATTTTCAATTTTAACTCTGTAGATTTAAACTACAGTAGAGCCATGATAGCATGAAATCCTTGATAGCACTAATTTTCAAACCCTTGAACCTCTCATACAATTCAATGTTAAAAGTACCTTTACAACAAGAATTTTAAGGACCAACTACCTCAATAACACAAATTTTGTTTGATTTTTAAGACAACGGGAAATCCTTATAGCACAAACATCAAATGCCAAATACCTTGTACTACGAATTATGACCTTATAAGACGCATACCTCACGGTCAAAACCTCAGCAAGACAAATTTAAATTTCCAGTTAATTCTTGTTACACTCAAATTCTATTAGTCACGACTTCTGCTGTTGTAGGTGGCATTTGATAGTATAGATTGAGTTCAGTTAAGTTTGATTCTATTGTGTGTTTGGTGCCGTTCAGTGCGATTGACAATAATTACACATTTCTCTTGGTGAAAAGAAAAAGAAGCATACTGCTTTAAGTGTTGAATTTAAAAAGAAAGTTATCAATATAGATACTGTAGTATACCTACAGTAAACAATTTGTTCTACAGTACAGTATATTACACCTAACCTACTATGAATTTTGCCCATTTTAACCTAACTATCACGACTATCTTGATAACATGAATATTTTCAATCCCTTTCAGATTCGTGGTCTTAAAAATCAGAAAGAGTTCTATTGTATTTTTTCCAATACCAATAGTACAACTATCAAGTTAATTTATATCCAACATGGTATTGATGCCATATATTTACCTCTAGTGTAGTTTTTCCCTTTGTATTCACACATGTTGGGAATGTACTTGGCTGCAGGAAGTGTGGCCTGGACTGTGTTGCTGATGAAGGTCCCTACCTTCACCCGGAAGCTGTAGGTCTTCCCTGCCTGCAGTCCTCCTACCATCGACCTCTCCAGTTTGGCTGGGCTCCATATGGATCCGTCTAAACTAGTTTCTACTTCAAAAGTGCCATTTGGGGCTGGTGACACTTCCAAAGTTACAGCAGAGCTGTTCACTGCCAATGCTGACACAATCCTCAACATTCCAGGCTCTTCGTTTTCTTCTAGAGCATGATTTCAAAACAAGATAAATCAGGAGAAATATAAAATTGGCAAAATAACCAAAAAATAATATCTATGGATGGTCAACTTAAAACAAACACACAAAAGCAGTACTGTAGTAAAATTATCTGCCATTAATACAGACTTCAAATAAGAGCAATGAAGCTAACAGCAAACAGAATTGAAAACTTTAATCATTGTCTATAGAAACAAGAAGACTCTCTGCTCATATGGTCCATGAAGACAGTTTTCCTGTTCGGAGAAATTAGTTCATATTTGGTTTTCTTTGGTAGCGCCAACAGTGTCCCTCTAAAGCTCTCTTCAACTTTCTGTCTGTCTCTCTTCACTACACATGCTAAAGTGATCAATAGCTGAGCTAATAGTACACCAAACAGTTGTCTAAGCGCTTAATTGAAACCAATTACCGTTAGATAGCAGTACAGGCACACGTCTTCAGCTAATGCATTGCCTTGGACAGTTCGTTTGTTTTTACAGTCAATGGTTTAATCAATTAAGAAGAGGACCATTTATTTCAAGCTATGTTAAAAATATTACTAGTATAATTTACATGGAAAATTTCAAATTTATGAACCAACTTCAAATGAAACAGTCTTGTATTTTGTTAATTTTGTTAGATTACCTGTTTTAGAGGAGTCATGGCCATCCAAAGACACATCGCACAACACCAAAGTGCAGCATGGATCTTTGGTGTCAGGCAGAGTCAAACATTTTTCTGACTTAGTGTTGTTCACAGCTGGACATCTGAAATAAAATGCTTTGCTATTTCACAATAATACCTCAAGTGATATGAAATAAAAAGTGTATATTGAGAACAAATTCAACTGGTGTGTTTAGGACTACTGAGCCCTCTCTTACACCTAACGCTAATTGTAACACTAACAGCTTTATAAACATCAAAGTCTAATAACACAGTCATCATGACTCTTTTATTTCTCCCCTGTGGAGCTAGCACGAAGCTAGGGCTATAAGTAGCCTGACTGTACAACCACACATTACCGTTGTATTGGATTGTATCTTCAAATATGTGGAATAATATCAATAGAAAAAGTGCTACGGCAGCTTATAGACATAAGTTATTTGACATTTACCAATAACAGCTCTTTATGTAAATCGTTAAAAAATACACACTGCTGTCGGCCCCCTCCTAGGAGCGTTAGCCTCGTGCTTGTCGCAAATTTTTAAAGAGTGTCAAGATTGTATGTTATTAGACTGTGCATACATATAGGCTACCAAAATAGAATAGTAATACCAAATTATTAACTAAATGTAAGATATTAAAATGAAATGGTAAGTATGCAGAATTTATACACTATAAAGTGTTTTCCAAAAGCTAAGGGTAAAACTCTATCAACTCTAACACAGAGTAACAGAGCGTTAAGGATAAAACTCAACCAACTCTAACACAGAGTACATAGCGTTAAGGATAACACTCAACCAACTCTAACAGAGTGACAGAGACTGGAGGGTAAAACTCAACCAACTCTAACAGAGAGTGAAGAATAAAACTCAACTAACTCTAACACAGAGTAACAGAGCGTGAAGGGTAAAACTCAATCAACTCTAACACAGAGTAACATAGCGTTAAGGATAACACTCAATCAACTCTAACAGAGTGACAGAGACTGGAGGGTAAAACTCAACCAACTCTAACAGAGAGTGAAGAATAAAACTCAACTAACTCTAACACAGAGTAACAGAGACTGAAGGGTAACACTCAACCAACTCTAACACAGAGTAACAGAGCGTGAAGGGTAAAACTCAATCAACTCTAACACAGAGTAACAGAGAGTGAAGGGTAAAACTCAACCAACTCTAATACAGAGAGTTAAGGGTAAAATTCAACCAACCCTTACACAGAGTAAGAAAGAGTGAAGGTAAAAACTCAAAACATATATGAAATGATATGGCTGAACTTCAAGGAAGTTCTAAGTAGAAGAACTAAAAATAAAGGAAAAAATAAAATTAAAAAATTCAATATCATAAGCAGCGGATATGATTCAATTTCAGAAAGGAAAATTACAATCATGGTATGAAAGAAGATTAACTTCCTTTTTATAATCAACTACCTATTCTATAGACATGATTAACTATGAAAAATATATGAAGGAAGAAGAGGGTTTTGAATGCATTGTTGGCTATGATCACATTAACTGTGTGTAGTAGATAAGTGTAGTATAATAGCAAAGAATAATATTATAACATAATTAATTTCTCAGCGGATAGATCTTGCTATTTTTGTTGTAAGATATTTGGTACAATGATTTATATTCAATTTAATGTTCCACTCTACACAGGGCAAGGACAGGCTGTACTTTGAGGCTTTCAAATAGACGGTTTGTAAATTGTGTATTGCTAACGAATTGTTCATCATTATTATGAAGCTCTACAATCTCTTAGTGTATTTAGATAAACTAATGTCCCAAGAGATAAGGACAGTTTTTGGGAATATTACAATAACAAGAAAAATATTACAATAAATTTGTGTTATGTGACGTTATTTTATTTAGTATCTATAGAAAGGCAGAACTTTTTTCAGGAAAGTCTAGCTCAGTCTAAGTAAACATGTAAGATAATGATACAATACTTACCAGCTGATGATGAAGACAAATTTCTCTTGAAATGTTCAGTTATATTAAACACATGAAATAATAAGAATAATTAACTGATACAATTAACTTTGACAAATAACTTTATCAATATTTGCCTGCTTTTGAAAAGAAGAGTTCTATCAGCAGCATAGTTAGATATAGGAATGGAACAAAATCTAACACTTTTCTGTACAGATTATTAGTTAACCTTATGTTTATCTCTACACATGTAAACATTCCTCAGTATCTAATAATAAGAAATATTGTTGAAGAATTAGTTTTTAGGCAAAATATATATTTTGTGATGGATGAATTTTGGATTTATTGTTGTAGTGTTAGTTCATCATTTCTAGTAATAAAAACAAGAGGAATGCTAGTATAGTAATAATAGTAACATAATTTTGACTTTCTCTAAGTATTCAATAAGTTTGCATGAAGCACCTCTTATTGCAATATTGTACCAATGGGTATAAATCATTAAATCAGAATGCAGCTTGAACAATAATATTACGTACAAGTACATTCAAGAAACATCCAATTATATAAAAAAACCAACAGGTGTTTTTTTTCATTTATAGATTATCAGCATTACGATATAAAGGTAGAACTTTAAAATGACCACTATTCACACTGTCATAAAACCACAGAGAAGAAAGAAACAGAGGTTGCATCCAATAGTGCGCTGAATGTGTGTTGAGTAGTTAGTTCTCCATGGAGATGATAGGGCCAGCACCTTGTCAGGTCCTCCAGTTGTTCCCTTAAATCCTCAAATATAAATCTAATAATAATTATTTCAGTTTTATAAAGGTGAACATTAGTTGTAATCTATTTCTAACTGGCACTGAGGTGTCCTCTGCGGCCATAAAAAAGCAGCCTCTGTTACTTTTTCTCTTTACAAAAACATATTATTCATAATATATTTACTACTAGATAGTTTTAAATATTCTGTAAAGAGTTCACGATACCTTGGTTTGCACGAAACAAATGCTCCGTCCTCGCAGGAACAGACTGCTTCACAAGCGTCATTGAAAGTGTCTCCCTTCTGGTAGGTCTCATTTTTGTACATGCAGACACCACTGCTTTTACTTTCTGTTTAACATTGGTAGCTTTAGTTAGTAAATTTACACTTATACACTATTTAAACTCTTAATTAGTTTTTATTTACTTTAATATAGATATGAAACAATTCTTCTATAGTAAGTTAATAAGTTGTTTGGTCTTGATACAATTTCAGTTTTGACAGTAGTTTTAGGTTAGGTTAAAGGACACTAGGCCAGGAATCAGTATATTGGAGAGTAAAAATGTAAGTGAGTACATCATGATGGTAACACTTACTGGCTACATTAAACAGAGTGTGTGATCAAGTAGTCTTTATTCTTATCAGGAGTTAATTCCCAGAAAAGTTTATTAACAAGAAGCCAATTACCTGGAGTTCACCAGCTGATACCTCCCACATTATTTTTGTCTTTGATTGGAATGAAGAAATATCTCCTTTTTTTAAGTTGTGCTTTAACCATATAAATGCTGACCTTTTGACATATCAAGATTGATATTATAAGTTTTTTACGTAACAGTAATTTATATTATAGAAATATCCATAACCAATAAAAAATTAATCTACTATCTTTGCTAATGAAACAACTAGAGTAAGAGAATTTGTTAATCTATTAGTGTAATAAAACAGGATCTCCTTTGGCCTATGAACAATTTAGACAGTAAGTTAGGAAGCCTTGACCATAGTAATCGTTTGTTCATAGCAAAATATTTGTTACTAATTTGTGCCGTAGTACATTTGTTAATGATCTTCGACGAATATTTGATCGTAAAGGGTATAGTATTTATTTATAAAACATTGATCGTCTAGATATGGGTGAATATGGATTTTCAATGAGTGTGATGAGTGTAGATGAGCGAATGTAGTCTTTGTTACAAAACTAGGCTGACTATTCCTTAGAAAGTGTCTTTAATAATTAATAACCCAATAACAAATGAGTAACGGTGGTCATCAGCTGATACATAATATCTTGAAGAGTGTTTTTGTTATTTACTTGCACAGAAATAAAAATACACACTAATAAAATAAAAGAATGTTAAAATAGTATATTTCATAACAAGAGTGGAAAGTGGGGTTTTGCATGTTCGAGACCATATGTTTGAAGTGCGAGACTTGTCGAGCACTTCAAATGGTCGAGAACATACAAAACACTTTCACTCGAGTTTAGAACGATACTTTTCACTACACTACGGAATAAAAACAGGTGTTGTTGACTGTGGAAAATTTTTGGTTGTAAACAATGTTACTTTCGGTAGTAAACAATAGACAGCTGTTGAAAATATGATGTTTCGCAGGTTGTAAACACATAACGAAAACAGCTAAACTCATAGTAGTGTAGTGAAAATAATATTAGTATCTTATATCATCAAAACATCTTGCTGTATAAGCAATCTTAAAAGTGGAAAATCCAAATGTGTGTGTGTTCTTCTATAATCTAATGACATGTTAGAATGGTGAACTTAATCACAGTATATAACACCAAAACCAATTTTCATTATTTTCTGAGAAACAGATGTTTCGAATATTGTTTATGCTTCAGACAGTCCATGAGATAGTCTTCTGTGGTATTAAGAATAAACTGTTGCAAAATATCAAATATTACATGGTGATTTAACTGTGGTAGTACCAAGCATCATCTGGTGAGTTATTTTAAGAACTACAAAAAAAGGAGTTGGAGTAACAATACATTTTTTTCTTTATATGCAGCCATTTACAGTATAATTATCGATTAGCTGTGCTATATACTGTAGCTGAAGGTCTTAAAAAATGGTAATTGAAAAGTAGGTAAATAAAAAATTTAAATATTTTAAATAATTCAGAACAAAATATTTATTAAATTTTTGAAAAATAGTCAGCACATTATCTTATATTTACCATAAACAGTTTAGTTTGTTTTATAGATATTTATTGTTTGGTTAAACGTCTAAGAGCCTGTTTAGTCCATAGATTAAGTCAGTATATGCAGAGTTAAATCAGTTTGATTTCAATCGGGTTATAATATAGTGATGTGCAATAGTGATATAGAGAGAACAGACTAGAAAAAACTGTGATATACTTAATAAAATCACTTTTTAATTGTGTAAAGTAACGGTATCGAGTTTTTGGAAAGAGTATGTTCAAATTCTTTAAAAATCATTATAACAAAAGTCCAAGGACAAAAATAGCTAAACGTAAAATACTACAATGCTGAGTTTTGTTGTTTCAACTTATTTAAAATGCTCTTAACTGACCGTAGTAAATTATATCTACTTTGGTGATGGTAACTTATTATTAGATTTTCATGCGGAGAATTATATATGGTTAAATAAAACTTGTAGTGAAAACTTACTAAACAATAATTTTGTAAAAAAAAAAAAAATTTTTTTCAGAAAAATAGTTACCAAATAAATAATAATTAAAAAAAAACATCCTTTAATGGTTTATTTGATAGTAATGAAGACAGCAAGTAACACAACATTCCTATACTTTAGACAGAAATGCATTTGAAATGAACATCTACATTGACAATGTTCATTGATCCAATGACAAAACAGAAAAGAGAAATTTCCTCAAAGCCCAAGAAACGTATATGCTCTGTGGAACAAATGAGAAGAAAGCTGATGCCACTCGCAAGAAGAAAGAATATGATCTCCACCTAAAGCAAAAGAGGAAAATACAGAATACTGACTTCATAAATAAAGCTGAGAACAAGTCAAAAGCTACGTGGAAAATAATAAACTCAGAAAAGGAAAGTAAAAATATGAAAAATTAACCTATTCAGCTTATTATAGGCAATAGAGTCACATCTGATCCTCAAAAGGTCACTGAAGAATTTAATTACTACTTTGTTTATGCTGCAACTAACATCCTGGCACAGAACAATAACATAAAACTAATAACACATGACCTACATTATTCACCTGAAGATTTGATACTCTGGATTGATTTGATCTGGTCTGATTTGCTAACTTCCACAACTCTATTGGAAGTTAGCAAAACTATCTAGGAACTTAAACCAAAAAATTCAAGTGGGTTTGACGGCATTTCATCAAAAGTCCTGAAATTTTGTGAAAAAAAATTAATAAATCCTCTCGCTAATGTAATAAATAAGTGTTTTGCTCAGGGGAAATTTCCAAGCAAACTTAAGACAGCAAGTGTATCCTGTGTATCAAACAGGATAACTCAATTGAAACAAAAAACTACAGACCAATTTCACTCTTGTCAACTTTCTCCAAACTTATTGAAAATATCGTCCTTACAAGGCTTCTGCAGTACCTCTCACGATACCAGCTTTTGTCCGTTGAGTAACATGGATTCACAGCAAACAGGTCAACAAACAGCGCCATCATAAGCATTACTGAACAAATCATAAAAGCCCTCGAGGATGGCAACACTACAACCGCAGTCTTCTTAGATTACAGTAAAGCTTTTGACTGTATTCAACACGATTTTCTGCTGAAAAAACAGGAAAACATGGGGTTTAAGGATGTTGCAGCAAAATGGTTCTAAAGCTATTTAACGGACAGAACTCAAGCAGTTGAAGTCAAGTACAGGAAATCTAGAATGCTCGAGAAAACAACATCTGAACTTCTCCCAGTTAAATCAGGGATTCCACAAGGCTCTGTACTGGGACTTGTCCTATACATAGTTTTCAAAAGTGATTTTCCGAACTACCTTGCAGACTACTGCAGTACATTGATGTACGCAGACGATACTGTTCTGCTGCTCAGAAACAAAAATTCTTCTCATCTGGAAATACAAACTTTCATCGCTCTGTGCATGGTACTGCAGTATTATCAAGCAAATAGCCTGGTATTAAATGAAAAGAAAAGTCAACAGCTCATCATTGGGAAAAAGAAAATGAAAACAGAAGGATTACCAGATGTATTGGAAGTTTCGGAAGCTACATATTTGGGAGTAATAATAGATGACAAACTTACCTGGTCTGACCACCTAGACAAGCTATGCTGTAAACTCAGTTCAGCTCTGTAAGTGCTTTGAAGGCTTAAACAAATATCTAGTGATGAAACTGTAAAATCGGCATACTTCACCCTGTTCGGGGCATATATTCCGTATGGGCTACTTATTTGGAGAAACTCTTCTAAAAGAAACTCACAAAGAGTTCTGGTACTGCAGAAGAGGGCAATACGAATACTGTAGGACTTGGAAATAGAGACTCATGTTGTGATGCTCTCAGACAATTCAAAGTATTGACTGTGGTGTGCCTATTCATCCTCGAAACAGCCCTCCATGCTTTAGGACAAAACCTGCAGAGAGGAACGTATACTCACAACTACAATACAAGAAGGGCCAACAACATCATCCTCCCTATTCATCATCTCTCACTTTATGAAAAGCAACCATCATATCTGGGAGCCAAACTCTTAAACATCCTTCATGGTGAGGTGAAGAACACCAATTGCAACCTAAAGATGAGAAAAAACATCTGAAGTGGCTAAAAGAGCGACCCTGCTACACTGTGGAAGAATTTGAAAGTTGGAGAAAAGTTTTTCAGTAATAATATCACATTTTCTTTAGTCTGAATCCTCTTGACAATCCTTTAAAATCTTAATTTTCAAATGACAAAATACCTTTACATTGTAAATTTACTCTTTTTGACCATTAACAACCTTCATTGAAACTTTTCTGATTTATATTGTTAACATTTTTAAATCTAAAACTAACTGTTGTTCTTTATGAGTTTTATTAAGTTGACTTTCTATAATTTTATCTCATCTTATCATCCTGACTTAACTGTTTTTATTGAGTTTTATCAATAATGTTTTTAATCTGCTATTTCTGTTAATATTACTAATTTTACCACTCCATTGTAATACTCAATTAACAACATACCAATGTAGAATAAAAGTAAAAATGTAATATTGATTATTAGACAGCTCATTCTAACACATTACAGCGTTTATTTTTTAGATATTTGTCGATATTACACTAATATATGTATGTAGAGATTGTGTCTAAATTAAAAAGATCAGCTTTTGCATTTTAGAAATATTATTGTATATATACACATATGAATGTTCCAAATACATATTCAATCAAATGTATTTTCGGCACTGGTGGCGCAGTGCTGTAGCCCAGCTACATGGGGACAAAGTGTTTGGGAGATTGTAGGTGATAGGTTGGATGCTCGGTCCTCTTAATACCGACATGGCGTCCACTTAGTGGTTGCTATCGGCGTGGACACTACTAGAGAAGTCTGGGGTGTCCATGTTGGGTGGTAATCATTGGGCGGATGTTGTGTGGGGGAGATAACTGAGTATCAGGCTTGTCAATTAGCTGAAAATCAGACCAGCACTACGTGGTTCGTATTCCACGTAAAGCTGTAGGTCCCTTAGTTGCCCTGGCTGTTGGGATATTAATAAATTGCCCTTTCTGAGGAACAGTTGAACTCAGTTAGTAACCAGACTACACTCATTCACACTCATCCTACACTCATATAACCATTCATACTCGCCTTAAAATACCAACAACGTTGTGTCGGCGTCTCATATGTAAGAATGTAAGAATATTTCATTGAAATTAATAAAGTCTGTTGATTAGCTATATTTGTCAAACTAGCAATAACATTTCAAGAGGCGTTTATAAGCACTCAACACTACATCTAATTGTCGAATATAATTCAATTACATGCACAGTCCCTCTGTATTGTTGTACTAAATGTTGCATTACGGGGCTAATTGCCTTAACCTCTAATCAAATGACATTATTTCAATTAACATTACAAACATTTTCATCGTTGTTCAAGTATTTAAGTACGTGTAGGACTTTAAACTAACAAAACAATTATTGCAGTAGTGGCGTGATAAAAATAGCTATTACAAATTTAATGAAAATGTTCACTCTCATGTTCACTATTTCTGTAACCTCGAAAATGTTCACGAAAATAGTTGTAAAATGGTAAGTTTTTCTTTTCCGAATTCATGTATAATTTAAATACTTTCAATGTAGTAACAGTCAATAATTTTAAAATAATCAACTCAATAAATGAATCATTGACTTATATGTAATTGGCTCAGTTACTGAGTCAATGAATAACTCAGTCAGTTAATCAGTGATTTACATGTAGTTGACTCAACTACTGAGTTAATGAGTGATGCGTAAGTTAGTTAATTCAATCAGTGAGTCAGTGACTTTTATATAGTTGAATCAGTCAGCAAGTGAGTGACTTATATGTAGTTTAATCAATCAGCGAGTGATACGTAGTTCACTCAATCAGTGATTTATATGTAGTTGACTCAACTACTGAGTTAATGAGTGATGCGAAGTTAGTTAGCTCAATCAGTGAGTCAGTGACTTTTATGTAGTTGAATCAATCAGTGAGTGATACGTAGTTAACTCAGTCCGAGAATCAGTGATTTATATGTAGTTGACTCAACTGCTGAATTAATGAGTGATGCGTAAGTTAGTTAATTCAATCAGTGAGTCAGTGACTTTTATATAGTTGAATCAGTCAGCAAGTGAGTGACTTATATGTAGTTGAATCGAACAGTGAGTGATACGTAGTTCACTCAATCAGAAGGAGAGTGTACAATACCTAATTGACTATCAGTGATTACACTTAAATTAGATTTTGTTATAGTATTATTAAATACTTCAATGATTAATCTAGATCTTCTATCGTACTGGTACTTGGATTAATAGATCAAACCATTTATTTGTTTCAACGCATTTTCTAAGTTACTTGCTTTTCTTGATGTTTATCTTACATTTTGATGGCAAGGTATAAACAATTATTATATAAAAACTGCATTCTCTTTAAGAATATTGAGGTTTAATTAAATATAATTTTAAATGTAAACACGGTATACAATATAACGATATGGTATATTATACAATATATTGACAATTCCTATTTCAATATTAATATTGATCAATGGAAATAAACTATTTGATTTGATTGTTTTGTTGTCATCCTTTTTGGTAGTTTGGTGGTTCAATTTCTTTGTACAACAACATGAAAAATAGAATGCTTATGGTGTTTTGGAGAGAAGACAGACTGTCCAAGAATCTGATCATTGATCAAGACAATTAACATATAATTTTAATAAGACAATAAACTTACCCATTTCATGGGAGCAGGTTAGAAGCACACAACAGGCATCTGGGCCCTCTGGTTTTTCCTGACATAGAGGATCACTGTTGGCACCTTTAACGACTAGAGGCACAGGACATTGGCGAGGTGAACAGCTGATTTTGCCTGCTGAGCACTGGCACAGCTGACTGCAACCCCGGTCCACCATCTGACCTGGTACACAGCTAGACTCCTCCTGTGCATTCATCATTTGAAATTAGGCAAAATATCTCATAAAGGCCTACAACAAAACACAACGTTAATTAAATATTAAGGAAACATTTTTATGCATTTTGCTCCACATTTCTATACAGTATATGTCCTTTCTATCCCTAAATAGTATTATAGCTCTTCCAGTTTTATACAAAAATCTTTGATAAAACCCTATCGAAAGGAGGGAAATTGGCTAATGCCTAAATTATTTACTGTTATGGTACATATCAAATAGATTTCATACATTTTTAACTTTTTTAATGGCATAGGAGAGAAAGAGAGTAAAAAAAATCTATCTGAGAAGACAAGTCTACTAAACAAATAAAGGCACAACAAATTTGAGTAATTTCAATGTGCAATTGTCCGATTGTGTCCAAGGGTGGGTGCAGTGGATTGTCTCATCATGTCCTTTGGTGCTTTTAGAGGGATCGTCAAGTTGTATCTCTCAGGTGGATATAAGAGCACGTCAAGTCGTATCTCTTTTATTATCAAGTCCCCCCTTGGCCTAGTCTCATTGTGTCCTTTGTACTTTTAGAGGGGTCGTCAAGTCGTATCTCTCAGGTGGATATAAGAGCACGTCAAGTCGTATCTCTTTTATTATCAAGTCCCCCCTTGGCCTAGTCTCGTTGTGTCCTTTGGTGCTTTTAGAGGGATCGCCAAGTCGTGTCTCTCAGGTGGATATAAGAGCACGTCCAATCGTATCTCTTTTATTATCAAGTCCCCCCTTGGCCTAGTCTCGTTGTGTCCTTTGTACTTTTAGAGGGGTCGTAAAGTCGTATCTCTCAGGTGGATATAAGAGCACGTCGTCATATCTCTTTTATTATCAAGTCCTCCCTTGGCCTAGTCTCGTTGTGTCCTTTGGTACTTTTAAAGGGATCGTCAAGTCGTATCTCTCAGGTGGATATAAGAGCACGTCAAGTCGTATCTCTTTTATTATCAAGCCCTCCCTTGGCCTAGTCTCGTTGTGTCCTTTGGTACTTTTAGAGGGATCGTCAAGTCGTATCTCTCAGGTGGATATAAGAGCACGTCAAGTCGTTTCTCTTTTATTATCAATACCCCCCTTGGCCTTGTCTCGTCGTGTCCTTTGGTAATTTTGGAGGGATCATCAAGTTGTATCTCTTGGGTTGATGTAAGAGCTCGTCAAATTGTTTCTCTTTTATTATCAAGTTCCCTTGGAGGCTGGTCAAGTAATTTCTCTAGGGTAGATTTAAGAGCTTGTTAAGTAGTGTCCCTTGGGTGAATATGAAGGATCGTTTTGTCATGGCCCTTTTCTCATTAAAGTAGAACTTCTTTAATTCTAACTAATGAAAACCGGGGGTTCTAATTATCAAATTGTTTGAATTACAGAACATATTGTAATTTTCACATAAAAAGTTAAAATATGGCTAAAATAGGTCATACTTAAGGTTTAAAGAAAAGAGAGAAATGCTTTGAACAATATCCTGAGCCATCTGAACGATCGATTTATGTTGATTTAAAGCCTGTCATCTAGGCTATATCTGAATGACAATATCATTAATTTAATTAACATTTGCAATATTACACTAATATATTTAACCTAAAAATGGCAGAAGTGGTTTACTGAGAAAATAGATTATTGCTGGTGCGGGAATCACTGAATACTTCAATGTTTGGAAGATTAAAATTGGATTTTTCTGTTTCAGATATGTACATGCACATTTTTTTTTTTCTTTCTCGTGGTGATGTTCGGGTTAGTGAACGTTTGGATTACATAAGTTCGGATCAAAGAGGTTTTAGTGTAATTCATGTTTCTTAGGTTGGTAAGAGGGCGTATCTTGCAATGCCTGATTGATTTTTGTAGTGTGTTGAGTCTTTATTTGTTTATCTGTGTGTTATATTAGTGTACTTGTATTCTCAGTCAAGTTTGTTGATACTCTATCTCGTATTATATTAGGTACTGTATATTGCCAGCCTAGAGTTCTACAACATAATCTCTAACTATAGTAATGTTTAACTATAGAAGTGTGTACCACAACAGAGAAGAAGAAAACAGTTCTTCCATGTGGTTGGTTGAGTTTGCATTCAATAGTGTGCTAAATGTGTGTCAAATTAGTAGTTATTTCTCCACTACTCTGCCATGCAATGACAGGGCCAGCACCTTGTCAGTCCCTCCTCTATTACCCCAAATCCTCAAGGATTAACGTAGTAATTATTAATACAGATGTATGAAGATGTATATCACTTGTAATCTACTTATAACTGCCACCGAGGCGTTCTCTGTGGCCATAAGGAAGCGACCTTTGTATCTTCCCCTCTGTGGTACCACCTTGAACTATAAAGGGTAGAGTTATTTCATACCTCATCCTCTTCCATTGTAACGTCGTCTAGGGGCGCCAGTGACGTCATACCACCCAGGGCGCGTCCTCGACTCTCCTTGTCCTGGTTAGGGGGTTCTGGGGGTGGCTGGGGTGGTTGAGGAGGCGTCGTTGTGTTAGAGTGTTCCAGGTCTGGTGATATGGAAGACGTAATACTCGTTGTCGTTTCTGTAAAGGAATATTTATATCAGTAATCAGGTGTAGACAAACTACAGTTTACTAAACGGTGGACTATTTTACTTGCTGCAGCTTTATCTACAGTTCTAGCTTACAATGATTTTTGTAATTGTTCTTGTTCAAATATTTGTAAAAATTTACAAAATATATGAAGATTTTAAATTCTGAGAACATATTATTTAACATAATTAAATCCATACAAAAGGTCAATACATTTGTGTTAGTTTTTTACTTAATAACACACTTTATTAATGCAGTTTTCTTTAACGTTTTAAAATTTAAAACAGGAATTAGATAGTATTTAAATAAAAAAAACTTAATTACAACAGAAATGTAGACAAATTCAGAAAATGTTAACAATCAATATAACTAATTTATATTATAAACCTCCAAGAACTCATTGGACTAAACACTGCAACAAAAGTAATTACTGGATCATAAATAAAACACTGAATACCAAGCGAGAATAAATTATTCTGTAAAATCATGAATGGTTAGTTTTGCGTCAAAAACATCCAACATTTTAAAATACCTAGGGACCGTTTATTGTAACGCTCATATGACTATAAATTCTGAAAATATCCAACGAGTGGCAAATTAAATCGAGATAAGTTTCAAATAGGTACTGAAGCGTGAATAATCGGCAATAGGGATTTATTTTAATGACGGCTTTCTCGATTAATCTCACGGAGGGTCAACAGTTCGGCCAACTTCACCAAAGAAGATAAATGAGTGAAGCTACTGACGCATGAAAATTATTCGGCATTTTTGGTGTCGTTGAAAATTAATTACTTTTAATTTCAAGAAACTACGAGATGGGTTATTTTATATTAGATGCTCATCAAGATACCTCGAATGGTTTTTTCAGTCGCACATTCTAATTTGTTTGTTTGTTATAACATAAAAATATAAATCTTTCAAAATATACCAACAGTGTGAAAAATCTGTGTAAAAAGTGACGAGAAATCCTAAAATATATGTACAAAATGACACTTGTCATATATGCTTGGGTAGTACATATTCTTTAGTGAATGTGCTAAGAGGCTAAAAATCTAGTCTAGCCGCATATCTCGGCGCTCGCCCGCCAAATTTACAAAGGTTTCGGCCTATAAACCTCGATAAATATTAAATACAAAATATATTTGTTTTAGTAATGATCTTCAGTAAAAAGGAGTTTGTCAAGAGTAATTCAATTCCTAACCTACGTTTTGTTGATATGCTGTTCAGCAAAGATGATAAAATTATCGATGTGGGATGTTTACTAAAGATTAAGGTCACGTTAAAACCAGCATAAAAATGCAATAGGAATGATATTCAGCTGCTAACACTACAGATTCAGAAAGAGATTAAGTTAAGTTAAGGCTTAAAATTAAAAACACTGAATTAGGTTTTAGGATAAAAACGCATGGACTGAGTCTTTTCTATTTTACGACTGAAAAGCTTGAACAATTTCGTATAGAAATTGTGTGACTACGTTTCTAACCTAATCTCACATTTGTGTTAGTGCGTTTTCTAAAGTGAATTTTTGTATTTTATATAAAACAACTAACGCCTTTCATTTTATGGAGAATTTCATCAATTCAGGTCAGAAAAACTACTTTAATATTGTTTTGTTTCTACACAAAATTATTCGAGCTTTGCGGTCGTATAGTAGAAAAGACAAAACACTTGAAAAATACACAAATTATGTTTTGTTTGAGCTGTTATACACTGCATTCAATAATGTGGCTGACTACTTTTACTAAATAGTTACCAGATTAAGGAAATACAAAAGGCACGTTTAGTATTTTACTAACTCTTATCTTACACACTACAGAAGGAAACTATAAACATGTAGTGTCACCCCAAAGATATAGTCTCGACCTAGTTCAGCATTCAGTAATTCAACAACTATTACATGCCTCTGCAAAAACAATGTCTGCCGGAAGTGAGATCTGAGACCGCATGTGGCATTGTATTGTGTTCGAGCGAATAGTTCTTGCAGTTTGGTTTTTGTTTTCCCCGATCCGGTTCCTCTCTCTATTTAAAATGATGACTGCAGAATAAATTCCAAAAGGCTCTTATATGGGTCATCCATCACGATAGAACGCTTCGTTTTAGTTATAGACGACGATTCTTATTTTCTAGTTACCGTGTTTATTTATTGTTCCAACGGTCAAAGCCATTTACTGAGTCAAGTTATAGATCCTCAAGGTGAGGTTAGCTCTCCACAGTCCTCTCTACCACCTAACCTTAAACTATTCTTTTTATACGGTTGAATATTACTTTTGCATGTTCTGTAATCACTTTATTAACTATAAAACCCTTATTCAGAACCAATCGGTTCTGAGAAGTTATTTTGGAACCTGGACCTTTAAAATAAAAATAAAATTAATTTTCCAATGTTAAATATATAAAAAAAAAATATTTATTCACAATTATTCTTTATTAAGTTACTAAAAGAAGTTTTTAAATTATTTTTTGTCTTTAATCGGTGCTGAGAAAGAAAATACTCTGGATATATTTAAAGAGGTAATTTTCTCATATCTTTATAGGTTTCCTGTAATTTATAAATAATTATTATTGTTATGATTTATTTATTCGCAAAGAAGAAGGAAACAGATGTCGCATTCAATAGTACGCTGAATGTGTGTCGGGTAGTTAGTTCTCCAGTTTGCCATGCAGATGACAGAGCCGGTACCTCCCTTATTCCCCACCAAATTTTCAAGGATGAATAAAGTAATTATTAAATTCAGGCTCATAAAGATGTACATTAATTGTAATCTGTTAATAACGGCTTCCGAGGCGTTCACTGCGGCCATAAGAAAGCGACCACTATTTCCTTTTCTCTGTGGTTTATTGAAGCTACTTTTTAACACTATTAAGCTTATGTTATATTTTCTATTTTAATTTCTTAGCAATTTTCCAAGTGGTTATTTTGGTATTAAATTTTGTTTCATAATCATGTAAAATATAAATTTTTGAACGGTAGTAAACCAAAATAATAGCTATTGTATTTTGACTCTTGTAAAAATAGCTTGTAAAAGGAGACCTGATACTATTGGACTGGACGCATCAAATCACATTCATTAACTTGATCCCACGTTATTAACGTGCGCTGTTTGGAACTGTGGACTACTGGAACGCTGGAACTGTGCAAGTCCTACTACGCCATTGTTCACATGTCATACATACATTCATGAACTCACCCACGCACACATACTCTCACGTAGGCATGTGATAAACAGCATCACTATTAATTCTCTTACAAAAAAATAACAAACACTCTAACTGTCCTTGATCCACTTCAAAAATACTAAGCCTGTTGTTGGAATAACTCCAAGAAGAGGGGGTTATGGGTACTCTATGGGGAAATATTGAAAACATTATAAGAACAAATTGGCTAGGCTTGTATTTTGATCAGTTTTCAGGTTAGGCCAGTTGGGGGAAGGAAGTAGATAATATTATTTAATTATTCAATAGTTTTTAAATTTAACTTTACATTTATTTAGGTTAACATAATAGGCTCTAGGACGGAACCCTGAGGTACTTCGGCTGTGGATTGTACTACATTAAAAGGACGTCTTTCTCAAAGGCGTCGTTACAATTGTTTGTAAAATCTATGAGGGCAAACTTTGAGGATTTTTTCGCACGTATCCTAATTACTTTAAAAAAACTAAGCTGTGTTGATTTTAAAAAATCTATCATTATTGCAAGCAACATTTTCTTCAAACTAAAAATTCTTAATTCAAGAGTTAGCAATTATTGGTAGGAGCGAGATTAGACGTTAATTCCGGGACAATTTAGATCCATCTTTCTTTAAAATAGGTTTAACTAAATCTAAAATATTTCTGAAAATAAGAAATATTTAAATTAGGTTTGACAATAACATCTGAAATTTGAAATTTTATTATTTCATTCTAAAGTAAAAACTGCTTAAGTTAGAATAATTCAGTTTGTGTAGAAATGTTGATATTTTACATTACCTTCTATTATTATTATTATTTTTTTTTTTTAAAGGAGAGGCCGATCTCCTTTTTAACCTTACTCTGCCCATTCCTCATAGACTATTGATCTGTGCGAGGAACTTATTCAGACAGAGCAAGGGGGCGAGCCAGTTGAATATTACTGATAAATCTTCCAGTCCAGGCCAGATTCGAACCAGCGCTATCTCTAACCCAAGCTCAAAGTCCTGACGCCTTAGACCGCTCGGCCACTGGCTCATTACGCACGGACTGGTAAGTGATGGTTTCTAGTTTGTAATAATTCTTATAGGAAATCTTAAATTCTATGTGTCACCTGTACAGAAAAGACTAAACGAGATCAAAACACTAAAGAAACAAACAAGAAGGATATTGTTTATTGGTAGTTTGCTATTGTGTCATTTGAAATAAGAATACATTACAACCTCGGTTATACGGCCTACTGTGGTGGCAGGTCAAGCCGGATACTTTTAAAGACGGATAAAACTTATGTCACTAAACATAAATTCAGTAACTCATATCGGATGGAAAACGAGCGAGGAACGCCCACAATTTTCCCTAATTTATTCGTCCCATAGGTGAATAAGAATAGTGTACATACGATAGGTCGATATGAGGGCCATAAAATAGCACATGGACCCATACTTTAAATAGTGTTTCTCATTTAGGCCAACACATTTGAACGCTAAATTATTGAACATTTACATTAAAATACTCATCCAAATTACAAATGAATTTAACGTATTTTTTGTATATTTACGTTAAATTCACGTATAAACGATTAAATTGAGTATGTCTTGAACTTGCAAAACTGTCATTAAAAACTTGGTTAAATTTGGAAATTTTTAATAAAGAAGTTATTTATTTTTCTTAAAGTTAATGCAGACATCGGTCCAGCTATGTTAGGAGTGCTCCTCAATCAGAAAACCTTTTTGTAAGGTTCAATTTACATGAACCACGTACAACATTAAGAGGACTTTTGTGAAGGATGTCACCTAAGAATTGAATAACATGAATTACATAAAATAAAATTGTTATCGAGTAAACAATAAACAAATGTCACATTGTATTGTAGAATTTGGCTGTTGATATTTCCAAAAGTAATCCATCCTGCATAGTTTACATTTAGATATAAATTATTTTGTACATTAGAAACATTAATTCCTTCCCATTCCAGTTCTAGTGTCAGTTTTACGATTATATTGTTTTCCCGGTTCCCAAAAATCTTTTCTTACATTATTAAATATATTTTTGGCTGAAGTTATAAACATGTTGAGGCAAATTTCATTTAACCAGGCAATTTTATGAAAAAATTACGCCTACATATGAGGGTAAATAAATTTTAAATAACTAACTTATTGTTCTATTAATGTTATTGGATGTGGATAACTGTAGTATTCTGCGCTGACCCCGGATTTCAAAATTATTTTCTATAACCTTCTTTTGTGAATCCATCTGGTCTGAGGAAGGTGAGCGTGGTTCACCGAAATCGATCACCATAATATTCTGCATTTTGTACTTGTATTGTAATATATTTGTGCATTTTGTGCCTGTATTGTGATACATTTGTGTTGTGTGACGTTTACTTGTACTATAAGTAGCCTACTTTATTGAGTGAGGTAGGCCTACTTACAAAATTTTGAGTAGTTTGTCTTGAATGAAAAAAAAAAAAAAAAATAAATAAATAAGACGTTAAATTAGGTCAGATTAGCTAGATTATAAGACTGATTCCAGTTGGGCCGAAAACGAAACAAATATTACGTGGTTCGGATTCCACGTTAAGCTGTAGATACCGTAGTTGGCTATTATTATACATCCCTTTTTAAGAATCAGCTGGTCTTAGTTAGTAACATAGACTACACTATCGTCTACACTAATTACACTTATTGGCTCTCATGATCGGAATAAATAAATTAAAACATCCAACGTGTAATCAGATAGTTGATTCATTGTTGGCTAGCTAAACTTAATGCAACCGACAAATTCAATACTAGAATTAGCATAAAATAGTTTGTAAATGCAGGTATATAATGCATAATCCCCAAGATTGTCCATCAGTGTTAGTGAAGAAGGTTGAAGACTATAGGTTACTACACCCCCCTTGATTTACTTTCTCACCTACAAGTAATAGGGTGCATCATCTTAACTCACCTGGTCACCAATAGGAATGGTAAATATTCGATATATCGAACGAACCAAATATCGAAATAACGATAATATTGAATGAAAAATCGATATATCGGGCAACCGATAAATCGAACTGTAAATTATTTGTCTGTTTAAAATTATGCACTAAATCTTATTTCATGACCAAAAATACACTCGTGTTTTGCTCTCACTAATTAGAATAGCCTCCTTTAATGTAAAAATTAAAAACATTTATCTACAAGAAATAAGTTGCGGTCCATGGAGGTGAATGAAAAAAGTCAAAATAAGAATAATTATACCTTCAATTATTATTTAGATTATAAAAGAATAATGTAATAACATGGTTATTTTTGTTTTTCACATTTAAAAATGCCTTATTATGAACACTAAACTTCCACACACTGGTCTACAATAAACTACATTTTTGTGCGTTAACCTCACGCAAAAAAACTAAATAAAGTTACTTATTATTTCAACGCATATTTTGTGAGAGTCAATTTAAATTTTTTTTTTGTATCGTGATGATTTTTAGAAGAGATAATAACGTCAATATTTAGTGATATTATATATCGAAACAACATATCGATATGGCCAATACTATCGAAAGAAGATATCGATACTAATATATCGATATGTCGAAACATGTATAGATATATCCAAACATATATATCGATATTTCCGATATATCGACACATCTTTGCCATCCCTGGTCAAGGAAGGTAACAAAACACACAATTGGGAGTGAGGGGTTCGCAGACCGAGCTGCCGGGCAGCGGTCAACGACTCACGTGGCGATGGGTAATTTTCTCCAAGGTCGGTGATGTCATGTCGTGGTTCACGCATGTGTCTTGACACCCATCTCCCCAGGGCCAGATTCAAGCCCACAGTTTTGTTTTGAGGCTTATTTTATTTAACTATTTGTCATTCTACTTAATTTCATAACTCTTTGTAGTTTTAAAATACTGAATGAAACTACATATGTTTTGTTTTGACGGGTAATACAGTAACTTCTTCTGTTGGTAAAATGTATATGTGAGCTGAAAATCGAAACGTTTTAATGTTAACAGTCTGCAGATGCTGTCGATATTGGTATCCCATTAGAACAATGTTATTTTCGAACCGAACATGCGATCAGCGTAGGCCTATCCAAATTAAACGGATTTTTCCAAACAATTTGCATTTGTTAAGAATGAAATTGCACTTTGAAATTGCTTTGCGAATTTTTGATTAGTTTTATGGAAAAAAAAAATTTAGTTAGAAGTTTTTATTTTAACCTATATTTCAAAACTAGACATATGCCTTGAAAATATGAAAAGCAAATCCAATGCGCAATATGATAACGTTTAAAATGACATCTAATAAACAAATTTTGGTCAATAAATAACAAAAAAATATGGATTTCCAAATAACATTTTTCTTATGGGATTAAAAGCAACATGGCCAACAGCCTCTGCAGACTCTTAATATGAAACCAGAAATGCCCACGTACATTTACACCTTGTTAATATTTATCTTGCCTTTTCAATGTTATTAAATAAACAAATATTGTATTTTATAAAAATTGAGTAACAAAATACCAACAACTATCGCAATGATAGATTATTGTCCTACTACAGTCTAACAAATGCTACTGTAAATTTAATACACGGCATTCGAAGAATATCAATTGTTTATTGTTTTAAATATAAATATGTTAATGTGGTATTACTCTGTATGTATTGTTTCATTTTAAACGCGTGAGACATAATCTAGATCAAACGTGCAGAAAAAAAACATCGACTCTTTATCAAACTAAATATTTGGCCACATCATAAAATTACGTCATAACCAGAAGTTTGAAGAACTGCTGAAAAATTATGACGACAATTCATGATTTTAGACTTTTTTATTGAGGGAAACAATATACTGTAACACTATAATTAAGAAGTTTCGTTTTATAAAAAATAGTCATTCTTAAACTCAAGTATCAATAGAAAACAGGATTGATTGGTTTGTTTAAACTAAATTTTTTAAGTTACACAAATCTAGGGATCAATGCTATTACTGTTCCTACTTTTTTACGTAAATTGGTTGGTAGCTTAGTTGGTTAAGTCCAAATCTATTGGTTCTCAGTTCGATCCTAGAGTCATCATGAATTTTTAAAAGGATCAGCTGATAACTACCGGCTGTTATTTTGACATTGAGTTACCAATTAATTCATGACACTTTCTACTTCGATACTCATTCGAAATCCATATTTGCCTATACTTTGATAATAGGCTTCTTAAGAATACATAAATTTACAAGGCTTGCCAATCTAAAATCTTGCTTTTCATCAATATCCGTCTAAAATCATATAGCTATGAAAACTAGTGTTTTGCAAAAGGCACAGTTACTCTAGATACAATAGGGCCAACTTAAACTATACGACAAAATATTGATGGCTCCAGAAAAAAGGAAGGACAGCAAGAAAGAAGAGCGGAGTAGGGAGCGGAAATGGATGAGAAGGGGAACAGAACTTTCACATAACTGGTTTGCGGTGATCCCAATCCCCCGCAGCTCTCGCCCGATTATATGGCTTATGACGTTCCAGCTAGAACATTGATACAGCCTGTGCCATTAGCCTTTGATGGATGCCGACTCCAGCCACCTGACGGAACTTCAGAGAAAGCCACGTTCTAGAGAGGAGGAGTTAAAAGTATTTACAACGACAATAAACTTTATACAAAGATGAAAAATAGAGGGAAGTGATAACTTCTTAGCATTAAATGATAAGAGACATAGACATATTTCAGCATCTGATTTATATAACTGGATTATGTTGAACCCTTCCCCAACGTTAAAAGGGATGGAAACTTTGGAAATTGGGTACAATTTACGAAAAGTAAATGGGAAATAATTGTAAGAACAGACCCGATAATTGAAAAAATATAAGCCATAGAAAGTTTCCCTCATATAAAAGTAGGAATTGGGAAGGTATCGAAAAATAAAGGGCTTGGTGGAATGGAGTACATTCTTGGATTCAGTATAAAGCGAGTTTTATGATGTGAGCTTTAAATGTAGGCTATTGTGAGGAAATGGAAGTAAGTGTTATGAGGTTTACCAATGGCTTTGATCGGAGGGTTTCCATGTTTTCAAAAGATAACGGTGTCATGGAAGACCGAGCGTCTTGCAGATTGTTTATTCTCATCCAGTTTGTTCCTTGAATGGGTGACCGGCTGGGCGATCCCGTCCTTGCACGCAGTCCACTTGCCCGGTCACTCACTGGTGGTGATTCGGAAATCACCCTTGAGCCGTTGGTCCACAAGTTAAGTTTTAGGTAGCTTCTTAGTCCTAACTTCACTTGGTTTGGTAAGACATCCTTTAACTTTCAACTTCGACGTTATACAGTGAACAAATGGAAGTTTTATGATGCGAGCCTCTTTTTATTGTGAGGAAAGGGGATTTATGTGAGAACATGGGTAAATGATAGACAGTATTGGCATGTAATTCAACTGAGTTTTAGGTGAGTTGTCAATACACTGAGAACGATCGTTGAAGCTTGGGCTGGGACTGGAATGTCACACAGTAACGATGCCTACATCGACATCTAAATAAATATAAATAGCCTATATGATAGTAGGCCTACACATAAAAGAGACATAGATAGATACAAATTCCTTTATTTGAATTAAAAAAGGTTTAAAAAAAGTTAAGTTACGGCCTTATGGCCCTTCATTACGCTTAATCTCAACTTTAATACGTTAACGTAAAGATATTAAATTCTAAGTAAGGACAGTAAAAATAAAGATATTAAAATAACTTCTGTTTCTATAATTACATTGTAATCGGATGAACTTCCTCTCTTTTAATGATATTAACTTAATTAGGCCGTGTTTTGAAAAATAGTAGCTTAAATATTTATTTAGGCAATACATAAACCGACTTAAGAACGGAAGTTTAATTTCCGAGAATCAGATGGGGCAAGTAATTTTAATTGCCCGGTTTACATTTATTACAGGAATAAGTAGGTTTAGCACTATAACATATAATACTTACTTTATAAAACTGTACAATGTATCAACCATTTACATTTCCATTTTGCCTTTTTATTTTAAAAATTAAATTTTGTTTCTTTTAGGATTTTTTGATACATTTTAAGCATTCAAAAGTCATTGAAACCTTTTATTCAATGTATAATACGAGTTATTTTAAATGTGTGAGTAAAGACCACGAGGAAATTTAAGAAAACTACTTCGAATTCTAATAATCTAACGAGTAACTTGGCTGCACTTACCTGTCGTTGACTGAAATATACTTGTATTAATCCAGCCACACACCCTTACACGTCCAATGGTATTGACCCACCCGCCCACCCATACACGTACAGTGGCATTTGAACACATACACGTACAGTGGCATTTGAACACACACACATACAGTGTAATTGACCCACCCGTCCACCCACACACATACAGTGATGTTTAGGATTTACTTGGTCAACAACATATGCCTCTTGTTGACCAAGTACGAGCAAGAGCAATGGGACAAAGTGGTGTTGACCAACCCACCCGCCCATACACATACAGTGGCATTTTTTAGTGAGAGTTGAGTGATGAGGTGCAAGGAACTAGGAACAACTCATGACCATATTAAGGAGAGCTGGTGGTCTATCATACCATACCGTACGTCAATTGTATGGTAATCTTACTTCTGTAGTAAATATCAAGTTAAATTGATGCCGCGTGTAGAAAAAAATGGTCGAAGGACCTTTCGTGGAAAGGTGTATGGACTGTAGAGAAGTCATTGTGAAAAAACATTTGGCGCTAGTATTTCCCCTTGTCCTCAGCCATTAATCGTCTTTTTATTTCTAACACAATATATTAATTATATACATTAAATATTCATAAAAATAAAGGGAAATCATTTTTAACGACTGAAAAAATAATACATTTTTGTTAGTTGTGTGCTAAGATTAGTTTCATTTATCGTTATTTATCGTAAATAAATTAACAATTGAAGTAATTTTCGGAGTTCATTGCGTTTGTTTTTTTGTTTGTTAATAAGCAGGTTGTATCGGGAACACACCTGATGTTTGATCGTACCAAACAGTGCTGTAAACATGAACTTTCTCCAATCGATGTATGACACGGCGTTTGTGGGAAGTCAAGTAGTGAAACCAAAGACCAAAACACACTTATGGCTGGTGGTCCATACGGCATCCGTCAGAAGTATAAGTAGCCTACTTATATGATAATAAAGTAATTAAATTCAAATTACTTTCGATATTTCTGAAAATAGTATACGGTTTTACAAGTATTTGTCGAGCTCTAAATACTGTAGTAAACTGCACCCGTGAGTCACGAATTAACTTGCCCAATTTGTGTACAGCTTAGTTCGTGTATTGCAGCTAACTCCTTAAAATCTTAATTTACAAATTAAAATAAAGTTAAAAATCCAACAAACACAATTATACGCTCTGGAAGAGTAGTGATATTTGTGGTGAACAATTGGTTATAAATATTGTTAACGCTCGTGTAACATCGTTAACGGATGTGTACTTTTTCTTACACTATTTTCAGCAGATCAAAAATCATACAGAGCCCAACCCTAAAATCTTCAACCTCCATTGCTAACGTTGATGGACAATGTTTGTGTATTATGCGTTATATTCCTACATTTTCTATGCTTCTAAAACAAGATAAAACAGCAAAATTTTACATACATTTTATTTAATTCTTGCTTACTTCTCTATCGATCTGCCTGTGACTGTTGACAAATATTTCTTTTTGTACAATAGTTGAACATTTACAATAATTGAAATGTTGAGGGTTTCATGGTTTTACTGGATTGCAGTAGATATACAAATTCAGCAAATGCATAATTTTTTGTGACCATTTTAAGAGGTCAAAACCTAATAACTTCAAACAATCCGTTAAAAAAATATCGTTGCTCGTTGTGGGGATAACCCCCCCAAACCCGTGGAGTTCCGCTTTTTAAGAACTTTTATACCGATGAATTAGTTGAGTTCAAAAATGAGAAAAGTTTAACACCACAACCTGAGGCCTACCCAAGTAGGTCCTTGATTATCCACGTTGATCAGTGACTAGCCACGTTGATCTATGGCCAACCAAGTTGATCACTTGACTTGACTTCGAGTTAACCAAGAAAGTTAGGGGCTACCCACGTTGATCTGTGATTACCCAAACCGATCATGTGTGTCTACTCAAGTGACCACGGAAGACATATAAAGATAACTATTTTTCATAGAAGCTTCTCTGTACTTCATTTATTGCAGTCATATAATTGGTCAATCAAATATATAACAGTTTCAACATTGATGTTTGTATAAAAAATAAATAATTTACACTTTGAAGTAAAAAGCTAAACAAATAAAATTATTAATTCAGTTTACTTCGGCTTGCTCAGTACTTTTATGAAACTAAAATAAACAATATCGAACAATTAATTTACTTTCTCTATAAATTACTTAATTATTATAATTTCCGTAGTGCGTCTGCCATCATTACTTGTTGTTACTATGCAGGTACGTTCTTGTAGGCAGCGAGCGACAAGGGGAAGTTAGGTTTGCATTAGCAAGCCGATAACGGTCAGTCAGGAGGAATGCGTAGAAAATGAAACGGTTAGTTCCCGGTCCGCTTTCCCTGTCTTTCGCTGTATGCGGCTGTGCGTTGTTTGAGCTTTTAATTATTGATGATATTCAGAATGTGTATTGTTTTAGTACATTTAATACAGTTACTGGAGGACTAAAGGCTAATGTATAGAGCAGTGAAAAGGCATACAAGATAAATTTGTCGGCTGATCTCAAAACGTAAGTAATTCAGATTAAAAATAGCGATAGTGTTTTATTTCACTGATTTACTTACTTTTTCAGTTTAGTATTTTACTGACCATTGACTATTCAGTTATTCCTGTAGTAACTTTGCAAATAAAACGACATCCAGCAATAGCGAGAGCACATTATAAGGATTGCACTCTAGTGAGGACAGCAATAGTGTGAGTGCACTGTAGTGAAAACGGCAGTAGAGTGAGCACATCAATAGTGCGAGTGTACCATAGCGATGACATCAATAGTGTGATTGTACTATAGTGATGTCATCAATTGTGAGAGATCACTTTAGTGACGACATCAATAGTGTGAGCGCACTCTAGTGATGACATCAATAGTGCGAGTGTACTATAGTGATAACATCAATAGTGTGATTTTACTATAGTGATGTCATCAATAGTAAGAGCTCACTCTAGTGATGATATCAATAGTGCGAGTGTACTATAGTGATGACTTATCCAACTAACAAATCTTTACCAATATCTTAACAGTAATAATCTTCCCGTAAATCCCACAAAAACAAGCTGTGTAAATTTTTCCAAACAAATTAAAACCGAATCAGACCCGACGATATTTATGAATAACTATGAACTTCCCTTTAACAAGGAGGTTAAATACCTTGGATTAATTTTTGACGATAATATCTCATGGAAATCACATATCGATGGCCTATGTTCCAAACTGTCATCACAGTTGTTTCTCCTCAGAAAATCCGCAAATTACAAAAACGTATTTATTACCAGATTAATATATACATCTCTAATAGAATCACGGCTAAGATATGGAATTGTTTTGTGGGGCTCTACTTCTCGTTCAAACTTTTTAAGAACCTTCCGCATACAAAAAAGGGCTATCCGAATTATGGCCGGAATAAATAAAAGAACGTCATGCAGATATTATTTTAAATCTTTGAACATATTAACCTTGCCATCAATCTACATTTATGAAACTCTTACTTATTATAAATTTAAATTTTCAAACATTGTAATGGGCTCAGATATACATAATTATGACACCAGGCAAAAGAACCAACATAGACAGACCACGCACAGATTAGAAATTACTACCTGGCTTCCACAAAACATAGGTCCAAAATTGTTTAATAAATTGCCAGATGTAATTAAACAAGAAGGCACACAGACAAAATTCAAAACTCTTCTACATCAATTTTTATTGGAAAGAGCTTGTTACTCTATTACTGAATTTTTAAATACTTAATTACTTAATTAGTTTATAAATGGATTTATACTTGGTTATATATTTTATTTTTACTATTTAGTTAAGCAAGTGTTTTTATTTGATTGAATATGCTATTTTATGTTAATACTGAACAACTAATGTAATTAAACATTATTAATGTAAAATATGCTAATTTGACGTTTGTTATACAATGTTACTAATTAATTGTCAACAACAAATAAAATGATTTGATTTGATTTGACATCAATAGTGTAATTGTACTCTAGTGATGACATCAATAGTGATAGCTCGCTCTAGTGATAACATCAAAAGTGTGAGCGCACTCTAGTGAAGACGGCAATAGTGTAAGCGCACTCTGTCAGGACGGCAATAGTGAGAGCGCACTCTAGTGATGACATAATTAGCGTGAGTGCATTCTAGAGAGGACGGCAATAGTGTGTGCGCTCTCTAGCGATGCCGCCAATACTGTGGGCGCACTCTAGTGAGGGTGGCAATAGTGTGAGTTCACTCTAGTGAGGACGATTATTTTGACTAGTCCTCATACTTTGGCTTGTATTTCTTGAAGTCCTGTTCCACTGT
Organism: Stictocephala bisonia; assembly: GCA_035578905.1. NCBI lineage: Eukaryota > Metazoa > Arthropoda > Insecta > Hemiptera > Membracidae > Stictocephala > Stictocephala bisonia. Next base: position 728,814 of record JAQJVL010000056.1, read on the forward strand.
ACCTATGTTATACAAATAGAAACTTCAAGTCCACTAAGAAATCAAAAGTTCTCTTTAGGAAGTGACATTTGGTATATAGGTTCATAAGGTCTCAAATAGGAACACTAAAAGGTTCTGATCGTCTTTGGACCTCTGAACTGCACCCTACTGGGTTTTAACATTAGTTTCAATGTTATTCTTATGCAGATAATATTTTCCATATTCATAAATTTGATTTTACAGATGATAAAATTAAAATTTAGTTTAATAATTTCAAAACTCAACATTGTTGTCAGGTAGTAACGCAAGTATAGAGATGGACCACTTAGAAAATAACCACTGAATGCACATGTGTAAGAGAGATGCACTGATTGGTGGAAGTGAGAGAGAAAAATATTCTTCCCTTAATATAGCGTTCCACTAAAGATTGTTATAACAACTAATAAGACAGTAGTACAGGTGCTGGCAACGCAGTAGCAAGCCCTACGTTATTAGCAGCAGTGACCATTGATTGGTTGTTATAACAATAAATAATAACAACAACACAATGAATGTCAACAGTTATTACACGTCAAATGTGTACAGTTCATTACATTATTTTTTTCCTAATCACTTTTGCGAAAGGTTAACACGAAGGCGGATGTTAGTCACAACCGTGATTTACGGCAGCTCAGTGGTGGAACGATTCCCCTCCGCTGATGAAACCCCTGTATGCGCTATATATAATACGAAGGCGGATGTTAGTCACGCCCCTGATGTAAGGCAGCTGAGTGGTGGAACGATTCCCCTCCACTGATGAATCCCCTGTATGCGCTATATATAACACGAAGGCGGATGTTAGTCAAGCCCGTGCTGTACGGCAGCTCAGGGTGAGCCCGTGCTGTACGGCAGCTCAGTGGTGGAACGATTCTCCTCCGCTGATGAAACCCCTGTATGCGCTATATATAACACGAAGGCGGATGTTAGTCAAGCCCGTGCTGTACGGCAGCTCAGTGGTGGAACGATTCTCCTCCACTGATGAATCCCCTGTATGCGCTATATATAACACGAAGGCGGATGTTAGTCAAGCCCGTGCTGTACGGCAGCTCAGTGGTGGAATGATTCCCCTCCACTGATGAATCCCCTGTATGCGCTATATATATAACACGAAGGCGGATGTTAGTCAAGCCCGTGCTGTACGGCAGCTCAGTGGTGGAACGATTCTCCTCCGCTGATGAAACCCCTGTATGCGCTATATATAACACGAAGGCGGATGTTAGTCAAGCCCGTGCTGTACGGCAGCTCAGTGGTGGAACGATTCCCCTCCACTGATGAATCCCCTGTATGCGCTTTATATAACACGAAGGCGGATGTTAGTCAAGCCCGTGCTGTACGGCAGCTCAGTGGTGGAACGATTCTCCTCCGCTGATGAAACCCCTGATACGCAGGACCCTTTCTGTCGGGCCTAATTATAGTGTGCTAACTATTTATTACTTCTCTAAAACAACTTTTTTGGTTTAGGGGATCCATAAATCGTTTTTTAGATGAAATTAAACGATTTCATAAAATATTTGTTGGACCACCATTAAAAATCTCTATCCTGTGCATATGGAAGAAAGGAAATTTTCTTAAAACTAATTACTGTTGATAGGACTATTTCTTTTGATGTTAGTTGGTATTCTAAAATGTGTTATTATTAACCTAAAAATATTATTATAAAAAATAAATAAAAGGGTAGTTAATTATAGTTACTATTCAATTTATTAAACTAGCAGCCCTAACTCGTGAACCAACTTATTTATTCAACCTAAAAGAAATGTAAAAAATGTTTTGAGTAGTTCAGCATTAAATATAATTCTCAACCTCGTGGAACAGTATGAACAATTCAGCAGCATAAACTGACAGGGATAGAAAAAAAATAAAAACATAGTCTGAGTTAAAGACGATGGCGCACCCATACTTGGCCAAGGTAATGACAAAAAGCATTTGCTTGTATAAGGTATTGTAAAGGACTTCCTAATCAAACGATTGAAATACCAACAACAGACATTTAAAGGAACAAGATAGAAAAAAAGGTAATTAGGCTACTGCTGTAATTACTTAAAGTTTGCTGAAAAAAGTAACGCTTGAGTGTTTGTGTGTGTAATAACATAATAGAATATGTAATTGGGAATCAAATAATTGTACTTCTATGCCTAATATTGATAACGGGGGCTCAACTGGTGGTGTTCATCTGTAGGGTTGGTAATTGGAACTCAAATTGATCGGTGGCATAGTTGGTTAAAAACAAGCTTCATAAACTGAATGTTTCCAGTTCGATCCCAGAGTCATAAAAAATTTTGAAAGGGCTTAGCTGATAACCACCTGTTCAGTTGTCATTGGGTCATTAATCAATTACACTTTCTAAGGAATATTTGACCATAGTTAGTAACAATGACTACATTCGTTCATCACACTCATTCGAAATCCGTATTCAAACATACATTGACGATTGGCGTCTTAAGAATATATAAAAATAAATAAATAAAAATATTTTATATACAATAACAATGTTTATCTGTAGGGTTGGTGATAGGGACTCAGATAATGGTATACCTCTGTATATTTAACGTTAGTAATTGAAGTTTAAATAAATATATATCTTTATTTACCATTGACAAGATACAAAGAACCCAAATAGGCTTCGTCATTAATATATATATCTTTGTAAGTTCATGTAATCATTTGTATCTGAATGTGCATGGATAACTAGGATTTGAAAAATCAATCCCTAATAATTTCATCAAACAATCTCGAATTTAAAATAAAATTAAAAAGTAACACAAAAAACATGTCTTCAGGGAAAATACATCGCACATGTTTCCCAGAAGAATTGAAAAATTTTTGTATTAGGTGATAGCTGCTATTTTATATGACCGTAGATTAGAGGACTACTTATTCTCAAGTCAATGTTGGCAAATTTCTTTATATATTTATTTGTGTTAACATATCACGATATGCAATAGAATATTACAAGACGTCACAAAAAATATTATGAAAAGTTACTTCCCGACTCTACACCTAATTAAGTGCAAAAAATAAAGGGCAAATCTTTTTATAATTCCACTCCGTTTAGTGTAAATATGTCTTTTTATGTTTTTTAACAAAAAAGATAATAACTCAAAAACCGACTGACATAAAATGTTGCACAACTCTTTACATTAAAATTACCAAACAACAAAGAAATAGCCTTTGAGTTATATTAATCATTTTAAAATAGTGAGTGGTAGGTAAATAAATTTTGGTTACGAGGTACTTGGGGTTACAAATTTAAATGGCTACCATTTTGAAATGGCTAAGGATAACTACATGGTTATATATTTTTTGCTGTTTGATAATGGTGATGTAAAGAAATTTGCATAATTTCAAGTAAGTAAGTAAACTCGTTCTTGAGTTATTAATTTTTTTGTAAAAAGACAAAACAAGAAAAACATTGTGGATTGATATCCGAAAAAATCGTACCCTTCATTTTTAGTTCTAAATTAGGTGTAAAATCCGAAAATAACTGGCCAGGAAGCCTTTTTTATATAATATATGTTGACTGAACAAAGAAAATATCTGCTACCTCAAAATATTATTCACAAAATCCCCAAAAATCATCTAAGTGCTTTCTTGAATACAAAAAATGGATGAATTAAAGGTGGATAGTTCCAGTAATATAGATGTTTCACAATTCTCAGTGAGCTAGAACCTAATTGCACATATCATGGAGCAAGAGAAGGCCCGCACTCGCATCTGTATAATACGCATGCGCAGAAACAATAGCGTTGCTCAACGCAGCGGGGAGAGCCGTTAAGTAGATCAAGGCATTCAACCACTGTTCCGGGAGTGTCAGTCTACTGTCCGACTGTCTTTGTTTGGTTTATCAATGATCTGAAGTCAGCTGTTTTGGGAACTTGATGGGGATTAAGTAAAAGATCAATGTTGCTTATTGAAAGTTATTTGTTGGCGTTGGATTGTTTATGATTGTTAATTTATTTGATTTCTAACGCTTATTAGTTCGACTTTGAAGTTCAAACTATGGATAACATAGTCAATGATTGGCCATTGTGGTCTTTTCAGGGAGGATTAGCTAGTCTTCATTCAATTGGAGAAGCAGGCGTTGAAAGGTTACAAAACCTGGGTTTAGCTCTGTGACGGGAGATCAATATTAAATACTACAACACATGTACTTTGTACTGTAGATTTTGTTTTATTTAGACATAGTTTTTTATTCTTTTTAACATTCTTTATTAGTTTGGTAGCTGGTTTTGATGGTTAGTAAGACTTATAAAAAACAAACACAAAGTTCCGAAGATATAAAAACCCCTGTCGTCTCCAGGCGTTAGTTTTGTAAATGTAGTTATCCTACACTAAAAGTTAACAATAGAAATCTAATACAGTAGTCAGTAAAACGATGTAATTTGCAATAAACTTTAAATAACTGCACACGTTTTAACTAATACTGTTTGATCAGAAAATAATTTCTTCTAAGAAACTATAACAAGTTCCACTAATTATATATATATATATATATATATATATATATATATATATATATATATATATATATATATATAATTAAAAAAAATAAAAACAGTACAACATCAATAATACAAACATCAAAATATATAAAGCTTAGCAACCAAAATCACACTCACAAACTTATTGAGAAATACGAAAAAAGTTCAACCCATCATCACAGAGTATTCTGCATGTCTTCTTCAAAAAGATAATAAATACAAACAATTAAGAAAACAATAACAATTCAAATAATAAAAATAGCAAAACATAAAATCGTAATCAATTAACGATTAACACTAAAACTATAAAACAATAGTAAAAACTTCAACCCATTCAACAGATATATTCTGCTGAGTCCACAAGGATAAGGCAATTTCTCAAGTTTATTATAGAATTAAATACTGTAAAATCATTGACTGTAAAAACAACTAGTCATTGTTAAAACCAACGAATCTACTTTTCACATCAGGTTACACTTTGTTATTTATAATTATCTTGTCAATTCATTTCAAGATGGGGAAGCTACAGACTTATCCCTAGATGAAATGAAAATCGCAATGACAGTTATATTACACGTAAACTCTGTGGAACATGTTATAACACAATTGCATGTATGATAGTTCAAGTAAGTGAATGTCAAATACGGGTTCCTGGCATATAAAATACCCGGTGTTTGTCTCTACAGACACATGAAATAGAACAGTTAATTTTCTGTGGTAATACTTATTTATAAAAGAGACAAAAGTAGTGTTAGTGTCTAAAGCAATTAATAAGTCATTATTTTGTTCATTTCAGTTTGATTCTCCGCTTTACATAAAACAGAAAACTGTAAAATCTCTAGAAAAAAATTAAATAAATAATTTAATTAAGCCAAATAAGCTTTCGAATATATGTTACAAAAACAGAGGGCAAAGTTCTGAATGAAATTGCGGAAACATTTTTTATCTAAGCACATAAATTATCTAATTTAAAGGACAGCCTTTGTCCAAGCCCAAGTTACGGCCTCAGATAGAAATATGAGAAAAAGTCGCAAACTTTTCTCATGCAAATGCTTTATCTACAGTTCATTCTTACATTCACTGAACAAAGCAAGACTTTACTGTGGGTGTTCAAATAATAAAGTGTAGTTTATAAAGTTTAAAACGGCCAGATTGGATGATTCAAATCAATTCTCTTATCACTTTTAACTTGTATAGGCAGGTTATTGAACGTAATTTAAATATATATAATCCAAAAACGACTCGTTGGTTACGAGTTTCGTTGATATCGTGATCTTAGCAGCGCCTAATTGATTATATTAAATTCACCCAGTTAACATTTTTTATATTTAGTAGAAGCATTTTGTTGTACTCCATTCTAGGTTAAATGTAGATAATTATTAATATAGATAAGTTTATTAGTTTAAGAAGGTAGTTTTATAACATGCTTGTTTAGATGTAATTTAGTTTTTCGCACTTGAAAAATATTTGGGTTTTACCAAATCGAAACGTTGTGATTGGTATTTTTCACGTAATGATGGCAAATGTCCAACAACTTTTGTCTTCCTCATCTGATACTCCATCATTAACAAATTTCAAAAGCAAAGTATAAAATTTAGTTATCTAGGAGGATCGCAGGATGCTGAGATTTTATATTGATATGATGGTTTGTAAACAAGCGTAGATTACCACCCGTAGTGAAGAAATATCTGTCGGCTAGTCTTTTAGAAATATAAAATTTGGCGATTTAATATTGTAACAGTTGAGTTGATTTAATTGAAACATACCAAGCATAAATTACCATATCCAGTTTAGGAATCATGTCAAACAATGTTGAATCATCAATATTTTGATGGAATCGTTTTTTTTTAAATTTATATTCTCTGAAAGTTGAATACGGATGTATTTTATGTTGTAGGCCTATATATTTCAATCAAGAATGCAAATCAATTCACAGCAGTAGTTAGCACATAGGGGATTATCAAAGACTCAGCGGTGGAGAAGTTACGTAACTAATGATATTCACTGTGTCCGGGTAGTCGCTGACAAAGGCCCCTAACGAATCGGTTCATAAAATAGCCGTGAGTTTGTCCGGACCTGAACTCTTAGTTATATATTTGTTTCCTTAATCTTGTAAAATAGATGTACAAAAAAAGAGAGTTCCAGTAGTTCTTTTTTCGTAATAGCTTTAATCTATACCTATAAAAGGCAAATACCACTGACTCACTCACTCATCGCTGTAACTAAAAAAGTACAAAGCCTACGAGGCTGAAATTTTGTAGAGTCAAAGGTCTTATGTTGTAGATGTGCAGTAAGAAGAGATTTTGAAAAATTCTTAGTAATCGAAGATGTCAGCCTTTTTAGTACCCAAAATGTTAAATGCCAAAAACGGCGTTTCTCTAATTGGATTGTAGCAGCTAAATGAACGGTTCTACAGCAAAACGAACACCATTTTCTGTATATGATTTGAGACCATCTACAACTTTAGCCTTATGACTTTTTGCTCTATCTCACCTCCTTCAATCTTAGGTAGAGCTAGATTTTTAATTTGTGCATGTAAATCAAATTGGTCAATTTACGGCCTCTAATAGTAGACTTACAGATTTCTCTAGACTTTGAAACTTTTTTATTTAAAAGAACAAACTAATTTTAATCGGAAAATTTACAATTTAATTTGACCAAAATGCATAGCCAGTTCACAGGACATTCCAAAATATAGCAAGAAACCCGATATTTCACTGATTCAGAATCAACTACAGTTATTTGTGCCCTCTAAAAGTAGACTTAGAGACTTGTCAAGACTTTGAAACCAAGGGTCTTTCAGGTATATATATATATATATATATATATATATATATATATATATATATATATATATATATATATATATAAATTTACCACTTATCACTATTCCCCCAAAACTATACGTCCAATTGACATATGTAATACTTATTACATATAAAGTTACGATACATCATTTTTATTTGTGTAAGTAAATGCAGTAATTTTATATTGATTAAAATCAATAAAAAAATATCTATTTTAAATTATTTTATATTGATTTAATTCGATTTAAAATCAATGCATATGCTTACAAATAAACATTATGTATCGTAACTTTATATTTAATAAGGATTACAAAAAGACCAAATAAATTATTGTACAACCTCTGGAAGCCAAGAAAACAATGTTTCATGTAATTGAAAAGAACTTTTTTTGTTGAAAACATAAAATAAAAAAAATTATAAAACTTATAGGAAACCCTCTTATCAACCTAGTATCAAAATATAAATGCGCTACATGATCGGACATTTTAGTAATGACGGTGTAAATTTAATGTACAGTGAAAACTAGTTAAAATTCCGAAACTTTTTTTATTCCAGCTAAGATACAAACGCTTGGAACTTATAATAATATTTATGTCATAACGCACAAGGAAACAAGGAAAACAATGGTATGATTGGTCTTTTCATAGGTCTGTCATTTAATTAGAAAACAAACTTCAAACTCGGGCGCGCATAATTTCTGCGCCGACAGTAATTAAGATTTCGCTTATTTCTGTCATGAAGATCTCATGGACTAGTATTGATTTTGTGCATATATAAGTGATATGTTTGACATGTAGGCTGAAGTTGCAGGAAACATCGCCAAAAACAAATTAATTATAATATAAGTACAAAATGTACAAAATATTTCTGTATCGTGATCGATTTCTTTAACCACATTTACCTTCCTCAGACCAAAGGGATTCACAAAGTAATCGCTTGTGATGATTCCTTTGTGCATCCCTCTGGTCTGAGGAGGGGAAACGTGGCTAATCGAAATGGATCACCATTAAATTTTGTATATACTTATATCGTATAATAAATTTGCGTTGTGTTAAGTTCACTTTGTATTTCTATCAACACGTAAATTGCTGATTAAGAAACTATAATGTTAACAATGTTCTCTCTATGATAAAATTATACCAACTTTATCGACAAAATATCTCCCGATAAAAGCGTACACGTGTGAGAGCGCTCGTCGAGCATAGTAATTATGCTGACATCATCTTATGGATGTTTGAAGAGTCGAAATATACCTAGATGATGATTCAACGCAAACATTTATATAAATATCATTCGAAGAGTCCATTTATGGGATAACCTTTCCACAGAGAGTAGCCTACATACACTCCTGTTGACCCTGAGATTGTGACTGTATCTGGGAGTCCCCAGACACTTGCAGTCACACCAAGTTCCAAGGTTTAGTCAAGTGTCACTTGTATAGGCTACCATGTGGGACAAAGTATATGTATCAAAGTTGATGATTGTTTAGACCCCAGCATACTAAAACGTATGTTATCTCGTCTTATCTCAACCAGGATGAAATATATTTTGAAATATACAATTTGAAGGAAACTATTTGGTTGTTTAGTTGCAAATGACTTGTCAATGACACTTCTGCAACCAGACGCGGCCTTTAATACGCAATAAACTCTTCATTTCCCGTCCGCACCTATTCACAGTCCTTCAAATATTGACAAAATGTGTATTTAGAATCAATAAATCTGTGATACTAGTACAATACGTAGATGTCATGACTCTCCCGTTTAGCGCTGAATCATTCGCTGAACTAGAAATCGTTTGTTTTCTTGGACTCAATTCCTATAGAGTTCTAAACCCATGACAACTGACCAGCGTGAATAATCAGCTGGTCCCTTTCACATTTGTTTGATTCTGAAATCGAGTAGAGTACGTTTCGATTGTGAACAAACTACACGCCATTGGTGTCTACAACAAATTGTCATCTGTTGACGTAGAGTAGAAAAAGTACAAGGATTGGTCTATGCTCGAAAGTACATTCATTATTGGAGGAATCAGTACGTGGTTGGGTGAGTCAGTACTACCGTACGTGTTAGGGAGGGGGGGGGTCATATTCAGGGCATTGTGTTCTACATGTGATCTCAAGGGATGCGACTACATATATGGATATAAGATCCTGTATACGAACGATAAGTACACACACACGCACGCGCACAAACACACACATGGTTGACGTTGATGGGTCCCCCGAACTCCAGGATACCGGGTGGAAGTGCAGAAAGACGTGTGAATTGATTGACGGTAAACTAGCGGTTGACGAATCACATTCGTTGCGGTCGAAATGTCTAGACGAGTTGACAATTCTCATCTCAGGTGGTTTGGGATATTTTGTCTCACAAGAACACAATCCCAGTGTTCTTAAACGAATATCTAAAGATTTATTAAAAATAATCAATGCTATATTATCTTACTAACCAGCTGAACAATTTACATCGCGATGGGATACAATGTAAACTTAAAAAACACATTTAGTATGCCCGGAAAAATACATAGGCTACCTAACACATACTCTGTTAAAGATGTTCAGATACTAAAGAAACATTCTTAAGAAAATAACCAGTCTTATAACATACAGTACGACACTTCCATGGCTCCACTGTGAAACTAACGCTCCAAGTAGCTGGACCGCACAACTACACCACATTTCTGTTGGATTGCATTGTGTCTTGCACAAAAGCAGAATAATAATAATAGAACAAGTATTATTATTATTATTATGTGGATTATTAAGCTGTGGATGTAAATAGTGCAGACATACGAACTATATATATTTAGAATCAGAAAGAAATTTATATAAGTCTAGATTGAGATTCTACAGTGCAAAGCACACGTTTATGTACAGCTTGTAGTTATGTACAGATAAAACTATTATTTTATTTATATAGATTAACTTAAAATGTGTTCTACATGTATCATTATGGCGTGTTATCTAGCTGATTCCTTTAATCAGTTGTTGATATCTTATATTAATAACACCAATAATTTCTGTTCTAAATATGTTTGAGACATTCTATAATTTTTTTACAATAATCTAAAAGTTTAACTGTATAATAATTATATTTGTTAAGAATTGAAAGCATTTGATAATAACATCCTATTATGAATCTATTATCGAACTAAAAAAATCCGGCAGATTCGTAGATAATTATTGTTTACAGTACAGATGCGTCGACGGATGGTATTAGAGCAGTATTTCCCCCAGGTACATGAAAAGTCACTTGTCGTTTACACACGCCCGTGGTGAGGGAGGGGTTGTATAGCCAGTGATGAATGGAGACGAGCAAATTAAGGGAAGACAGAGAAGATGAATCGTCCCCATCTGACTTCCCTTCGGACCGTTAGGCAGGATTTGTTAATGATCTTATGTATACGACATAAATACTCAATATGCACTACATTTGTATATAGTTTCATTTATTTTACTTGATAACTTTATAACAGCTGGATGTATTTACCCGAGGACTAAATCACTCAATCACTCATTGCCATACATTACAAGACATATCGAGAAAACATTTTGCATATAGTAGACTGAAAAAAAATCACAACCACAGATAAACAGTGCATAAATTGCTCGTCTTTATGCTCGTCAAGATATTTTCTATATTTTGTGGACTGTCCGCTTGCGGCGCGTCGAGCATTTATGGACTGAGCGTGGTTGTCAGAGCGCCAATCCTCTATCCAGTCCAAAGAGAGCAATATCGATATACCTGGTACTCTCTCTACGTAACGCCTAGTATATTATGGCAACACCGCACAGATAGAGTGCATGTTCCACGTAAACAACGAGCACATTTTCCCCTACACCATGTGAAATATGTGGTTTGTTACTTATCTCTGGTGCAGCTTTTATTGCGTGAGATGTCCTATTAAATGAAATGAAATGAAAAACGACTTTATTTCTAAGGCGAGGTTAGGACTGGACAGTCCTCTCTACTACCTAACCTTAAATCAATGTCAACTCACAGAGACAAAGCCATTTTTGTTTTTAAACTAGGTGGGACGACGCCTGTACATTTATTCTGAGTCACATAAAAGCGTGAAGTGGACAAAGTGGGCAACAGACGAACTGAACTGTTCCAGAATATGGTCCAAGTTGTCTCTGTTGGGAAAGGACAAACTCAACAACTTAAGTGTGAAATGTGACTGAATAAGCAGCATAAAATGAGAAATTTACATAATTGATAAAATATTTAATAGGTGATTATTTTGTAAATCTCGATGAAAATGGTCCGTTTGAAAAAAATTGAATATTGCAAACGGACTAATATTAACATTTGTAAATAACAATACCACATCTTTGGTAATATACAATTAATTTCGAATGCTATGTATTATTTTTATTTGATATGATAGGTTGTGTATAGTCAGGCAAATTATACTAATGAGGTATTATATTATTACACTAAAGTTTTAAAAATAAAAAAAAAACCATATAAGTTTTATATTATTTAAATAATACCTATACGAATATGTAAGTAATTGTTTAAATACATAAAGACAGTTATCAAGGTACATGGAATAAAATATTTCATATTTGAAACGCAAATCTACTGAACGCGTAAAATTAAACAATTACAAGATACATGACATCAATATACAATCCTAAGCGCAAAAATACACTTCGGTTTATCTGTATTATAAATATTTATAAGCTATACATAAATACTTATAACACAATATTTGAGTATAACATCATATTGAATGAAAAAAAAATAATAATAAATTGTCATTCAGATAGGTTTGGCAAGGCACCTGTATAACATTCCCTTCAGAAAGGTTAGTATATCTATTTATTTATTTTTTAGCTGCTGATGCTGTTTATAGATAAAAACCTGTTTTTGTTTCGTTCTTTTGACGGTGTTGCGAACTGGGCCACATGAAACACTATTAAGCCTTTAATTTAGTTTCACTTTGGAACAACTTAAACAAAATTACACTAAATAAAAAAACTATTACTACTGACAGCTTCTAAATGAAAACTATAATTAAATGAACAATTTCTAATTGAATAACTTCTCTACGATTAACTTATCATTAAAACTGACCACAACTAACTGGGGTTTATTAAAAAAAATTCACCTCGCCCTTACAATAACACTCGCTTCAAGTGTCTTTAATATGTATGCTGAGAGGGAGATGTCAGCTGGATCGATTTGATATAAATAATTTGTAAAAACTAAGAGTTAGCCCATGAATTCCCTAGGTTCATGCTGTGTTTACCAGCCTCTCCGTCACTTAAAGAATGTGGCAGGGGGGGGACCGCTGGTCCATTGATATTCTACCTGAAATTGTCGAGGTGCAACTAGGATGTTTGGTTTTACGGCCCTTTTCCTGACCCTCATTAGTAAGGTATGCTGAGGCGGAACTAGGATGTTTGGTTTTACGACACTTTTCCTTACCCTCATTAGTAAGGTATGTTGAGGCGCAACTAGGACGTTTGGTTTTACGACCCTTTTATTGACCCTCATTAGTAAGGTATGTTGAGGCGCAACTAGGATGTTTGGTGTTACGACCCTTTCTTGACCCTCATTAGTAAGGTATGTTGAGGCGCAACTAGGACGTTTGGTTTTACGACCCTTTCCTGACCCTCATTAGTAAGGTATGTTGAGGCGCAATTAGGACGTTTGGTTTTACGACCCTTTTCCTGACCCTCATTAGTAAGGTACTGTATGTTGAGGCGCAAATAGGATGTTTGGTGTTACGACCCTTTCATGACCCTCATTAGTAAGGTATGTTGAGGCGCAACTAGGATGTTTGGTGTTACGACCCTTTCCTGACCCTCATTAGTAAGGATGTACCCATCCTTAGTTCCGAGAACTTGTGCTGTAGGAATACGTGCTGTAGAAACCGAGGCCTCTCAATATTAAGTAGATCCCTCTTTCTATCCCACCCATACCATCAGTCGTTGTTGTTATATTTGCGGTGAATGGTTAAACATCTGTACAAATACCAGTGGAAGTACAGTCAGGTCACATGTGCAGTGGTGTAATTGTAGTTTTAACACCTGAAGGAATACAATGCACCACATCCCCTCACTGACTTCATTCGATACTGCTGTATGTTGTATACAATTTATTACTATAATTTCAAGTACTATGTGTGTTTCGTGATAACAGAAAATTAACAATCAAAGTAAACATTTTATTTCGTAGGCTTAAACGCCGGTATCATTACTAATAATTAAAGCTTCAGGGAACGACTGCGTAAAGATGTTATCTACAATATTTACAATACCAAACGTTTCACCCATGCTGTGATGTGGTATCCTCGGTGGTATCTCTGATACTGAGAGATGGAGATACCACTGAGGATGCCACATCACAGCATGGGTGAAACGTTTGGTGATGTAAATATTGTAGATAAAACCTTGATGCAGTTGACCAACTGAACATTTTAAATTCATTTTACTTAAAAGGTACTGTACAAAGCACCTGAAGCTTTATTTATTAGTAAAGTACACATTAGAAACCGTCATAACTTAAACAAATATTTTTTTTTTTAAACCCTAGAACACTTTCTTGTCACTTTTACAAGTGTATAAATACGTTAATGTGTGATTATTACTAGAAAATATTTGATATATGATGTACATATCAAAATATAAAAATCGAAGTCAACATTTAAATTTTTTCCACTTAAAAAAATTAAAAAAAATAGTTTTTGTAATAAGACTTATTTTTGGTCCTAGAATTATTGAATTTACCAAAAACATTCAGGCATTAGATCAACAAGCAACTACGAGTTGTAATGAAGAGCATTTTTGTTTTATCAAGCTGAGCTCATCGTCCAATCAGAAACTGGTTCATAAATGCTAGAAACACTCATTTATCATTTATCACAAAACATTTTGCATCTTATTACAAAACTCATCCCTTTATAGATCAATATATAAATGTTTGTAAAAAAATCATGTTAAAAAACCGAACAAAAAGATTTATAGATCGACAATATGAGCATTATACCGGTTTATTTAGGTATCATCAAACTAAGCAATGTAGGAATTAAATTGGAAATTCTGACTGGCATTTTTCATCTGTAGATTGATTTTACTACCAAGACCGTTGTTAACGAAAAGGTTATCAAACGCTAATAACGCTGAGTAGTCTAATGAGTATCCCACAGACATTCGGGATGTTGATTAGGGGTTGCTGATCGAAATTACCAGACATGCAATGCAGATGTCATGATGTGTGGGCGTGTTGTGAGGGGAGGGGGGTTGTGACGTATTACAGACCGCCGAGGGTTCAAGTGAACAGGTGAACGGTCGTGTGACGTAGGAGGCATAGGCACAGCATACTTAAAAAATAATTTTATTTGTTTTTATTATATTTAATATTGGATTGATATTCTTCAACTAATCATGTATAATTACAGATATGTGTATAGAATTTGAAGAAAACTTGTTTTAATTTTTAAATATATTTTTAAAAATTTCACTCGCCAGTTTAAAAGACCTCTAGGCCTGTAAGTAGCAACCGTCAGCACAGTTGGAGATCCGAACATTAAATACAGCCCTCTGCAGTCCGAAGCCTTAGCCACTGAGTCACCACGCGGGCATTAAACATTTTAAACATCAAACAGTATGTGATATTGGACGATGAAGTATAATAAGAATGGATACACGATTAGAAAGAAGACTATTTTTTTTTTCAAAACCTTTTGTTTTAACGAATGATCCAGAAAGTACAGCCAAATAGAAAATACATGCTTTGATTTTTAATAGGATACAAAAACGAAAAAAAGCAATGCATAATGAAATGTTTGAAAAGTCTGTTGCTGCTCTTTTGTGAAGTTTTTGTTGAAACCAATTATTTTACAACACCCATTGAACACGATAACGTGGTCATGGGGAGCGGGAACGTGTTAAACTTACTTTAAATAAGATTACGTAAATAATTGCCTTTCCCTTGCGGAGATCCAGAAGTGATATTATTTATAGTAACGACGATGTAATAAAGACATGAGCAGAACGAATGGTCATTTTGCATTAATCGTCAATATTTTCAAGGGTCAGATTTAAACAATGCTGGTTGATTGGAATTGGATTGAAAAGAGAAAATATAATTAGTATTCTCACTCCTATGTTTAGTCATGAGACACGACAGCGATCTGCTGTGTTGACAATGGGAGGTATGACAGACTAGACAGTTTACCTAGAATGGAAGTAGATGACTCCTTTGCTGAGGTAGTCACAATAGTCTACACCTGTGTGAAGATGCCGACATAGTTCTCACTGAAATGTTTAGTCACGAGACACGAGAGCGATCTGATGTATTGACAATGGGAGATGTGATAGACTAGACAGTTTACCGAGAATGGAAGTAGATGACTCATTTGCTGAGGTAGTCACAATAGTCTACACCTGTGTGAAGATGCCGACATAGTTCTCACTGATATGTTTAGTCATGAGACACGAGAGCGATCTGATGTATTGACAATGGGAGGTGTGTCAGACTAGACAGTTTACCTAGAATGGAAGTAGATGACTCCTTTGCTGAGGTAGTCACAATAGTCTACACCTGTGTGAAGATGCCGACATAGTTCTCACTGATATGTTTAGTCATGAGACACGAGAGCGATCTGATGTATTGACAATGGGAGATGTGATAGACTAGACAGTTTACCGAGAATGGAAGTAGATGACTCATTTGCTGAGGTAGTCACAGTAGACTACATCCTGTGTGAAGATGCCGACATAGTTTTCACTGCTATCATGAGACACGAGATCATATGATGTGTTGACAATGGGAGGTGTGTCAGACTAGACAGTTTACCGAGAATGGAAGTAATGTATCCTTTGCTGAGGTAGTCACAGTAGACTACATCCTGTGTGAAGATGCCGACATAGTTCTCACTGCTATGTTGAGTCATGAGACACGATATCATATGATGTGTTGACAATGGGAGGTGTGTCAGACTAGACAGTTTACCTAGAATGGAAGTAAATGACTGCTTTGCTGAGGTAGTCACAATAGTCTACATCCTGTGTGAAGATGCCGACATAGTTCTCACTGATATGTTAAGTCATGAGACACGAGATCATATGATGTGTTGACAATGGGAGGTGTGTCAGACTAGACATTTTACCTAGAATGGAAGTAAATGACTCCTTTGCTGAGGTAGTCACAATAGTCTACATCCTGTGTGAAAATACCGATATAATTCTCACTGCTATATTTAGTCATGAGACACGAGAGTGATCTAATGTGTTGACAATGGGAAGTGTGACAGACTACAGACAGTTTATCTAGAATGGAGTGGATGACTCCTTTGCTGAGGTAGTCACAATAGACTACATTCTGTGTGAAGATGACGACATAGTTCTCACTGATATGTTTAATCATGAGACACGAGAGCGATCTGATTGTTGACAATGGAAGGTGTGTCAGACTAGACAGTTTACCTAGAATGGAAGTAAATGACTCCTTTGCTGAGGTAGTCACAACAGTCTACATCCTGTGTGAAAATACCAACATAATTATCACTGCTATATTTAGTCATGAGACACGAGAGTGATCTAAAGTGTTGACAATGGGAAGTGTGACAGACTACAGACAGTTTATCTAGAATGCAGTGGATGACTCCTTTGCTGAGGTAGTCACAATAGACTACATTCTGTGTGAAGATGACGACATAGTTCTCACTGATATGTTTAATCATGGGACTCGAGAGCGATCTGATGTGTTGACAATGGAAGGTGTGACAGATTAGACAGTTTACCGAGAATGGAAGTAATGTCTCCTTTGCTGAGGTAGTCACAGTAGACTACATCCTGTGTGAAGATGCCGACATAGTTCTCACTGCTATCATGAGACACGAGATCTATCTGATGTGTTGACAATGGGAGGTGTGACAGACTTAGAGAGTTTACCTAGAATGGAAGTAGATGACTCCTTTGCTGAGGTAGTCACAATTGACTACATCCTCTGTGAAGATGCCGACATAGTTCTCACTGCTATGTTGAGTCATGAGTCACGAGAGCGATCTGCTGTGTTGACAACGGAAGGTATAACAGCCTAAATGTCAACAGTGAATATTGCACTAATCTGTAAAATTAGCAGATATGTGAAACCATGAGTTCAAGTAAATCAATGCAACAATCATTCATCTTCAGAATGGTTAGGTTTTCTAATTGGCAAGTAGAAGACTCCTCCAAGGTCAGGAACCGTCTGATGGTCCTCCACTTTCCCCCAGCTGGCGTGGCGACCTACGTCCTCTTTCTTGGTCATCGTCATCACTTTCTTTCACCCTTTCCTACACTCACCGCCTTGGCTCCGATTGGATTTCCTTGTAGACACACTACTTGAATTGTAAAGAACACTTCTAGTGGGTGTGTCAATACCATCGTACGCGCGGGCAAGGTGATTACAGTTGCTGGGCTACATGCCACTTGAAACAATTAAAAACAAACACAATTTCCCTATATTCTTGCCAGAAGATTGGCTGCAAGGTCATCCCGAAACTAGAATCCCGAAGCTTAACTAAAATATATTACCGTTTGACTATTGAGGATCAGAGATCCGGGATATCCAGCCAGTCGTCCGTCCGGTTGAAGACCGTCACGTTTGGCGGTTAGTCGTTTCAATGGTGGAAGATTTCTCTTTATCTGTGCTGCGATACCTCCATAAATATAATTCCTGTGTTTGCATGTTATTTTTAATTAGTCGCCTTGAAAATAAAATATTCTAAAACTAAAAAATGATTCTATTATTTTCAGTATTCTCCTTGATATTGTAACAACATTTTATTGATATAAGTGAGAACTTAACTGGACAGTGGAACTAGATAATAATTATTGAAGTAACTCAACACTCCCATTGCTACTACCTGTACCGTATATCCAATGTGATACCTAACTAATGAAATGACAACTAACAAATAATTTAAATACGAATAGAGTTTTGAATCTGATTACCGTACCATAATACTCTTACCCCTAACATAAACTCAACTTGTCAACAAATGAAGAAATACTGAACAGTATGAAGAATACTAACAATAGATAAAATATGAACAACTTTTACGCACAAATTTTGAAGTTTTTATCTGAACCGAAAACCAAAACCCGTCTCACCGGTCAATTACTAAACAAACACAGGAAAAAATAATATAAAAATACTCAAAGCATAACAACATTCATGCACAACGGTTTGTCTAACCCAAAAAACTGAAAGATTGCCACGAACTCATCTAGCAAAGAAAATTCGAAACACTGGAAAGAAGAATAAATGGAAATAAAACATATAAAATTAAATTCCGTAATAATAGAATAAAACATGGTAAATATTAAATTCCGAACATAATCGTGAACTACAGTTTGCATGACCCAAAAATCTTTTATATTTACTAGCTTCTGTAAAATTTTATACCGGTCTGACCGCTCACTCCAAACAGGTTTGATTTGACACCAGATGCCTACCGTAGGAGGTGTGTGCACTGTAAACAGAAAAAATAATGTATAGCCTGGTGCACATTAATGTTCTTTATTACGTCATTAGCATAAGTAGTGTACAAGAATAGTCTGATTATATCATAATCGTAATGATAATTACAGCCTTGCAAAATATTGCATCAAAATTGGTAACTGGACATAAAATTCAAATTGATTAATTAAACCTGTCAAAATGTAAATCATGTATATATAATGTATATATTTACACATGGTTACAACAAACTTTGTAAATAGTTGTTAGTTAACTTCCAAATCTATTACATTTCGTACATATATATTTTAGGTGGAAATCAATTATTGTTATTATTATGATTTGGAGTATATATTGGGGCACGAAAGGATATTGCAATTTGGAGTAGAACGTGACCGTATTGCAATTTGGAATAGAATGTGATCATAGTGCAGTTTGGAGTTGAACGTGATCATTGTCCGGTTTGGAGTAGAGCATGGGCACAATGCGATTTGGAGTAGAATGTGAGCATAGTCCAGTTTGGAGTAGAACGTGAGCATTGTGCAAATTTGAGTAGAACGTGAGGATAGTTCAGTTTGGAGTAGAACGTGAGCATAGTGCAAATTTTAGTAGAACGTGAGGATAGTTCAGTTTGGAGCAGAACGTGAGCATAGTGCAAATTTTAGTAGAACGTGAGGATAGTTCAGTTTGGAGTAGAACGTGAGCATAGTGCAAATTTTAGTAGAACGTGAGGATAGTTCAGTTTGGAGTAGAACGTGAGCATAGTGCAAATTTGAGTAGAACGTGAGGATAGTTCAGTTTGGAGTAGAACGTGAGTACAGTACGATTTGGAGTAGAACGTGAGCACAGTCCAGTTTGGAGTAGAACATGAGCATAGTGCAAATTTTAGTAGAACGTGAGGATAGTTCAGTTTGGAGTAGAACGTGAGCATAGTGCAAATTTTAGTAGAACGTGAGGATAGTTCAGTTTGGAGCAGAACGTGAGCATAGTGCAAATTTTAGTAGAACGTGAGGATAGTTCAGTTTGGAGTAGAACGTGAGCACAGTGCAAATTTGAGTAGAACGTGAGGATAGTTCAGTTTGGAGTAGAACGTGAGCATAGTGCAAATTTGAGTAGAACGTGAGGATAGTTCAGTTTGGAGCAGAACGTGAGCATAGTGCAAATTTTAGTAGAACGTGAGGATAGTTCAGTTTGGAGTAGAACGTGAGCATAGTGCAAATTTGAGTAGAACGTGAGGATAGTTCAGTTTGGAGTAGAACGTGAGCATAGTGCAAATTTTAGTAGAACGTGAGGATAGTTCAGTTTGGAGTAGAACGTGAACATAGTCCAGTTTGTAGTAGAACGTGAACATAGTCCAGTTTGGAGTTGAACGTGAGCACAGTACGATTTGGAGCAGAACGTGAGTATATTGCGATTTGGGGTAGACTGTCGTTACAAGGAGGGTATATCCTAATGAACACCTGTCGAATGATTGACTGCGGGAATTGTTACTTTATAGATCGTTCTTCATTCAGCACTTTACTTTCAAAAAGATTTTTCCTAAATCAGTTGTTTTTACTAGATAATATGATCCGGAAAGTACATTTTAGTTATTTCACATTAAAAGTATTGCTAAATATGTATATAAATAAACTAAATAAGTTCATTATAAATATTTGAATCTAGTAGTAACAGTTTTACTATCAAAAAGTGGCATTTAGAAGCGCTTACAATCAAAACTGAGAAATACATGCATGTTAACTCTATACTGGCGAGGTACCTCTAAAGGCAATTTAGCTACAATACGAGTTTTTCTGATATATGTTCCTTTCTGACGATGTATTCGCACTGATTGCCCATCATACCTTTCTTCATTTTCTGTGACAAACGCTGTCATTGTTACAGAAAATGTTTCCCCTTAAAAGGGAGGAAATGTCTGCAAGTTGTCGAGCTGTGTCATAGCGAGCTGAAATGTGCCCATATCCTGGAGCCAATGACCCTTGCACCTATGATACTGTACACATTGTTGTTGTTCAACTTTCCCCTTTCCCTCATTTTTTTGCTGTTTCTTTTAGCATGAGACTTCAGTGATAAGAATATAGAATGGGACCTTTGTTCGGCTCTTTATTTCCGATAGTAAATTCTGAAATGATTACACCATATATTATGATGTGTTTCTCAAACTCCTTCAGCTTTTAAAAATAGCATTTTGGTGCCAAAGCTTTTTAATATTAGAAACAAAAACATACAAAGTATTTGAGTAAAAATACTTCTAAATTTTGCCTGAATTTCTTATCAATTAATAAAATAAATAAAGCATAACTTTTTAAAAGATTACGGATAGTTTATTAGCTTTGTATAGAAACAGTGCTTGGATACAAAAGTGTAAATAACTTCATAAACGAAAAGTCTTTTGCATGGAAAGTTTTTCATCGGAAAGCATTTATTTTGTGTCAAATCTTCTTATGTCCTTGCGACGGTCATGAGCAGTATGTGGTAGTCATATCGTTTCTACGATCTGTGAACGTAAGTGGTATGTGGCAAGTTTTATCACTTGTACGAACCGTGAACGTGAATAGTATGTGGCAAGTCTTATCTTTTGTACGATCTGTGAACGTGAGTAGTAATATATGGCAAGTTTCATGATCTGTCCGATTGGATTTGATATAAGGAAGCGAACTGGTACATCTGTTATTTATTGTAGTTTTGGATGAAATTATGGAAGGTGTGAAAATATGAGTAGTATGTGACAATTATTATCATTCGAAGTCTATTGATTGTACAAGTCTTAATAGATATCCTATGTATATATCAAATTTAGTAGTTATTCCTACGGTCTATTTTAATATAAACGAAAATTCTTATGTATACAAAAAATCAATGGAAAAGGGTTATCATAAGTTAGGAGTGGTGTGGAAAGTAGTTTGTGCTACCTTCTTATTGAAGGTGCTCCAAGATTCAATGTAGTGTACATAGTCCTTCCTTCCTGGGCCACGTCTCTGAAGACAAGCAGTGAATGATTAACTAGCTGCCAGGAAGTGGTTGGGTAAGGCTTACAGAGCGAAGCGAGTATGGCTCTATAATGTGTTTGGCACCGGCCACTGCCGGCCGACACGCTCTGGTAACCTTCCTGGCTTTTCTTATGTGGTTCTAATCAGCAGATAATTCATTCAATAATTAGCGTTAACAGGTTCAAGTCGTGTTGTTGGTTTCCGGTAGGAAGAATATCCTGTAAACAAGATTTTACCTCAACGTAACTGGGGTTTAGACAAGGAAGTGAACTGACACCTCTGCTATTTATTGTGGTACGTTCATAGTAATATTTATAATATATAATGGAATACTTTTTCAATGATAGATTCAAAGTTTAATAGTTCTGCTGGTTAAGACATCGTTGGTCACGATCACATTCGTTATGTTCCCTCTAAAATGTTAACAACTTTTCATCGGTATGAATGATAAATCTTTAATATAGTATTTTAAAGAAATGGAACTGAAATGAAATACGAGTACTTATGACTTTTGGATTTAAAAACTTGTTTTGCATAGACCATTTCTCTGAAATAAAAATCATTAACTAATTTGAGCTTAACCCACAAAATATTACGTTAGCTATCTCTGTAAATCTGAAAGTTGAAGTAATACACTAACTGACCAACATTGGCTTCTCTCGTTCTGAAACTTGTAAGAATCGAATAGTCGTTCAATTTGAACGACTATTAAAATGACCTTATTAAATTTACCTTATTTAATAAGGTAATTTTAATTAAATATTAAAATTACCTTATTTTAATATTTAATTTAAAATTACCACCAAAAAATAGGATGCAGTATGTGTGTGTGTGTGAGCGCGTGCGTGCGTGTGTGTGTACCCGCCCACCCATACACGTAGTGGTATTGATCCACCCACCCATACACGTACATTGGTATTGACCCACCCACCCACCCATACACTGGTATTGACCCACATACACTTACAGTGGTATTGGCCTACCCGCCCACCCATACACGTACATTGGTACTGACCCACCCGTCCACCCATACACGTACATTGGTATTGAAATTACACGTACATTAGTATTGACCCACACCCATACACGTACATTGGTATGGACCCACCCACCCACCCATACACATACATTGGTTTTATGTGTATGGGTGGGTCATTGACAATGACCCACCCGCCCACCCATTCACGTACAGTGACATTGACGCACCCGCCCAACCATACACGTACAATGTTATTGACCCACCCGCCCACCCATACACGTACAGTGGCATTGACCCACCCGCCCACCCATATACATACAGTGACATTGACCCACCCGCCCACCCATACACGTACAATGTTATTGACCCACCCGCCCACCCATACACGTACAGTGGCATTGACCCACCCGCCCACCCATACACGTACAGTGGCATTGAATATTAAAATTACCTTATTAAATTTGAATTACTGTATAGTATTTAACACTCTTAAATTTTTCTAAATTTGTTTCTATCTTTAATTCATAAAACGTCTGGAACGGGGCTCAATACAGCTATCCTATACAGAAATTTAGCACCCCAACAACAATCCCAGTTAATTATATTTACAATTATATTCTTCGAGATATTATCATATCTAAAACTGATCAATTTTCTTCGTCATTGGAAAACATTCAAACTTTTTAACTCAGATAAAATATTACACCAAACAAAAGCAGCGATTTGGGTTTAGGCAAGGAAGTGAACTGGCACCTCTGCTATTTATCGAGGTTTTGAAAGAGATTATAAAAGATATTGTAATGAGAGTCTTAATATAAATGTCTGGATTATATAAAGTTACAGATCGAAGGATAAACTTTGATTAAATGACAGTCAGATTCAAATGACAGTTTAATTGACCCATAGTAAGGGTCCTGTAGTAATTTAAGGGAATGGTTCCTCTGCAAAGACATTTTCTAAGACATCGATCTTGGAACACTATCATTTTGGATATAAATTCTGACAGTGTCATCAGTTTGCAAGCATAAAGCAAATGTTCTTCCTGCATGTCTCAGCAAAGCAAGTGAGACTTTCTAGCTTTCTCTTGCAAACATAGTACAGATTTCATGCGAGTCGCTCTCATTAAGGACTTATTAGTGTGGGCCACTTTACAATTAGGACCATTGTTTGGTCAGATTTCACTGATAAATAATTCTGTAGCCTCAAACCCAGCTCAACAGCCTAATTTAGGGACTCCATTTACTTATTTTAAAAATTATTTCCATACGAGCAGGTGAATGGTCTTGATCACATTGGGGAAGTACAAGTATAGTCAATGATTATTAAATATTTTCAATATTAAAGTGCCACAAATGTTTACAATTTTAACATGCAAAAATGGTATCAAATATTTTAAAAGTGGTTTGATATAAAAAAATTAAAGGAACATTATTGCTTTAAACTTAGAGTTCCTATCTCTAGATGCTAATAATCGAATGGTACTTGTAATAATCGAATAGTTCTACAAACTTAACCTTTCGTCTCGAACACTTACCCACTATGTTACGGTTAAAAAACAGTATCATGAGACCATTATTTTAACTGATGTAAATCTATCAGTCTTAATGCACCACTAGTCCCCTAAACAGTACCTCTGATAGCTAATTATGAGTTATGATACATTGTCTGTACCACTTCCGGTGTTGGCTAAACGGGAGAGAACAATGAAAGAAAGCCAAGAGTTTGAGGAAGGATGCATCGTGTGCACAGAGAAAGTCCTGACGGTCTGCCAGGGAGTGAAAGGGTTCGAGAGATTGAGAGGTGGGGAATTGAATATCAGTGATAACTCCTGCACGCTCCTTGTGGCCACGTGCTCGTTTTAGGTCGTTTACCTCATGGAAATAAACCAACTGTGGAGAATCAAAAGGCGGAAAATGATATCATAAACATGAATATTTTATAAGAGGTGGGACAACTTGATGTAATTCAAATTGTTTTATTTACATCAATATATAATTTTAGTGTTTTAATAATAATATGAATAAAAAAACTATTCACGTAATCAGCCAGCAAACTATATGTTTCCATATATTAATGAAAGTATGCATTTTCCATTTCTATTGTAAAACTATTGCTAGATATAAACTATTACAACGAACATGTTCCACGATTAAACTTTTTATGACGAATAAAGAATTAGAACCTTTTCCGTTAATTCACTACCACTATTTTGGTTAGGTTATTTTAGGTGTGTTTAGGTTTGGTTATGTTACGTTAGGTTTGGCTAGGTTATGTTAAGTTTGTTTAGGTTATATTAGGGTTAGTTATGTTGTGTTAGGTTTATTTTGGTTATGTTAGGTTAGTCTAAGTTATGGTAGTGAATTGACGGAAAAGGTAAAAAAATACACACAACAAAAGCAAAGATTGTGTTTGCGGCAATGAATTAATCTGGGGGTGCACCGGGACTGTGCCGAAAATCCATCCCTTATGACAGGGTGCAAAAAGGTCCACCCCGGAATGCACCGGGACTGCGCCACTACCATCCCAGGTAGCCTAGGCTGGGCGGCAGGATGTAAAAAAACGACGAGAAAACTATAAATCAGTGAAAGTGACGCTAATGCATCTTCCATACATTTGGGCTCTAAATTCCTCGGCTTAGTGATTTGTGAACTCATGTGAAAGCTTTCACAATAAGTTAGAGAAATTATGTTTGTCTCTTCATCCGAACATTTTTATCTTTGTTGAATCTATCAAGTATAAATAGTATAAATTTATATTTTTATACTATTATTTAACTTCGTAATTTATAATCTCGTGTGTTAATTTTACGAACAGAATTTTGCATATTTGTAATTTTTGTATTTTTAAATTTATCATTTTGTTTCCTGCTTCTTCTAGCCAACTTTTGTACTTTATATATTTGTATTTTATGAGTTTATTTGTACTTTTGTATAGTATTTAAACATTTTCTGTCTTTTTCGTGTGAGGTCCTTATTGTATTGTATAACATAACATTTCACAGTTTCTTCTCTCAGCTCATCTCTCTCCCGCAAGACCCACCCGCCCACCTATACACATACAGTAGTATGGACCACCCGCCCATCCATAACATACAGTGGTATTGACCAACCCACCCACCCATACACATATGGTGGTATTGACCTACCCACCCACCCATACACATACAGTAGTATGGACCCACCCGCCCACTCATAACATACAGTGGTATTGACCCACCCACCCACCCATACACATATGGTGGTATTGACCCACCCACCCACCCGTACACATACAGAGATATTGACCCACCCACCCACCCATACACATAAAGTGGAGAGGGTGGGTAGTATAACTGAGTAGTGGAATTTTTTTTACCCCTATTTGATTTGATAATTAAAATGTCATAACATTTTCATTTTAATTTGTAAACATAATAATTTAAGTCTGTAGGTATTTAATCGAATCTCATTTATGTTCTATCAGTTTGATTTTCACCAATACTTCTTTATTAGTTTAAAATTATATAAATAAAATTATTAAAATTAAATAAATAGACGAATGTTAAATTTTATATTCTATATTTTTCTTACTTAATACTTTTATTTTTTAAATAAATAAAAAAGTGTTATTGCTAATAATCAGAGTGTTATATGGTCATATTAGATAATATCCCTTGAACAGATCGGAATTTATTAGACATTTAAGTAGAACAATTAAATGCCACTATTTTATTGATAGTTATTAAACATGCCTTGAGATAGAATGAAAATGAAGAGAATAGCACTCCAGAACATTTTCAAGGAATTGAATCGTCAAAATGAAGGCCACTGCGGCGCAGTGCCGGTGCTCTAACTAACCCTTGCGGCGCAGTCCCGGTGCACCGTAAGCTGGCACTAATGCTACTTCCTGGGATTTTGGATGGGATTATGCGAGGTGTTGTAAGGACAAAACAGGAAGAACAAATAAAACTGATTGTATTTGTAGATCATGCGAAACAATAAGGAAGAGGGGGTTTAGGTACTAAATGCATGGTTAACAGAGGTAGAACAATATGGTAACGAAGTAGTTACCATACTGCTAGTGTCAGTGTGAAGGAAAGGAGGTATTATTTGGTGATGGCTAGAGTGAAGAAGGAAGATAATGTAATTGTGTGCTGGATGAGGAAGTGAGGTAGTAAAAGGTAGATGGATATTTGGTACAGGATGATGGCAAGATGAACGGGGATGTGTAGGAAAGAGGATACCATCATGAGAGAGGACCTCCATAAGAGCCTTCTTGTATCTTTCATAAGTGGATGGGTACCATAGAAAGTAAGGTGATACTGTACAGTAAAAACTACACCTATTTTACGGAGGTTGGAAGGAGAGGAAAGAATGAAATGTAAAACTTAGAAGTGAGATTAGTTTCTTACAATATTGGAATTGTAAGAAGGGATGGATACGAAATGAGGACATTAGTGTGGATGAAGAACAAATGCCGGATGAGATGTGAAGGATATAAGGTGGTCCGGTCATGTCAAAAGGGTGGATGAGAGAACGCTACCGAGGAAAATACACGAGGAAGAAATGGAGGAAGTTCATTTAGAAGCATTGATGGTTTAGGGAAAATGTGGAAAGAAGAGGATACGAGTGGTTCAAGAGGATCTGGAAGAGATGATGGAAGAACATATGCTACAAAGATCTAATGAGACTGATAGCCGTTTCATGAAAATTTAAAAATTATGCCTATGTTTATAGCCGAACTAAATATGGCATTTACTTTTGGGTTTCTCAAGTAACATATTAAGAGTTTTCAGGTTCCAGAAGATAATGGTTAGAATTATGTGTAGAGTAAATTTTAAACACAACTGCAAGCCTTTTTTCCAAGAACTAAATATTCTGACACTACCGGGCATTTATATCCTTGAAGTGTTGTCTTTCTTTAAAACGAATAGTCACTTATTCATAGAGAACACAGCTGGTCTTATTCTGTGACAAATAAAGGGTCTCCATTATTCTGCTTTACGATTTTTTGATTCCCTACCTCAACAACTAAAATCCATTGACGGCTGAAAAGCATTCATTCTTAAACTTAAATCTTTTTTATTGAAAAGTGCCCGTACTCAGTAGATGAATTCCTATCAGGATGTGCTGGTTAGGAATGCAGGAATAAATATTTTATAATTTTAAGTTTGTTTGTAAAGTTTGAATTATTTCATGTAACTCATGTTCTTAACGAAATAAAATATTCTGTTACGTAAAACATTTACAAACATTTATTATAAGCAATGATTAAACACGACATCGTTGTTTCTTACAACAAACATTTTTTATATTATACGCTCCTCGTTTTTCATTATCTAAGGTATTTTTTACAGCCACGTGGAGATAATGCAGACAAACAACAAATTTTTTCTGCGTTGATAATCGTGAATTGAAAAATTAAAATATCTAATAAATTTTTGAAAACTTGATCCTTACAAAAATAAATGTTATTGTACGTTTTTTCCAAGTAAGAGAAGTACGATGACATACAATAATTCTTCCACTTGATATGATTCTATGTGTATACAATCTATATAATTTTATTAGAGTTAGTAACAAATTTTGAAGAATTTTTCATGATTTGTATTCTTGATACCTTAAATTTATGAAGGTTAATGAATCATGCACCGTAATTTATTCATAACAAATGAATGTACCTTTTTATGAAGACATTCCGATTCAAGAACCTTGTGTGAAAAATCTGCTCAATTTTCCTTACATCCATTAAAAATTACCAATTAATCAAGTGCCTCCCGGATAAATGTGGTCATACATGTTTTATAACTTCCCAGATCCTACAAGCTTTTAACAAGCTTTTCTCACTAAAGCTTCATACAGGGTGTCTTAAAAGTCCCACCCCCCCCTATTAACTTTCTTATGAATACAGATAAAGTGATTTACTTCTGGGAATGTTTATATGACCAACTAAGGAGTTTTTTTTATGTATGCAAATTTTTTACACCCCCTCTCAAAAGGGGGTAGTTTGGGGGTAAGTCAAAATTTTTAAATAGAAACCCCTATCAAATGACACATCATTTTAAAGGTAATATTAAAAGAAAAAGAATGGCGGAAACTAGAGGTCTCTAACATTATTCTATCAAATTTGGTGGCAGTTTAAAGTTGGAATTATTTCATAAAACCCCCTAAGTAATTTTAGAACGGGAAAAATGGTCAAAATGCTGAACTCTCACCTCAATTTCACTCAGATGAGATGCTCGAAATGGCTGCCATGAACTTCTTGACAGTAAAAAAGCCTGGATTGAAAACCACGTCTCACATTTTGTAAGATTTCAGGCGTGATAAGGTGGCAGGCCTCTTCGATTCTTGTCCTTAATTCATCGACGTTTGCAGGCTTTGTGTCGTAAACTTTACTTTTGACCGAGCCATTTTTATTAAATACGAATAAAAAGAAATTTAACACAGTAACTGAACTGAAAGTGTTACACGTACTAACTAGTAACCTAATAAGAGATAAGGAAGGAGCCACTGGTATTCCCAGGTTGCCCTACTGGATTTTGGTCAGACAAACCAAAACCAAATAAATGCTATGTTATTTGTGGTTTTTGGTGTTTGTTGATTCTTGTAATAACTTGTTTTACGATTAGGTGTCATCAGTTTTCAAAACTAACTGGTGGGTGAATGTTTTGTCTGCCTTACAACAATTTTAAATGTAACACAAGCTGCGGGGGTTTTATGAAATAATTCCAACTTTAAACTGCCACCAAATTTGATAGACTAATGTTAGAGACCTCTAATTTCCGCTATTCTTCTTCTTTTAATATTACCTTTAAAATGATGTGTCATTTGATAGGGGTTTCTATTTAAAAATTTTGACTTACCCCCAAACTACCCCCTTTTGAGAGGGGGTGTAAAAAATTTGCATACATAAAAAACTCCTTAGTTGGTCATATAAACATTCCCAGAAGTAAATCACTTTATCTGTATTCATAAGAAAGTTAATAGGGGGGGGTGGGACTTTTAAGACACCCTGTATAATATTTCGAAGGGTTGATCCCAATAACCAGTAACAAATTCAATGGTAAGGTAATTGTATCAGCGACCGTTTTTTAACAGTTTATTTAGAAACTTTTAAATGCTATTTTGGATTTTCTAAAATCTACCAGGATTGAAAATCGTGACTCTGGAGTGAACGTATTTCAGAGTGTAAGGCACTATCTTGCATGCGGCTGACCAGGGTTCGATTCCTTGTGATTTACTAGGAACTTTTTCTCCCCTACCACTCCTTGGGTTCGGAAGCCTAGTCCAATGTTGTGTAAGATACTGCTTCTTTCATCTGCAATAAGATATTCTTTACTTTATCCTGAGTGTTGTAGGTCGATTGACTTCCTCCTTAACTCAAACTATTAACCTCGTCCTAGTTGTAGATATATAGTGATTCTCGATCAATCTGTAAACATAGCCTTCTCAGTTTGTAGTATTTTAATTACTAACCATTTTTCATGTTGTACTTTTTCATTTATTAATTTTTACTTTGTGGTTAATGAAAAAGGGATGTTGTATGTAAGTATGTATTCATATTTATTCACATATACAATTTCTTAATTATGTTTTTTTGATAGATTGTTTCGCTATAAACTGTTGCCAATTTAAATCATGTTGCAGCTCTAACTTGGTTTGATCACAGAGAAGAAGTAAACAGAGGTTGCATCCAATCCTTTATAACCACCAAAACCTCAAGGAGTAACGTAGATGTATGAATATGTAGGCCTATATCAGTTGTAATCTATAACTACCTCTGTGGTTTTAACCCGTCCAATAAGATTGGAACAATTCACAGATAATTAGGGTAAAGAGGCCAATCAGGTTCAGTAAGTGGGTATGTATGCCTGTAATAGAACCCAATGTATTACCTAGTCCCACTTCACAAAGGCATGTCAAACCTGACCATTTCTCTCTCTCCTTTGTTACTTCTGAGAACGTATGTTTTGTTTATTAACCTGCTTGGACTAATTACGCTGCTCCCACGAGTTTCCTCAAATGTCCACTAAAAATGACTAATTGAACATTTCTAATTAGCGGGAGTGTAAACTAAATTAATACTTTTAATCTGTTAAGAGGTAAACATAAAATATTAAAATTCGTATAATTCAATTTTATGCTAAAAATAAATTCAATCACTTGTATACAATAAATTAGTTTAAGTGATCTATTTAAAGGTGTAATTCCACTTCTTGGAGAGATTATTACGGCTTTTCTCAGTTCATAAACTTAAAGAAGTTAACGTTCTGAAAGAGTTAAAGTAAAAAAAAACTTCTCTACAAAATAAAAACAGTTACAACTATTCAAAACTGAAAGAAAACTAAAACTTTATAGAAAAATACAACTATTTAAATAATTTATTGAAATTTACGACAGACGATGTCACATTAGCATGGGTGAAATCTATACATGTAAAATAATTTTGTACTATTGTTCACAGATTTATTGAGGCAACCCCTGAACGGATTTCAATAAACCTTTTATTTAATTTGAAGGTAATTTTGCTTAGAGTGGAATGTCAATGCCATATTTTAAATTTAAATTCTCAGTTTTTAACAATATTGATTTCAATTTTTTTCAAGTCCAGCAGACGACAGAAGCATTTTAATACGTTATTAAAGTTACGCATTTCATAAGCAAAACAGTTGTTCCTTTAAATATTTAAACCTTAGTAGTACATTCTAATTCAACGGAATTTAGGCCTAAATTAGGAATGTACCTTGATAGAGGTCTGACTTGGGACACTCATGTCGAACACATTTGTTCGAAGGTTAGCCTACTTCAGGCATTTATGCACTGCGTAATTTGGTAAAGTTTTGCTCATTTAAAGTATTGAAGATGGCCTACTTTGGCCTAATATATCCACATCTTGCCTATGGACTGATGCCATGTAGAGGATGTGCTAAATTTAAATCTGAAAGAATCTTTAGGCTTCAAAAGAAAGCCTTTAGAATAATTAATAATTTAGAACCAAGAGAGTCGTGTCAAGATGCATTTAGAGAGTACGGATTGCTGACCCTGCCCTGTCTCTATGTGCTTCAAGTGGCTTTTTTCTGTCGGTTTCGTTGTAATCTAACACGAGCCGCAGACATTCACGAGCACGATACTAGAGGTAGGGATAGCCTACGAACTCAAGCTCACAGAACAACAGCTTTCGAGCAACTCCCTTCTCAGGCCGGGGTCAGAATAATCAATGCACTCCCTGCAGACATAAAAAAGTGCAATTCAATTTAAAGTTCAATTAAAAAATCTTTTAATATCTAAAGTTTTCTACTCTGTTGATGAGTTCCTAACATACCGCTGGGGCCACTAAGTTTCGTAATAAAGATTGACACTAGAGTTAAAGAGTGAATGTATGAATGAATGTTAACTGATGTAAGTTTGAAAGTTGAATGAATGATTTTTTTACGATAATGAATAGTGTAGGCCTATGTAATTTATTCATATATTTTAATTTTTATTAACTCTGACGCATGCAATACAATGTAAAAATTGTTTAATGCAATAAAGATTATTATTATTATAATTATTAGCACAGCGAGTGACGGTGTTGGCATATCTAGCGTGGAGGGGTGTCCCCAAGTATCATGTAATTTTGTTTTAAATTATAATTACTATTTTTTGTTTATGGTAAATATTGTAAATAGCATAATGAAGTGATTGGTTAGAAGTACGC
Organism: Stictocephala bisonia; assembly: GCA_035578905.1. Classification (NCBI taxonomy): domain Eukaryota; kingdom Metazoa; phylum Arthropoda; class Insecta; order Hemiptera; family Membracidae; genus Stictocephala; species Stictocephala bisonia. The sequence goes on from JAQJVL010000056.1 coordinate 761,229, forward strand.
AGGTATAGTAAGTTGCTGTATTTTACTCAAAGTTAATCAGCCTACTCTAGATTAGTTTATTAAAAAAACATTCCATTTTTAAGCTTTGATTTGCATTTTTTAATTTTACGATTGAGCTGTTTATTTTAAGACATTAATTGATTAAATTTACGTTTGATTGTGTTTAACGCAAATTATTTTATTATTTGTCTAGTTAACTATTTATTACTACACCTTTTCAAGCTTCAACCCAGATCTGTTTTCAAGGCAAATCTGAGTTTTTTCTTTGATCATAAAACCAATGTTAGTGTTCATTGAATGCATGTTCACGCGCATAATCAGTTGTTTATCTTAAAAACCGCAGGTTTTTATTAACATTGTACTTTTTTTTTTATTAACACGAACTCAATAACTCTTCCTGGCTAGGTAGAAGAAGTGCTTGCTGAGACCGTTAAATTTAATGTCAACAATAAATTAGGCCTACTCCAGATGAGGATTTTACCGACAATATTCTAGTAATATTGGTTGAAGAAGAATTGTCGTGTTCCTAAAAACAACAAGCATTCCAAACAATTATGTTATATTGCAGCCGATTTATATATTGAATAGTTGCCAGAAATGAAAATCTCAGATTTTAGCAGCACATATGTTGCAAAAAACTGTTCAGGCACAGAGAAAAAAAAATAGAGGTTGCTTTCTTATGGCCGCAGCGAACGCTTCAGTGAAAGTTATAAATATACGTCAACTAATCTACATATTTATAAATCTGTAGTAATAATTACTACGTTTATCCTTAAGGATTTGGGAGGGACGGGGAAGAAATGACAATGTGCTGACCTTGCAATCTGCATGGCAGACTGGAGAAATAACTGCTTGACATACATTTAGCACAATTTTGTTTCTTTCTTCTCTGTGGTTCAAGGTAATTTATACATCTATTATTTGCACCAAATCGGCTTAGAATTATTAATAAATATATTATTTTGAATGATTGAATGTAAAATTAAGAAAAAAGAAACAAAAAATTTTTTTTCATAATAAGTAAGTCACTGTTACATAAACAAATAACGAACATTTAATTCAAAATTTAAATTCCCAGATCAGCTAAGCTTTTATTTTACAGTGTGCATTGTAAATTAAATATTTTCCTATTCCTGAGTGATATAAAAGTTTTCTAACAAGCTACATAGCAAAATATTTACATAATTACCAAATTAAGGGAATTGTCTATTGAGAAGTAAAAAATTTGTATTTCCTAATAACTCTTACTGTTTATACTTTTATATTTTTTTCATTTTATACAACACAGGTTTTTCCTTCGGGGTGCTGAACTTTTTTTACAAAAATTATTTTAGTTTACATAAAGTAGACAGTTTAAGTTATTGTTTATTAGGTTAGGTTAGTTTTGTACTGTTTTACATGTGTTTTTTGTGAAATAAAGATAATTTTGAATTGAAATATATGATAGTTAGTCGTAATAGATGACAAAATATGCAAAGATTTCAAAATGTATATAATTCTACATACATACAATTTTAAAGAAAACGTAAGCGTTTTTTTAAAATTGATATTCCTTGGGAACCATAAGTTCAAAATTATTGTTCTTGGTGTCAAATGTTAGGTTATAATAAGGCCTAAAAGTCATGCCATATTTGTATCTATACGGCAGCAAATAAATAAACTTTTTAATTTTAATTATTAAAAATAACCATACAACATATAACCACAAAATTACAAAAATATTTAGTTTAATAATCTGATATTAGCTACAGAAAATTTCATCCATTTATGTCTAGCCGTTTTTTTGGAATATCAAATGTTGTACCAGTAAAACAAGACAAATTCAATTCACGGGAAATGACCTCTAAAGTAACTCATGTTCTAAAAAAGCTGATCAAGACAGCTGATTAAAAAATTACTTACAAAGATACATGCACAATAATAATATATTGACCATTATATGACTTTTTCATGATAATTAACTTCTTTTTATTCTTTACTATCAATATAAATGATATAATATAAATGTTTATATTATGATAAATTACCAACACAAAAAAGTGCCAAAACTAGACGTCCTCGATAAATATATTTGCCGTACGAAAACGTTTGTTATATTCATAAATAAGGCATCAGATTCTAGTTGTAATGTGTTTTTGTGTACTTAAAACATCAAAGATTATAAATATAAAAGAAAAAGACAATAATAAAAATAAATAATAATTTTTTAGTAAATAATCCCTTTAATATGTCATCCGTGCTAAGTTCCAGCTTCCACATTCACGACGCTGAGTCATCCTACCAGTGTCATACTCATTATGAAAGGTGAGTCATTATTCATATATAGATAGTGCGTACCTATTAATTACGACATTTGGGAACACCAGCAAAACCATTTTTAACTAAAAAAATAATTAAATGATTACTATTAACAGACAGTTAACAATAAGTTGTAATTAATAAACACATTATTGGATACTTTTCGTGGTATTCCAAATTCTACTCGGTCAGTAGGTTATGTCACTGTATAACGTAGGAAATATTTTATACGTAAACTTCGAACAGATTATTTTTCAAGTAAATTAAACCAGTTTAGAAGCATTTACTATTGTAAGAAGTATGAATTTGTGATAGGAGCATCTGTACCGGGTCTTTTGACCGGTACATTTCGTTTTTTCCGTCGTAGTCTGCCGGGCTGCCTGAGATTCGCTTTTGCCCGGCGATTCGCGTACTTTGGTGGCCGTTGGCCCAGTTCCGTTTCGTTCCGTGTTCCAGCAGCTTCGGTCAGGTTGGCCTGGCTGTTCAGTTGTCTTGTGCTGCCTGCAGAAATAGACATGTTCGGCTAGACAAACTAAAACGGAAGTGTTCATTTTGTAAGTTTTAATATCTAATCACCCTTTTGGTGAAAATACTTTTGTTTCATTGAAAATATTAATCGTTCTTGCTTGTGTTTTCAGGGTTTTGTTAAATTTGTATTTTCTTTGTCTAGTTTGGTTAACCTAGGTTTGAGCCATGTGCTCCATGTTATTTTTTACCGTTAATTGCTTTTTATATCTGCCTTTATTATCAATAGTAGTTCTGTATAATGTTTGGTTGAGCCTTTTTACAGTTGGAGTTACCCATTTACCATAGTTTTGTTCTTTGCCAATTACCTAGCCTAGCTGTACCGTTTGATTTCATGTCATAACCTATTGCTCATGTATCCATAGCCTAGTTTTCAGTTTGTCATTTTTAGTTCCATATACGTAATTACGTCTTTTATAATTTGTTAAACTTGTAAATTGGTTTTAAATCTGAGTTTGCCAACATAATTATTCATAGCCTAAAGTTAATCTTTCACTGTCTTGTTTGCTCTTCATGTCCAGTTTTGTTAAATCATGCACCCTTATATTTAGTGGTTATGTGTAATATTTTGTTGTGATGGCTGGACTGGGTTTAATGGCTGTGTTTGACCTTGCAGTCCAGGGTCCTTGAGTGGGACGTTCAGCCCTCGGCCTGCCGTCCGGGGATTGTCTACTATCTACACGGCGAGCCTGGCCTGGGGACCATGTGATTGAGCAAGTTTGCCCCGTGCTGCCCTCTCTACTTCTTTGGGTAGAAGACTTCTGTCCTCAGGTCAGTGCGTTCCAGCTTATTTTCCCGGCGGCTGAGCTGGGGGGGGGGGTTTAATTTAAAAAGAAAAAAAAGGTGCAAAATGAAAGAAGAAAAAAAACATGTTTGTGGATATATTTATGTGGACTAGGCCTAGAACTGGACAGTGATTTGATGAAACAGCCATGGGGGACTTATATTTTTTTTATTAAAGAAAAAAAACTTTTTAAAATACACAAAGTTTTTTTTGATGTTAATATTTATTTATTTATATTTATTGTTATTTAGTTTAATTTGTTTATTTGGTTGTTACATTTGTTTAGATTTTTATATTTGTTAGGTCCCCATTGTTACATCCTGTTATTATTTATTGTTATGTTTAGGCCTAGTGATCGTTATTTATTTTTTGTTGTTGTTAATTGTATTATAGATGTCTTGAAGTGCATTTTTACTCGAACGGTACCGTGTTAGATTTTCTTTTTAATTGTTTAATTTTTCAACTCACCAAAAGGGGATTATTGTGCTTTGATTTAACGTCTAATTCGGAGCTGCCCAGGGATTCCGGCTTACTCCCTGGCCCGGTGGAATTATGGGATGTGGGCCAAATTGCCGGTTTAAGTGTTGTGATCCAAAGGTTCTAAATTTTCACTTTTATGTGGGCATTAAATTTATCTTACGTTTTGGGGTGTCTCAGGCTAAACTGCAGATAGGCCACGTAGTTGTTAATTGGTAATTTTGGTATTTGTTGAGTTTGTTGTTTTTGTAGCTTTTGTGTCTTATCTTGTTAATTTTAGTGTTTATTGTTATTTATTTAAGTGAGAATTTATATTGTGGCCTTCTGCCTATTTTTATTGTGGCCTTCTGCCTTTTATGTTGTGGCCTTCTGCCTGCCAGTTTGTTCTCTTGGTAATAAATCAGTTTTGCTCAGCTGCCGAGTGTTATTTTGACCCTCAAACTGCCGCCCGTGATCCCATCGCTCGACTTGTTTTGAGCCATCCTCCAGTTGGCACGCTTTCCAGCTTTGGTGGGGGGGGGGGGGGGTGGGTCTCACATCAAAATAAAATAATCTGTTATAATATGATTCTTATATTATACTTAGTTATTCTATTATTTCATTTTGAATCGATCATTTTCCGTGCTATAATTTTATTTGCACAAATTGATGAGTTTGTATGTCAACTTTATTTCATGTCCTCCAAGTTAAATCGATTTAAACACACATTTGGTGATCGTTATTAGATTTAAAACCATGCTTAAAAAATTAAACATTATTTTTAACAAATATTCATTTCTCATTATTATTGATAATATCGTGTTTTTAATCCAAACAAGGGATTGTAAAAACTGCAAGAAAGTCAACAGAATAAACTGCATTAATATCTTGTGCAACATGTTAATATCGTAAATTAAAAAAAAAAGAGAAGGTATTGTAATTAAAATTAATTATGTTTTAAACCCATTATAAATAGAAAAACCCTAAATGGTTTTAAAAGAAGGAATTCATAATTTCACGTTATTGGTCAAGCAAATGGAGTTTTGAAATTTATTTAAGATAATATTAAAGACAGTATAATTATTATAATCATTCTGTTATTCTTAAATATTTCATTTTACAGACCATAAGTCTTTCGATGATTCAGTTTGACTTTCAAATTTCGTTTTCTTAAAACTGAAACTAATCAAAATTGGTTACCTCGATTCTTTTTTGACACGATTGGTAATTGATGTGCTTAAAATATATCTAATAGACGATAAAAACTCACAAAATTATATAAAATATATAGAACTAGTATACGAATAAAATCTGATTATTAAATATAATCTTTTATTTCATAAATGGCGAAAAAGTTTGGTGTGATTTAAAAACGTATTAGTTCATGCAGAAACGTTGTTTTCTTAATCATTTATTATTTTGTTGGATTAATCATTTAATACACCATCACGCAAACTTGAATGGGATGTTAAGGTTTTAAAACGAATGAATAGTTATTTGAATCATAATTAGAGTATTTAGTGGGCTCTTAGACATCTTAATTTTGTATACATTGAGAAAACTTTCATTGATTGCTGAGAAATTATTTATAATTATAGTTATTTGATCTATGACTACTTTAATTATATTTAAATACAATAGTAGTTCACGCAATTTCTCAAGGATTGTACCATTCTGAGGCCAAAGTACAAGATGCATCTCATACATGAGACATCCACGGAGTTGATGATGATGTAAGAACCACAGGAAGACCTTGCGTGTATTCACTTTGTACAGCGAGATGAATGACGTATGTAAACGGTTATATTAATACATGTGAAAGAATAGCTGATACCATCGACTATACGCCCAGAAATTCTCATATGGGTCACGTGAAGCAGGTTTCCCTGTTCGGTAAAATTAGTTCGTGTTCTGTCTTCATAGGTAGCGCCAATGGTCTCCCTCTCTCTATCTCTCTTCATATCCCCCCCCCTCTCTCTACATACATCCAAAACACGCTCAAGTGACTAATATCTGAGCTAACAGTACGCCAAACAGTCGTCTGAGCGCTTATTTGAAACCAATCTCTATTAAATAGCAGCACAAGAACATGTCTACAGCAAATGCATTGCATTTAGTAAACGTTTGTTTCTTTAGAAAATGTTTGTTTCTTTAGTAATAATTTGTTTCTTTAGTAAATGTTTATTTTTTTAGTAAATGTTAGTTTCTTTAGAAAATGTTTGTTTCTTTAGTAAATGTTTATTTCTTTAGTAAATGTTTGTTTCTTTAGAAAATGTTTGTTTCTTTAGTAAATGTTTGTTTCTTTAGTACATGTTTGTTTCTTTAGTAAATGTTTGTTTCTTTAGTAAATGTTTGTTTCTTTAGTAAATGTTTGTTTCTTTGTAAATGTTTGTTTCTTTAGAAAATGTTTGTTTCTTTAGTAAATGTTTGTTTCTTTAATAAATGTTTTTTTCTTTAGAAAATGTTTTTTTTCTTTAGTAAATGTTTGTTTCGTTAGTAAATGTTTGTTTCCTTAGTAAATATTGTTTCTTTGTAAATGTTTGTTTCTTTAGTAAATGTTTTTTCTTTAGTAAATGTTTGTTTCTTTAGAAAATGTTTTTTTTCTTTAGAAAATGTTTTTTTTCTTTAGTAAATGTTTGTTTCGTTAGTAAATGTTTGTTTCTTTAGTAAATGTTTGTTTCTTTAGTAAATGTTTGTTTCTTTAGAAAATATTTGTTTCTTTAGTAAATTCTGACACCCACGAAATGTCTAATATAGTTTACTTACGAGGAATTTATCATACAAATAAAGTTTATTTCCATTAACAAAAAACAATGGCAATGCTTTAATGTAAATCGAAGCAGTCATTTAATATAAAACTAGTAATATACTAATATATTGGGATTGGCGTTCAACAATACGTTTATTGGACATTTCGAATCATACATATTGTTACTAAAACTGCATGACATTTCAAGCTGGTACAACCGACCTTGTTGTCTGGACATCTACGGGGATGCGTTTGGTTTGAACAAAAAATGCACCTTAACAATATGCTTTAATAATCAGCTGCATCATAAAATAAATCTCATCTTTTAACGAAAGAAAACAAAAATTTAAGAATGATAATGTTTAAATTTTACTCTGTCCATTGATATAACTACTGACAATTCACCCAGTCATTGAGTTCGTTCTTTATAAAATTGATATACAAATAGGCAAAAATATGATGATTAGACCCTCTTTTTTGCTAAAACAAATTGCTGATATAACCTCTTGGCATGACATTAGCAGTTAACTACAGACGGAACTTAACATTAAATGTCCCATATAAAGTGATTGGCATTTTTGGAAAAAAAGAAAAACACAGGAGGTACTAACAGTGGTACAGACTTCAATGAGACATTTTATTTTTTTAAAGTACATTTTATTTTTAAGAGCTGTTGTGTTTTCCTTAAAAACGTTACTAATTTGTGAAAAAACGTTTTGTGAGTAATTTACAAACGTAAGTATTGATTCATAACAAACAATTTGTAAAATATGGTAGGTTTAAGGGTGAAAATTTGTATCATTTCCAGCTCTAGTACAGAAATAAAAATGTGCAAAAAAGTACTATATGGAATTTTATTTTGTGTGAATCAGACTACGTCTTAGAGTCAGTCAGTTTAGAATTACACAAGACCTGACATGAAAAAGTTGTACAAATTAGAAATGTGATGCAGATTTTCTGACGAAATGATGGTAATTAATGTAAAATTATTCTCTACCTATCAACTATATCAGAAAAATTATTATTAAATTCCATTTTTTTAACGAATGATATAAGATAATTGATAAACTTAAGGATGTTTTGTAACGTAACAGACACAAGTAATATAAATTGATGTGTTGATTAGATGTTGCATCATTATATAACGTATAATAGTCAGGAAACTGGTAAGGAGCCATCTTCAGTGGATATATACGTGAGTGTCTCTCACGACGAGGTTTTCCTTGACAACTCAGAAGTCCTTGGATATTATGAAGACTTGCAGGATGAAGATATTATACGAATGAGGTCCAATCTAAATGTCTGCTATGTATAATAATCCTATATAACAGAGGTCAACCATTTGGCTATCCACAACAAAGGCCAGACATGATCCTAAGAAAAGTCCTTTATACAAAGTAGAGCATAGAAAGTGACTGTAGGCCAAAGGGCCAACAGAAAATAAAAGACCAGGGTTCATCCGATGATCTTTCCTTAAGTTTGATGGCATATGATAAAAATCATGATGGCGTTAATAGAAAGTAGCCGGGAAGATTTGGTAACTTAAATATTCATACGATTTTATACAACCTTCCATATGATAATAATTGGAGATATATTCCATAAAAAAACAGCTAGGCGGATTTGGAAACACATAATATTTATTTTTTATTTCCATGTGATTTGAGGGACAACTTTTTCTTCAAAATAGTTGTAGATATAGTCGACTAAAAACAGCTTTACGGATTTGGGAACACGTAATATTTACTTATATTCCCATACGACTTAAGACTACACCTTTTTAACAATAATTGTAAATACAGTCCACAAAAACATCCAGACGGATTTGGAAACACGTAATATTTACTTATATTCCCATACGACTTAGGACTACCCTTTATTAACAAATATAGTCCAATAAAAACATCCGGACGGATTTGGAAACACGTAATATTTACTTATATTCTCATACGACTTGGGACTACCCTTTTTAAACAAATATAGTCCAAAAGAAACATCCGGACGGATTTGGAAACACGTAATATTTACTTATATTCCTATACGACTTGGGACTACCCTTTTTTAACAAGTATAGTCCAACAAAAACATCCAGACGGATTTGGAAACAAGTAATATTTACTTATATTCCCATACGACTTGGGAATACCCTTTTTTAACAATAATTGTAAATATAGTCCAACACAAACATCCAGACGGATTTGGAAACACGTAATATTTACTTATATTCCCATACGGCTTGGGAATACCGTTTTTAAACAATAATTGTAAATATAGTCCATCAAAAACATCCAAAGGAATTTGGAAACATGTAATATTTACTCATATTCTCATACGTCTTGGGAATACCGTTTTTTAACAATAATTGTAAATATAGTCCATCAAAAACATCCGAACGAATTTGGAAACATGTAATATTTACTTGTATTTTCATACGATTTAAGACAACCATTTCCTAATAACAATGTAGATACAGTTCACTAAAAACAGCCGCACAATTTTGGAAATATGTAATATTTACTTGTATTTTCATACGATTTGAGACATCCATTTCCTAATAAAAATATAGATACAGTTCACTAAAGACAGCCACACAATTTTGGAAATATGTAATATTTACTTGTATTTTCATACGATTTGAGACATCCATTTCCTAATAACAATGTAGATACAGTTCATTAAAAACAGCCGCACAATTTTGGAAACTCTTAGTATTATATTTACTTCTATTGTCATACAATTTGGTACAATTATTTTTTGATAACATCTATAAATATATTCCACTAAAAAGTTACAGCTTATAAAATTACGAAATTAGAAGTATAGTATGGGAGGTGAAACTAGAGAGACTTTAAATCAGCCTATAAATCTGTACCCTCCAAAAATGTATTCAGTTGTTAAATACATTTACTCTTAACATTTTTACTTAGAAAACACATGTTTGTGATGTAATTAACTTTCTTTACTGTGTAATAACTGTTAATTATTGTTCATAAAATTTAAGTTGCAAATATCACAACGTAAATTTATTAAATGTAATGTTTTTGCAAAGTGTGTTTATGTGTATGATTTGTTTTAAAGTAATTACTTTTACAGTATTCTGTACATTCACTCTCTACATAAGCTCTAAACTAACAGACTGAGTAGTGTTAAAAAACTTCCTCTATCTAGTACTTTCCTACTCTCCATCCGGGCTTTAGTTGGCAGTACGAGCCATATGAGCGGCCGCGGGGCGACTACCCGTCCTGACGACATTCGGTGATTCGGATTGTAGCTGTCGCCGCGAATTATTTTTATTTCGCTTTCATTATTATTCTGTCTTCAGGCTCTGCAGGACTCAAGTGCAGAGCTTAGGCTATACTCGTTCCACCTTTCTAATAAATGCCCTACATTTTATTACTTTTAGTTTTATTTAATTTGTTCCTACTTCGCCGTAATTTTGGGGGTTTTTTAAGAAAAACTAACATTTACATTTTTGAAGGTAGGATGTTAGTTAAAAAAAATAATGAAAACAATGCAATAAGTTGTAACATCATTATAGTCTATATTAAAATAGTATTTTCTAATAGTATAATGATTACAAAACCTTCGTATTAGTAATTAATGCTAACATACGGGAAAATGGGGTCCTCATATGGGGAAAAACTACTATAAGTGTACGTAATTGTTAATGCCCTTTTCCCTTGAAGCTGGTGAAAGTCCTGCAATTCTCACGGACAGAAATAACCCAATGCTGTGGCATTCATGTAAACGGAAAATGAATATATTCCTCTTCTGTCCCACTTGATAATTCAGTTCAATGACTGTCGGTTCTCGGCTGGATTAGGGTGTTTCTCGATACAGTTGTGCATAGTTTAGGTTGTTTTAGTTTAAAGTCTGAGTGAGCTTTGTTGTTAAAAATGAATTCACGTGGAAAGGGCAAACCCATAAAAAGCGGAGACAGATATACAGTGTTGAACGTTTTTAGTACTTTAAAACGTGTTACCCTAATGCAAGTATTAGATTTATAGTTGAAAAAACAAGTGAGGCTACAGGGACAAGCAAACGTTCGATATACAGAATTAGAAATGAAGAACTAAAAGGACATGTACGTACCCCAAGAAAGAGTCGTAAAAAGGTGGTTTATAGAAACAGTAGAGCGTTAAAATACGGTGGTTTCATAATAAGTGCTATTAGAAGAATCGTGCTCTCGTTCTTTGCAAAAAACTTGCCCCCAACATTAAACGCTGTTTTATCTAAGGCGAATGAAGATCCAAACTTACCTGACTTTAAACGAACTACTTTATGGGAACTTCTCAAAGATTCAGGATTCTGCTTCGAACGGCGTAATAAGAAGTCCTTACTATTGGAAAGAGAGGATATAATTGTATGGAGGCACTCTTATTTGAGACAGATTCGAGAGTACAGAAGACAGAAAAAGTATATTACTTACCTCGATGAAACGGCTGATATCCAGTTGCACCGGCGGTCAAAGGAATTTCCACGGGTCAAAACATTCCTCCGTCCGAAAAGTGTCCAGATGCACCGGTGGTCAAAATCTACCCACCTCACTTATCCCCGCTGCAAATTCCTTCGACCGCCGGAGCCGGTGCAATTGGAAGGCCCCTTCCTTCCCCACCCCACTACATTTCTTCAAACATAGTTTATAAGTGTTTAACAATTTCGCAATGGAATATTCTATCAAACACTTGCCGATGTTTCGTGGCACATACTAATGGTAGACCATAGCAGGTTCTAACTAATAAATATGGTAACTATGTATTTAATGTTTAATTTTGTGTTTATCCGTGGCAACACTAACATCTTGACATTGCAAAATAAATTTTACCAGGAATGAGGCTATACCTTTACTCACACTTATGGAGCATTGACATATAAACCGTTCAACGTTATAACGTAAAACAATGCTAACCTAACCTAACCTAACCTAACCTAACCTGACCTAACATGACTCATGTCATAACAAAGGGTGTGGAATTTGGCACGGTCAGCTTGGGGTTACTGTACTAGGAATCCGGCCTGGTTGGACTTTCCCGGCTCATGTCATAAACAAGGGCCTCTGGTGCAATTGGAACACCCCCCAAAAGGGGCTCCGGTGCATCTGGACACATCAGTTTGGGGCCGATCCCTGACCCCGGTGCAATTGGAAATCTCCCGATGAAACCTGGGTAAATGTCGGACACAAAGTAAACAAAGTGTGGGTAGACAAGACTATAACTACTCCAAAAGACGCTTACATGGCGGGATTAACTACTGGATTGAGAGATCCGACCGAACGAGGGCCTCGGTTCGTCATCACACACGCCGGAGGTGAAAATGGTTTTGTGAAGGAGGCAAAAATGGTATTTCTAGCAAAGAAGAGAAAGGAAAATTACCATGACGAGATGGATGGTCCAAGATTTGAAAAATGGTTCGAAGACCAGCTTCTACCAAACCTTCCATTAAACTCAGTCATTATAATGGATAACGCTCCGTACCATTCGGTGAAAGTTGAAAAGGTGCCTAACACAAAATTTAGAAAAAAAGATATTAAAAATTGGCTTAAGGAGAAAAATATAAACTTCCCTGACGACAGTTTAAAAAAAGAACTATTGAATGAAGTACGCAAAGTTAAGCACTTGCACTCGGCATATGTCGTCGATGAGCTCGCAAAAAAACACGGATTTTCAATTTTACGTCTACCTCCATACCGTTGGGAACTCAACCCTATAGAGCTTGTTTGGAGCCAAGTGAAAAGGCACGTGGCTATGCACAATACTCAGTTTAAAATCGATTTAATGGTTCAATTGATTGACAACGCATTCGATGCAGTTACAAACGAACAGTGGAAAAACTATTGTAATCACGTTGAACATATCGAAGACAACATGTGGAAGGCTGATAATCTGCAGGACGACATTGAGCCCTTCATTATCCAGCTGGGCGTCTCGTCCGATGAAGAAGAATCCGCCTTGAGTGAGGCTGACGCCTGTTCAACAACCAGTGAAATGTCTGGAGTAAATCAGTTAGAATAAAGGTAAACCTCTTAATCATTCTGCAAGCTTATTTAATTTAATACAAATTGTATAGATAAACAAATCAAAGAACTTCGGCTTTACTTACATACTCGGTGTAATAAAACTATTGGAAAAATAAGTGGATGTTACCATTCACCTAACGACAATAGCACAATGATTTTCTTTTTTTGTCATTGTGTATTTATATTTGGTATTGTAGTATAAATAATATACAACTGTTCATTCAATGGAATTATTGCGCTTATCTCAGTTGTTAATACCATTTTAGCCTTAGTGATTTTATCGATTTTAACGACACAATTTAATTTCGCATCATTCTAATGCACTTTATTGCATACAGTTATAAATAAAAAAGAACATATTACGTTTTAATTTATTTAGTACCTAAATAAAAGCAGAAACACTATGGTGGCACTGCATCACTTATAAATAAAATTATAGCTCATGACTTGTGTGACTCCTACCGCCTAAACTAATCTTCCCAAGTAAGTGATAACTTAAAATTACAAAAATTAATGTTATCTATTTTTGTACAACTTTCTCGCTTGACAAAATTTCTTAACCGAAAAATAAAAAAAAAACCTCGCTTACTATTTTTTTATGTTCTTCTCAATTGCGTTTCAATTATGAAAGCCTAGAACAAATATATAACAAATGTATATACACTTCTTGGTGTCACATTAGGAAAGGCAGTTTTATAATCTTTAATTTGGTACCATTTTCAAAATTCTATGTGCACATTAAAATCGCAAGTGAAAAAAAATCAATGATTTTACTGGCCCGATTTCCTCGTCGCTGACACCGCTCTATTACAGTGAACCCGTAGGGCGACCGATGTCAGCAGTGTGGCTAGTAGTACGGAAACTCCATTTAAAATACACTAGCATAGCCTTTCCCGTACTGCCAACTAAAGCCCGGACGGAGAGTAGGTATAACCCCCCCTCTTTGTGTTTACAAAACAACTTTTTCAAGATATCAGGTGTCAAAAAATTGTATGATGTTGCATTTACCCACCCACCCCTACACGTACAGTGATACTGACCCACCCGCCCGCCCCTACATGTACAGTGGTACTGACCCACCCGCCCGCCCCTACATGTACAGTGGTACTAACCCACCCACCCGCTCCTACACGTACAGTGGTACTAACCCACCCACCTGCCCCTACACGTACAGTGCTACTGACCCACCCGCCCGCCCCTACACGTATAGTGGTACTAACCCACCCACACGCCCCTACATGTACAGTGGTACTAACCCACCCACCCGCTCCTACACGTACAGTGGTACTAACCCACCCACCTGCCCCTACACGTACAGTGGTACTAACCCACCCACCTGCCCCTACACGTACAGTGCTACTGACCCATCCGCCCGCCCCTACACGTACAGTGGTACTAACCCACCCGCCCGCCCCTACATGTACAGTGGTACTAACCCACCCACCCGCTCCTACACGTACAGTGGTACTAACCCACCCACCTGCCCCTACACGTACAGTGCTACTGACCCACCCGCCCGCCCCTACACGTATAGTGGTACTAACCCACCAGCCCGCCCCTACACGTACAGTGGTACTAACCCACCCACCTGCCCCTACACGTACAGTGGTACTGACCCACCCGCCCGCCCCTACATGTACAGTGGTACTAACCCACCCACCCGCTCCTACACGTACAGTGGTACTAACCCACCCACCTGCCCCTACACGTACAGTGCTACTGACCCACCCGCCCGCCCCTACACGTATAGTGGTACTAACCCACCAGCCCGCCCCTACACGTACAGTGGTACTAACCCACCCACCTGCCCCTACACGTACAGTGGTACTAATCCACCCACCTGCCCCTACACGTATAGTGCTACTAACCCACCCACCCGCTCCTACACGTACAGTGGTACTAACCCACCCACCTGCCCCTACACGTACAGTGGTACTAACCCACCCACCTGCCCCTACACGTACAGTGCTACTGACCCACCCGCCCGCCCCTACACGTATAGCGGTACTAACCCACCCACCCGCTCCTACACGTACAGTGGTACTAACCCACCCACCTGCCCCTACACGTACAGTGCTACTGACCCACCCGCCCGCCCCTACACGTATAGTGGTACTAACCCACCAGCCCGCCCCTACACGTACAGTGGTACTAACCCACCCACCTGCCCCTACACGTACAGTGGTACTAATCCACCCACCTGCCCCTACACGTATAGTGCTACTAACCCACCCACCCGCTCCTACACGTACAGTGGTACTAACCCACCCACCTGCCCCTACACGTACAGTGGTACTAACCCACCCACCTGCCCCTACACGTACAGTGCTACTGACCCACCCGCCCGCCCCTACACGTATAGCGGTACTAACCCACCAGCCCGCCCCTACACGTACAGTGGTATTATACTACAGTAATGAATGGAATTACTCTAAATGAAATCTCAATATATGTCGTATTAAAGTTTATGTATTTACCACGAATCGTCGTGAAAATTCTTTGCTAATATTCTTCAGAAAGCCAAGAGAATGACATTTGAGATATGAATGTAAACGACATTTCCCACGAAATGAAAACTCAATGCAATAAAGTCAAGTTTGTGGACTTAATAAAGGCATCCCGAAATATCTCTACAGTTGTACATCGCATTGCTTACCTCTCCAGAATACCATTTAAATAAAAATGAGTGGTTATATGCTTTGTACGTACGAACATTTGATTCTTTTGAGTAATTTAAATTTTAGGATGGAATGTATATTTAATTGAGGGTTGTATATTATTATACAAAATTAATAATTGTATCTCATTAGAGGAGTGTGAAATAACAATTCATAAAACATATACAGTTATTTTATGAAAATATAGCATTAGCTTAAAGCATTATTTTTAATTGCACTCGTAAATGAACTAGGGAGAGAGTATTATAATATGAATGGTCAAACAGTCAAGAACAAACACGTACATTACTTATATTTTAGTCGGTTTTAATTAAAAAAATATACCAAAATATATATAATTTATTGATTTTGAAAATAAACATTTGCGATCTTAACATAGAAAATCCTTAGAAATTGCTTACAAAATTTGTTTATCAGTTATTTATTTGTAATCTATAAGGTGTACTGGATATTTTTCTAAATTGTTCTTGTGTGTTGTAAGCAATTCCTTGTGCGTCCAACCTTCTTAATAGATTTAGGTATATAGATGTAGAAATAAATTCATATTTATGTATTTTTTAAACATTTTTGTAAAAATGGTGCTGCTTTCAGTACTGTATTTACTCGTAATTTATATTTATTTATCACTAAGACAACAATAGTCAAGATACCGTCGACTATGTTGCTTTGATTTGACTGGAATGTGTGTAATTTTTGTTACTAAAGTCGAAGGATTCCTTAAAAAAAAGGTAAATATATTTATTTATTCTTAAGATTAAATAAATATATTTACCTGAACTACATTTTAAAGGAATGTTCCTCGTTTTGTATGTTTGATCATGAATTAAACTTAAATATTCATGAAATGTTTTTATAAACGTACAAAATCAGATAATCGGCCTTAAAATGGATGCTGTATCAAAAGCACAAAAATGTGTGGGAATATCGACTTGTATTGTAAATATTGAATATAGACTATTTTCCTTCATAAACTGAACTCGACGAAAATATTGCAGGAATAAATTGTGTAACCTTAAAAATTGCTAAATATACTTTTCTAAAGAGCCTATTCCATCGCCTACTTTGCCATACATCGTAATGTAAGTTAGCATTACTTTTAACATCTTTCAGTTTGTAACAAATATAAGATACATCTTAGGGGTGTCCAGGATTGATTGGAGTCAGTTTGATCTGCACCATCAACGATTACTGATTGTTGATAGATAACACAAGTCACGTGACATGACGTTCGTGACGTCATCAAAATGAACGAATGGAGGTTTTGATTGATTGTTCTATGAATGATTGTTTCTTACAGAACGCACATCAGTCATTGGGATTTTCAGTGATGAATCATAAAATCTATTTTTATTCCACTGAAAGCAAGGAAAACACAATCTTATTTAAAATAAAATTCACAAACTATGTCGTAAAAGGATATAACTAATGACTTGTTCTCTTATAATTTTCATATTTGAATAATATTTCCATATTTTCATCCACTTAACATTTATTCATTGTTGGAATCATTAACTGATGTGGTTTTATGCAAAATATAGAATTGGATTGTGAATCAAGATGTCTCTTTTAATTATATTAAAAAGACATGGTCCTTGTTTTGAATGATTTTGTCCAAATCAACTCTCTCAAAGTTCAAAAAATTGTAGCCTTTTTCAATACTGATGACGTTTATTCATCATAGAAAATTCCTTGGATACTACGAAATAATGAACATTGTACTTCTAATTAAAATAACTTAACGATCTGGTACTCCAAGAGGAACGATCTGGTACTCCAAGAGGAACGATCTGGTACTCCAAGAGGAACGATCTGGTACTCCAAGAGGATCGTTCTGGTACTCCAAGAGGAACGTGTTTTATTGATAAACATAATTGAGAATCCAAATAACATTACGAAAATTTTTAAATGAACCAAAAAGATACTTTATTTTGCGGGGTACTCTAATTTCATAAACGAAATCTAACGAATAATTCATGATCTCAACATTGCATTTATCAATACGTTTAATTAAAATGCTCCATTTAAAAATAATTTTCAAGCCTCAATTCATTCTATCTCAGAACCCGATTCCATTATCTTTTTAAGGTCATTCTTGTGTTGAGCTGAACTCTACACAATAAGTTCAAGGAATGATAATTCCGTTATGTGGGACGCAAGAGTCATAGCAGGTGACCACAGGATGACCTTTGGCCCTATCTGTACAGCAACCCAGCCAGACACTTTCTACAGTTGGCCAACTTCATGTGGCTTGCCGTTTAACCACAATTCCAACGCCCATTGCAACACCTTCTTGATCACTGACCAGTCGTGGTTTGTTATGGAATTAAATCATAGAATTTCCTGGAGAAAAGCAACCCCTCACGTAAGGGTGATTAAAAAGAAAGAACCAATAATAAACACTAAATAAGACGTCTACATTAAATGCGTGGTGGTATTTTTATCGTGGACATTTCTGGGCACATGTATTACTGTGGGGGTTGTGCTACTGTAACCTTGTTACAATACAGGGTGGGAAAGAAATTAACCAAAAATTAAACACTATGGAGAACGCCAAATGTCATTATGTCAGTCTATGTAAAAATGTTTGACCAGTCGTTACGTAAACAATACATGATTAGTACATGTATGAGTATTATAAGACCAACTTTCTAGCTTAATCATAAGCCCGTTCTTCTTCCTGGTTGTCATGGATACCAATATAATAACATAAAAAAACAATCCCACGCCGACAGTACCGAACTTGTAGAAGAAACAAGGAAAGTTGTACACGATGACTTAACACCCTGGATAGACTACTGAAATATAGGGTAAAAAAGTACATGGGTAATTGGAAGTAGGTGATACTGAGATAAATAAAGTCGATTACTTTTAGCAACAGTAACTCAAAGATGTTGAGGAGGTCTAAAGTTATTCGGTGAACTCAATGGAATTCATAGATCGAAGTACGTACACGTACAATGGTATTGGTGAAGAATAATGATTCACTATTGAAGAAGGGTGATCTATTCAACTCTACACATACGTAACTCTTCCAGAAAACGTAAGGTTAGCTACTATCACTTGAACCCAGACTCTGTGGTATGGTGGACTGAACATGACATTATCAATGTGGCTCTTGGAAGAGCTGAATTTTACCAACCTCCTTTGGAAGGAAGAGGCTCACTAAAGAGGTACAGGAGAAGACTGATATACTTAAAATGATAACGAACCCAGGCTGAGGTGTTCTTCAAGGATGTGCGCCAGGAAAAAAGCTTTCATCAATGGGCCAGCGACCATATATTCATCAGAGCTGTGAGTTCCCGAAAAAGGTGAAGCAAAGTTTGTAGGTATTATGTTTCTAAAATAAAATGGGAATAAACAAATAAATACATGAGGCCGTATACCACATTTTATAAAGAAACTGCAAGTAAAATTTGTTTGGAACTGGGTCGAGTGCCTTATATGAAATCTGTTAGTATGAACAGCTGCCATAGATTGACACCATAGATTATAGTCTCAAGAGTATCATCAATACTTCGAGGACATTTCTTAACTTGTATACAGTTACAAATCCATAAATGCTGAATTTTATAGATTGCCCGTGTAATAGAAGTTTATATACAGTATACTCAACGAGGGTATGTAAATTGAATAATATAGTAAAAACTGTTCATAGATTGTGGGAAATTCACAAAAGCATAAGAAACTATTTGAAGAAATAATTTGTGATATAACGAGGATGTGACGAAATTTATGAGAAACTCACGGAAGAGTTGTGTTGGAATTAAGAATTGATAGCTTTCCTGTCAGTTTACCTTGGAAAAATACCAAACCAGCGTGATTGGGATCCATGTGTAGAAGAACAGATGGTCTCCCTAGAAGAAAACCAGGAAAACCACTGCAGGTTTTACTTCTTGTTTTCAAAGAGTAGCCTACAAGGCAATGGAGCTACAGGGAAGCAACTATGTACAAATCAATCCAGTTTATATACGACAGCTTGAAATGCTGCTATTACCTACCAAGTTTTAGCTTTTAAAATGTTTGTAGTATCTAGTATAAACCACTTTTGATAGTAAAAGAACCACTTTATTGTTGAAACACTATACTACTAGATTTAATTAAATTGACGAAAATACTTACTTAACTCAACCAGTAAACAGAGTTTGACTCGCTGTCATTAACACTCACCTGAAAAAAATAAAAACAATTATTAAATCGTGATAAAGCTTGCAGTGGTAGTAGTTGACTTTTGATATTTGCATTTAATCCCCTAAACCTGATTTGCACATTCAATATAAGCACAATACAAGTTACAATAAAGTACTTGTTCAAATGTGAAGGGACATGCTGTTAACTTAGGTCTAGGGTTCAGAAATATTAGTTGAGAACTTAAGTATAGGCAGAATTTACGTATTGTAACAATTGTTAATTGTTTCATTATAATTATTTTAGAAGATTGTATTTAGAAAATGTTAAATATTGTAAGAACTGAGACGATTAGGAGTTTGGTTTCTTTACCAAAAGTTTTCAATATAAATTCTCCAAGTTTTGAGAAAAATTCAGAATCTTCCCCTTTTAAATAAAAAAGTAGTTTTTTCCCATATAAATTAGCTAAATAACCAGTATTTTCACGTTTGTTAATTTCCTGTCAATTTCATGCGACATGTTTTCTGAAGGCAACATGTTTGGTGAGCCTTACCTGTTCAGATGTCCTGGTTTAGAGGGTTCTAATTGGTTGGTTTAGCTTCTAGAGTTAAGAGGGGTAAGTCCGTTGGTGGTAGGGTTGCGAGCGTTCCGTAAGTTTGAAGATATCTTTCGTTAAGTGACCACGTTTGATCTACACGGCGATTTTAACCGTATTCGGTCTTATTTCTGGTACGGCAATTTTATTTTGTTCGCGAGTGAGTGAGAGAGTGAATGCCGGTCGAGCTTTGTTGTTGTCACGGTTGGGATTTAAACCTCCAGGACAGCTACGTAAGTAATTTTTACAAGTTTTCTTTAGTTAGGTTTTTCTGTAGGGTTTCAGTAGATAGGGTAAGATCCACCAAGCATACGTGGTTAAATTTGTTTCTGGTTTGAAGTCACTCTTCTAGTGACAAAGTCTTAGAGTGTTTTGATTTTCTTGGTTTTGCTTTTAAACTTTGTAAGTAAAAGGAAAAATGTTTCAAGTCACTAAAAGCTGGTTATTTCGTTTGGTTCCAGATCTCCCGGAGGCAATTTTGAAATTTTGCAATTTTAAAGGAATTTAAAGATTTTGAAATTTTGCAATTTTAAAGCAATTTAAAGATTTTGAAATTTTCAATTTAAAGCAATTTTTAAGGCAATTACAATTAAAAGAATTTAAAGCAATATTAAAATTTTGAATTTTTAAAGAATTTTGAAGTTTGGCAATTTTAAGGCAATTTTGAAATTTTCAATTTAAACAAAATTTGCACTTTTAAAACAATTTGCAATTTAAAGAACTTGCAATTTAAAGAAATTTAAAGAATTTACAATTTATTACAATTTTTGAATTTCGAATTTATTGATTTAATATTTTAAAGGATATTTATTGAAAAAGTTAAATTAATAAAAAAGGTTCTGGTCTGAAGATATTTAATTTATTATTTTGGAAGAGTTATTTTATGTTCCATTGAGTCAATAAAAGAAGAGATTTTTTATTTTCGTTTTTTATTATTATTTTAAGAAGAAACCAGCTAATTTGTTGAAGTTATTTATAAAAAGAAAAGTAAAGAAAAATTTTTATCATTGAAGAATTTTATTTTAATCTCTAATTTAAGTTGTTCAACATATCAAAAATAAATAGTAGCTTTAATAAGGCTACAGTATATTAGAGGAGATAAAGGTACAACAAGTGGTGTTATGTTCAAATTGAATGAATCTGCTAGGTCTTAAATACTAATTGGGAATGAGTACAATGACGTGTTAATGTCTTTGACTTATCCTTTCCCAACTAATTCTATTAATGGGGTCAACTCGAAACTAAAGTGCTTAAGATGGGTCTTCAATTCCAATCAACGTGCAGAAGTCTCTTGGTAGGGTTTGCATTTTTTAATCAAACCTTTTGACCAACATGTCTTGACGAGTTTTCCCTTTCAACCAATGTTCAGATCTTTCTCGGCAAGTACTCCCTTCCAACCAAACTGCAGAAGACCCTTCATGGTTCTTCACTCCCTCCAAAGAACAAAAATCTCTTGTAGGAGGTTTTCTCACAACCAAATCATGGGAGTCACTTAGCAAGTCTTTCCTCTCAAACAAACTGCACAGGTCTATTTTAGAAGGTTTCCTTCTAACCAAAGTGCAAAGTTTGTTGACGGACCTTCCCTCCAAACGGAAGTACAAAGGTTTCGTTGCAAGAATTTCCTTCCTAATCAAAACGCAAGAATCTTATGAAGAGCCTTCCCTCCCAACCAAAGTACAAAAGCCTCTTGAACGGGTTTTCTCCTTAAAAACGTGCTTAAGCCATTGGTCGAGTCTTTCCTCTCATCAAAAGTGCAAAAGTCACTTGGCAAGTCTTCTTCCCAACGGAACTACCGAAGTCTCTAGTCAGGTCTTTCCTTCCAGTTAAACTGCAAGAGTCTCTTGATGGGTCTTTCTTCGCAAGCAAAGTGCAGATGTATCTTGGAGGGCCTTTCATATCAACCAAACTGCAGAAGTCTCTTGATATGTCTTTTCTTCTAACCAAAGTACAGAAGTATCTTGTAGTGTCCTCTCTCCAAACCATCATGCACACGTACTGAATACACTTTACTTTTTGTAAAAGTAAACAATGTAAAGACTACTATCAAGAATTGGAGGGCCATGAAATACGTCAAATATTTGGTTAGCCTCAGAACAAAAAACATAGAATCTGTGACAAGTGGTATCTTTGTCGTGAGAAAAAATCACTGAAACATAAATATTAAGACTTTGTACATGCCTGCAATTAGGTTTCGGTTGCAAATAAGATGCTCCTCGATGAACAAGTGGTTCTGATTTCATATGTAATGTGTCTGTTTTAAAAAGCTCTGCTTCGAGATCATGTGGCTCGCTACCACAGGGTTCATTGATTGGTTTATTTTGTGGTGTGGCATTTTTAGTCTCGTAGACGCGATCAAATATCTGACTCCCAGACAGTCTAATTCATTTATAAGCAGCAGACCGTTTAAAGGTTGGGAATAAAATGTAATATTTTCAGGGATAGTGTTTGAATAAATGTATTAAAAATATTGTGAATTAAACTGACTCTGTGATAGTGCTGTAATCCAGATACTTGAAGATTGAGTGCTATGGATACGTAATAGTTCGTTCTGTTCTTCAATACAAGTCCATTCAATGGTTACCATCAGCGTACACATTGAAAAATTCTAGGAAGTTAATGTTGGTCAGTAGCTAGGGTTGAATATTATTCCGAGGAGAGAACTCAGTATGAATTAAATTGAATTAAAAAAAGCTTTACTTATTGAGTCAACGGAATTGATCAGCAGCCTAGCAGCCTTGTGAGATGGATGTGGTAGAACGGAATCTGAAATCAACCATAGTCGACGGAATTGATCAGCAGCCTTGTGAGATGGGTGTGAGAGAACGGAGTCGGAGGTCCACCGTAGTCGGGTCACACATGCGCGCGTGTTCGGCGAAAGTAGCGCTCGTACTTAAACGCTGATTAGACTTCATTCACCTCCTGACAGAGATTTACGTGAACGGCGTTTAATGAACAACGCATTCGTAACTTTCAGTTGGCAGGATACTACCTAACTGTCATTTGTTGTGGCTGGAACGAGAAATATGACAACTAGAAATATGGTTACTAGTGTATTACACTAAAAAAGGTACACTAGTGTACTATAATCAATTAAGAAAAATGTCTGTAAGAAGAACAGCTTTTATGGTGAAAGTCAGCTTGGGTATTGCTCTGTTCTGCGTAAAGACAGTGCGAGATGGTCTGCAGACTGTTGTAGTCCTAATTTTGACCACAGGGGTAAAATACACATAGTTCGCTTTCATATGGCCGCAGCTAACACATCAGAGACAGGTATAAATAGCTTAAAAACTAATCTAAATCTTTATATATCCGTAGAAGTAATTACTACTTTTATCCTTGAGGATTTGGGTAGATAAGTTGTTGGTTCTGAATCGCATGGCAAACTGGATAAATAACTATTCAACACACTAACTCGACATACATTTAGCGCATTACTGGATGCGACGTCTGGTTCCTTCTTCTCTATGGTTGGACATATATATGTAGTCGATGCGTTCTTTCCCACACACATTGATTTGGAGGAAAAAAAACCTTCGCACTATCTACCGGCTACTGATCGAACTAGTAGTGCCTTAAACATCTGCACCAGGTTGATTTTTTTTTTTTTTTTTTTAGCATGATGTCTGACTTATTGTAGATTTGCGTTCATTAGCATAATGCAATGACACTTAAATAGATATAAAAGGCTATTCTTTCAATTTAATGCTTAATTTTTTGCAGTTTCTAAATAACAAGAATTGTAATTGTTATAAATGTTTAATTCTCAATATTATTCAATTCAACATAAACAAATAATATCAATATAGGCTAAGCGATTGCATAAAATAATAACAATGAAAATGAAATTATAATTTAAAATACAATTTAAAAATATAAAAAAGTTGCTAAGGGAGTTGAAAAAAAAATGAGAAGCCCTATGCTAAATAAATGAAAGAGGGTAAAATGAAAGATTTTTTATACCTAAATTCTCTTATGGCTGACGCAGTACGAGTTCAGGTGTTCTAATGGGGGTCCCTTTTAGTGGTTTGAACTATTTGGCATGTCGAGTTAAAACCCTTTTAACATAGAGGTTAGAAGGAATTAGGGTTATACTAGCTGTTAAGAACACAAAATAAACTACAATTATATGGATATCATAAATTAAACATAAAATACAGATATATGAGCTAACAAATTACACTGAATCATCCATAAAACAAATTTGAACCTAATATAATTGAGTTATAAAAATATATCGTGTTTATTAGCTATAGTCAGTAAGATGTATCCAAATTATTAGTTAGAATTAAAATTTATTATTAAATGTTTTTGACTCTAAATGAAAAAATAAAATCAGTCATTACTGTGCTAAAAAACACCAATATAATTTTCAACAACCAAAATGCAACATTGTTGTTGACAAAATAATTATAATAATGAATCACTTAAATATTCTTGATATTCTTAATTATTTTTGCACTTAGCTAAATGTAATTGGAGTCTTTAAAGAACATATATACAGAAATGTACACCATTTTCATTTAAATTCCGGTAAGTGTGTGGCCGTATTGATTAATTACTTCGTGTAAGACATTATGAGTTTGAGCCATTAGTAAACTTTACAGGCCACGAGGTAGTTAATATTTACAGTATATTTAAACATTTTAAACACATTTGTATAATTTAATGAGAGAGAGCTTGAAATAGAAAGTGACCAAAAGGCATCTAAATTAAATGTTTTCAAAAGGGCAAAATATTACGACAAGGATATTTTATTTTACGAGGATATTATATATACTAAGGGACACTCCTACACGCTAAGTGTGCAAACCCCGACGTTCAATACATCTCGGTCTCGCCCTGTGACTTTTGACTACAGATAATAGTAGATTAACTGTATAACATAAATTCCCAATATTATATTTACTTACAGTTTCTCATTCACATAACTTGCGTTGTTACCTATTTATTAGTATAAACACCCAGTGGTATTACTTGACCTATTTAAAACGTGCTCATTTCATTTGTTTTTGTTTTAACAGCTGAAGATAGTTAAAGAAAAAAAATTGGGTGTGCGTCGGACCACACGGTGGAAGTTATACTTCTTTGGCCATTCTCATACACCCACTCACGCACACAAACAGACAGGATATATAAATGAAATATAAGACATTTTTCAATATTATTCAATATATTTATCTTCAATATATTATACGTGACTTCATTATTATATTATACACCTATATTATCATTATCAGTAATTTCTTCGATTAAATTTCTTCGATTAACAATCGATTAATCGATAGTTCTTAAAAATTTGTTCTTACTTTTCAGTGTGACGCGGTTTCTCGACCAACATCCCATCCCAAAGTGTCTAACGGGCGCAAAGAAGTATAACTTCAAAAAATAACTGAATTAGATTACCATTGAAACATTCATATCAGTGGGGTGGAGCCCTAAAATCGAAAGTAAATAATACCATGCTTAGAACCTTAATATTATGAAATATCCAACCTCCTAAATATTACACATTGTTTACATTCTAACAGCTGTTAACGTTTTCTAGAAATAATTATATACATTCGAACAGCTGATACTTTCGATTCATTTAAATCTCACCTCGTGTTAATAGTAGTAGTAAAGCTTCCGGTAACGACCGCGTCAAGGTGTTATCCACAATATATACATCACCAAACGTTTCGCCCATGCTGTGATGTGGCATTCTCAGTGGTATCTCTGAGACTGAGACTCTCATGGCCGAAAAACGTACTTTAAGGGCTTTCTATTAGTGTTCGTATATCGAAGCATATCCATCTATGTGACAGAAACATCGGCCTCCAAACAACGATGTTTTATAGTAATAAACAGCCCGTTCATCTGGCTGTTTCTATACTAAACTTTAAAAATACATACAATAACGCCTAAAATTATGTTAGGTTATTTAAAAATATGATTAGGTCAAGTCTATCATATTCTTGTTTAGCGGATCATTATATTTAAGAAAAATTCTTTACCAACAGATTTCCAAAGCCCCATTCACTACTACATGATTACTTTTGATTAATAACGACGGTTGAAAATATTGAAGAGTTAAGACCTTATTTCACAACTACGATCAGAGACAACGGCAATATATCTAAAGTGTAATTTTATAACTTTGTGCTTACTCTATTTTAATATTTTATGATTTTTAATATTCGTAGAGACGCTCCTCCCACATCTCTCCTATGCGTGTAGTGTGTCAGTTAGTATATACGTATCTCAGGCAAACAATCTACATTCCTTGTAAAGAAAAAAGTTAACAAAAATAAATAAAAAGTATAAATAAAAAAAATTAGGAATACACCGTAAGTTAGAAATAAGTAGGGTTGCTATGCGTCCGTTTTTTATACGGACGGTTTGTATTTTACATTCAGTGTACGTGTCCGTACCATAGAAAGAAAAAACTGGGTAGATGTCCGTATTTTTCTTTCTGTTAATATTAAAAACATATTTTAAATATTTATTATTGTAAAAAACGACAATCACATATTACTCTGGGCAATCTTAAATACTATTCTGAGCTACAAAGTTAACATTGACATGTCACGTGCTGAATTTTCGAAGCCTTTTCGAAAACTATTCCCAAAGAATATTTGTTTACTTAAAAAAAGTAATCTCTGCAGAAAAATGTGAATGGTTCAACCTTTAGCCAGTAAAACTAGTACAAGAGATACCAAAACATTTTCAAGGAGATTTACGAAAGTTTTTTGAGTTCTGCCAACTAAACTTAAAACTCAATGAACGAATTTTCATAGTAAAAAAATAATAATTATTAATATTAGGCCTATATTACTCTGAAATTTTAAATTAAAATATATTTGTTATAATAATATTATACATCAAAAAGTCATTATTATTATTTTCCTAATTTGACAATACAATTGCATATTATAAAATTCATCGCTATGTAAAACCCCCCCAGAACCCCCCTGTGTATCTGGTGTCAGTATTTTACTGAAAATGTATGGCAACTTTAGAAATAACACAATTCCACAAGACTTAATGTCCTTAAAAAGCTTCACTACATTCCTCTTTATCTTTGACACATCTAAATATTACATGACAGCCACTTCAAACAAATCAGTTATCACTAATCGATCAGAGGTCAGTGGAGGCCCGGTTCGACCGGCTTTCCCCAAGACCTTAGGTGTGATAGCCTTGATCCGGGTCCTACTGGCCAAAATAACCTTCGACATTGCCTCAGCCGCTGCCTACGTCGGCGTGAATCATACGTGACCCTCTACATCCTTCTGACACATATTTACCGTCCTGCTTACGAACTTAAGTCAAATAAGGGAAGGCTCCATTTTTTAAATTAATATTGCACTATCGGTAATATAATTTATATATATATATATATATATATATATATATATATATATATATATATATATATATAGGCCAAGCCAGAGTTGTAATGGTAGTGCCATATCGTAAACAGCTTGTCAGACCTCAAATATACATGATCACAGAGAAAGAGATACAGAGGTCGCTTTCTTATAGCCGCAGTGAACGCCTCAGTAACAGTTGTAAGTAGATTACAACTGATGTTCATCTTTATATATCTGTAGTAATAAATACTACGTTAATATTGAGGATTTAGGGGTAATAAAAGAGGAACTGACAAGGTGCTGGCTCTGCCATCGTATGACACAAAGTGGAGAGATAACTACTGACTCACATTTAGCGTACTATTAGATGCGAACTATGTTTTCTTCTTCTCTGTGACTGAATTAATGAAACTATCTGCACTTGGGGAAGCAATAGATTGTGTTTTTTATGCAGATAATTTAAGTTATTAGGATTAATAATTGAATAGTTATTAAAATTAATAATTAGTTGTATATTAATTCTTTCGGATAAAAACGGATCGGCCACTCCTTTACAGAAAAAAATGTACCAATGTCTAGAAAAGAGAATTATGAGCGCAGCATTCTATAGTTGATTCTTCACTGGGCGTCAGCGCCTATATATGTTAGGTTGTTAATTACGAGTCGAACGACGCTCTGTAAAAGCATACCATCTAGTTCTTATAGACTGATAGCGTTTTATCTACTTTATAAATCGAGACATCTTCTTTAAAAAAACCCGAATACTTCTTATTTTTTTTGTTGCAATTTTTGGTAGCAATTGCATTAGTGAGTTGAATTAGTGCGAAACGATTTATTGAAAAAAAGCTTATACAGGGTTGGGCAAAAGTCTGGAATATATTTATTGATTTCAAAACCACTGAAAGGAATGTAATGAAATTTTGCAGCTATGTACATGACCCCTTTAAAACATAAGAGTGCAAACCTGAGGTAAAAAAATGACCCAGTCCGAAAATACAGCCACTCAAAGAATTTAATGTCAGGGTTGGGCAACAGTCTGGAATGTATTTATTAATTTCAAAACTATTAAAAGAAAAATAATTAAACTTTGTAGTTATGTACATGTCCCTATACCAAACATATGGACTTATTTTACTTGTTTTAGCCAGGGGATGGCTCAAGAAGGAAGTCTTAACAATTTTAAATGTAAACGTACCTCGAGTTATCCCTCATTTTAAAGGTCTTTGCTTGTACAGTACAAAAGTGCTAACCTGAGGTCAAAAGGATGATCCATTCACAAAATACAGCGATTCCAAGAATTTAATGTAATATTACTAATTCTTCTCAGTTAAATGGCTATTTATTTAACAATTTCAGGTCCCTGTTGCTGATTATGTTATTGATTGTTAACAATCGTAACAAACGGCTGCGTTATAACAATAGATATGCTATTTAACTAAGATAAAACTGAGAAAAATTTATTAAATCACTTTTGACAATAGGTTTACCTAAAATAGTTTAAGTATATTATTATAGCAATTTGTTATTTATTTTTTGTGAAATTTAGTTTCTCATATTCAGTTAGATAAATTATAGCTCTACACAGCAATAGATAATAACTATCTTACCTTTGTCTTAAGCAGTGTTAGTTGTATGACATTGCATTGTTTGAGGCAATATTTTCTGACTGGATCATCCTTTTTGACCTCAAGTTTGCACTCTTGTGTTTTACAAACTTTAAAATGAGGTAAAACTCGAGTTTGCTTAAAATTAAACATTTTAAGACTTCCTTCTTGGGCCATCCCCTGGATATGCAAAATAAAAGTAAAGTATGTCCATATTTTTGGTATAGGGACATGTACATAACTACAAAGTTTAATTATTTTTCATTCAATAGTTTAAAAATAATAAATACTTTTGTACAGCCCTGACAGTTCTTGGAGTGGCTGTATTTTCTGATTGGGTCATCCTTTTGACTTCAGGTTTGCACTCTTGTGTTTTACAAAGACCTTTACCATTAGGGATAACTCGATGTAGGCTTACATTAACATTTTTTAAGACTTCCTTCATGGGCTATCACCTGGCTATGCAAAAAAACAAGTAAATATGTCTAAAATATGTAAATACAAAACCAAGTATCATTACGTTTCTTTCAATGGTTTTGAAATTAATAAATATATTCCAGGCTTTTGCCCCACCCTGTATATAAAACACAGCTATATTATATGGTGTTGTTGAACCCAAGGAGTCATTAGAAGTAAACACTGGTCGGTAAGTTACAATAATTTCCATTGTTGTTGCGGAATACAAGATGAGTCGCTTGTTACCGTAACGGTTGGCTTGGGACCCATGTCTCATTATTGTTGGCAAGACTGCGTGATATAATTCTAATTGCCACCCGTTATCAAGCTCGAGGCGGGAGAGAAACAATGCTACCAACAGTAAGACTGCTGACGAAAGTCGTCTCGCCAGTGCCACCTGTATCATGGCTCTGCCTCATTGAACCACAAGCCAGTAGCTCGACGTCCGTCCGTGACACCTTCTCGGATAAAATGACGTGTCACGGAAAAGGGCATTAGGTAATGCTAATGGGAAAAAGAAACAGAGATCGCTTTCTTATGGCCACGGCGAACGCCTTGGTGGCAGTTATAAGTAGATTTACTCTGATGTACATATTTATACATATGTAGTAATAAGTGCGACGGTAATCCTGGAAAGGTTTGGTGTGATAAAGGAGGGACTGACAAGGTCCACGGACAACTAGAGAAATACATACTCGACACAAAGTCAAAAAAGTTTTGGCGCACTTTCGTTGTGGCCTCTGATTCCTTCTTCTATATGGTAATGCTATCTGACACGGCATTTCTTACTATGTGAATCTGAGTTCTAAGTTCTATTCCAAATTGCAATTTAAGTTAGATGAAACTATTCAAGTTCTTTTAGACACTCCTCTCCATCGTCATCATCATCAACAGTGACCTGCCTCCAGGTAGGTCCTTCTGCGGCTGTTCTCAACAAGCTCTCTGCTCTCATCATATGTCCTAACCAATTAATTTTCTCCTTCTTTTAGTTTTTAGTATTTATCTTCTTTCGCCCACTCTCCTTAGAACTTCTATGTTTCGCCCTCTATTTTCTAATCCTATTTTCTGCATCCTTCTCCAAATCTACAACTCCATTACGTCCAATATCTTATCGTCTTCTTTTCCAAGAGTCATTGTTTCAGCTCCACATAGTAAAACACTCAAAATAAAACAGAATAAAAAAGAATAGATCTTTCTTGTCCAATGGTCAATATAGTAAACTTCTATTTCCTTTTTTGCAACTCATATTTCCTTAAATAATACTTCCTAGATATTAAAATAACGTACTTGTCTGGACATTAAGATCGTAACTTAGGATTAGAGTAATTATTATATTTTAAAATACTTTTATATTCAACTACAACAACATATAGAATTCACAAATGTTCATTGTAAAAGTAAATCAAATTAACTCAATAGTATGAAAATGAACTGTTTCGTATTCTTACTGTATACTCATAGGTCTAGTACATTTTACTCGTGCATTCTACAAGAATTGAAGTCCACAAATGTAACCCAAGGCCAGCCTTGTTTGTAATATAACAAATACGTGACAAACAAATCTACTAACTCAAAACAAAATGAAAGTAATAATATGTTTTTATTCCAAAATCAGTCAACAAACATTTTCCACATATAACAGATTGTTCAGTCTACCTTTTTTATTTTTAACATTTCTCCATAATGAAATATATTTCGAATATTGTCAACTTATCAAGAATACTACATAAAAGTGAACCCCTACATAATGTGCGTAAAATATTAACATTTTTTCAGACGAATGAAAAAAAAAACCTTCAAAGAAATGCCAGGATAACTAAAGCTAAGGTAACTACAGCTCTAAGTGGAATCCGAACCACGTATAATTGGTTTGATTTTTAGAAAATTTACAAGCATGATATTCAGTTCTCTTTCATACACAGCATCCAAATACTGACTACCACCTTACATGAACACCTCAAACTTCTCTAGTAGTGTCGACATCGATGGAAACCATTGATCGAACGCAATGTCAATATTAAGAGGACCTATCACCTACAATATCGACAACACTTTGTTCCAAGTTAGCTGAGTTGTGGAAGTGAGACGTAAAACTAATCTTCCCCCACTGTATAATTAAAAATTGTCATGGCAACTTGGATAACGGAGGCCGCGTGCTGGTGGCACAATAGATAGTTCTGCCCATCGCGTCATTAGCACTAGCGACCGTTGGTTGGTTTGATAAACACCAACGTATCATGCTTGAAACGATTAAATTAAATCATTATTTAGTATTCAAATAACAATTAATAATATAAATAACACAGTGAATAATCATGTAAACAATAAATAGCAATTTAACAGACTTGTGCAGTTTATAACAGTTATTTTTGTCAACTAAATAATGTTAGGGAATCTTTGAACTTAGACTTAGGCGGCCGGTGTCATAACTATAATCTACATTTTCCGGTAACAACCGCGTCAAGGTGCTATGTACATTATTTACAAAGTAACCAGACGTTTCACCCATACTGTGACACATGGCATCCTCAGTAGTATCTCTGAGACTGGTCTGGTTAAATATATATTCTAGTTAATGTTGGGGAAGTTGAACACTTGAAGGCGGAAGTTAGTTACACTGATGAAGTAAGGCAGCTCAGTGATGGAAAGTCCCCTCTGTTGCTGGAACCTATATATGCCCTTAATATAATACGCAGGTCGCTAACTATCCGGCCTAATTAATTATAGTTATTATTTTCCTCTAATTTTAGACATACAATACAAATCATCAAGCATTGGTATTTTGCAGCATGTAAATTAATCACAATAAATTATTTAGTTATTTCCATTACTTTACTTTTCCTATATAACAAATAAAAATACTATACAGTGTATAGAATAAAACAAAATTTTTGAAAACAAATATAAAATACAGAATTAACTATATATTTACAACTGTAATATTCGGTTATAAATAAAGCACATATACTTAACAGTGTATGATAATGCAATATATCACACACTTCAATGCATGGTAATGCAAAATATCACACTTCAAATCATTTTAAACATATTCGTCTGTTTCCTTTGACTTCGTTAGAGAATCAAGAATCTAGAATCTAGAAAAAAGCGAGAGAATCAGTTAAAAATAATCACTCGTGTATCCTTTCCAATTTTCTCCGTCGGTAACTTCCCTCTATTCTTTCTCTTAACGACAAAACTTTTTATTCTCCGTTCATTTGATTTGTTATTGCAGTATAAATTTTAATCGAAGGGACATTTTTTGTCTTATTAAGGCGTTTCATGGTTATAGTAAACAAGCAATTATATATTTTTAAAAACTTACATAATTTGGTAAAATTATTATATTAAAAAATAATTTTGCAATACAGTTATTGTTGTTTCAGACAATATACTGTTTAAAACAACATTAAAGACATTATTGAGATTAAATCTTTAAATCTATTTTATATATAGTTTCACAATTCTCAAAATTTTAACAATGAACGAACAGAAACGGTAAAATGATAAAAATAATAATAAATAATATCGGAAAACATTTTTTTTCAAAGAAGTAGATTGAATCCATCAACGTAGATAGAAATTCAACTAAAAAAGAAATTCAAACTTTTTAACATTATCCTTTTTAACATTCTTCGGGAGAGTTATTAGCTAACTCCTAACAAAGGACCTGGAGTTAGATATAGCGCAGATTCGAATCCTGGCCTCGACTGTTAGTTTTTATCAGTAATACAGTATTCACAAAACTGTACTCATTCTCACCCTTATTCTGTCCGAACCTCGCTCAGATCAATAGTCTATGGCAGTGATTCACAACCGTTTAGTACTAGATTAACAGTTGAAGCTCTTTCTCTTGACTTGGCGTACCACTAATTGTATCTATAATTGAGCGAAAACCCAAATCCCCATTGTGAGTTACGCTAAACTGTGATATAAAATTAAATTTGTAAAAAAGGTTGGATACCATTAAAATGTTGGCCGCTCTATAAACGATACATCTATTTTATTAATTGCATTCTGTTCTGACGAAACAGTGTTACCAGTTAAAATATTAAATTTCCCTACTTACAAGAAAATATTTGCCTTTAACTATACATATTTTGAAAAATCTGCATTCAATAAGAAATCCTCTCGCGTATTACCGTTAGAGAAACACTGGTCTATGGGGAATGGGTTTAGTAAGGTTAAAAAGTAGACTGACTTCTCATTTTTATAAAAAAAAGAAAAAAACTTAATGGAACAGAAATTTAAAAATAGCTTTACAGGGATTGGATACACTAAATCTGAATACCAAGTCGTAACGACGTAGGTGTAGCTCCATTGATGACACTCTACGGTGATTATTCTCACCGTGGAAACAACCCCTTTACCAAACTTTTAAATTAACAACTTTTCGGGATTTAATGTTACCGTTGGAAAGGCAGTTTAACGTGTCGCCTGCCCAGCTGTGTTTATTCACGACAACACGTTGATTACCGACTGTGGCCGCGATAAGAGGTGCATAATCGTTAATAAATACAGAGATTAGACTCACGTCGGTTGACCATTCAACCCGACGACATGAGTCACGACCTGCGTGGACGTAGATAGTTTTTGTCACGAACGTCGTGAAATAAGATTGAGATCTTTACTTTTCGGAAACACCGGTAGGAACTGTTAAGCACCTCCTGTCAACCTGAGTGTTTTGAGTCTTATGCTTTTATTTTTCGTTTGGAAGAAAAAATATTTCTGTCGGAGCAGAAATTATGTGTATCCGAGTTTGAAGGTTGATTACTAAAAAACTAAAAAGCCTATGACAAATCCAAAAACACTGTTGTTTTCCTCGTTTTATTTAGCGTTTTAAAATATGCATGCTTATATTTTACTACACATTTTAATAATTGTTATATTGATTGTATAAACAAAGTACAGGACATTTCAGAATTTTAACTTATCAAGAAAAAAAGGTTTATCAATTTCCTGAAACAACGTTTTCTTGGCTTCTAGAGATCGTAAAATTAATTAAGTGGTCACGTTATAATCCTTATACAATGTATAGTTACGATACATTACTTTTATATTTGTAAGTGCAGCAGTGATTTTAAATTCGTTAAAATTGATTCATATTAAACGATTTAAAGTGATTTTAAATCACTGCAATTTCCTACGCATGTAAAAATTACGTATCGTAACTATATATTTCATAAGGAATACGACGTAACAAATTAATTAATTTTACGACCTCGAGAAGAAGAAGTTAAGAAAAGTTACAATTCTGAATTTTATTAAACTTACAGAAAGCATTCCCCTCAACCACGTATTAAAATATAAATGTGATACGCTTATAGGTTTTTGAGTAGGTAGGGTAAAGTTTATGCACGGTGGAAACTAGTTAAATTTCCTGCACTTATTTGTTCCAACCAGAATAAACATTATTAGAGCTTATAGTGAAATATAAAAATGGATTATTTCATAACGTGAAATTAAACGAGAAAGAGAAGATTGTGTTTGGATTTTTCATAGGCTTCTTAGTTTCTTAGTAAACGACCTTCAAACTCGGGTTTACATAAATTCTGCGCCGAAGGAGTGATGTTTTAATGATCCCGATCGGTCAAGGCGGCAGTAAACATTATTGTCGTCTTATTATGTAGTAAAAAGAATTTTTTTAAATTTTAAATAAAATACTGGTAAAGAAAATTAGTTATGATAACCGTTGATCTATTTATAAAAAAAAAAAAAAAAAATGTTAATGACTGGCTGCCGTAATGAACTGTGCAAGAAAGCTAACAGACGAGGATCTATAATTTAAGATCAGTCCCTTAGATGGTATACCACCACAGTAATGGAGACATGAGTGGTATTGGGTAGAGATAGTTAATGATCGATGTGCACCACAGTCGGTAGAATGTGTGTCAATTACGATCGTACTTTAGAAAGCCGTGCCAATTAATTTAAACACGAGTATTATCCGGGCAATATTGCAATATCTGAACCACCATTCTGGTTCAAGAAAGTTATGTTGTAAACAGTTTATTAGTAAAATGTCAGAGGATCTAGCTTGAGTAAAGGTCGATGTGCCTAAGTTGAGCTGTAAGCAGTTATTTAGTAAAACGTCAGAGGATCTAGCTTGAGTAAAGGTCGATGTGCCTAAGTTGAGCTGTAAGCAGTTATTTAGTAAAACGTCAGAGGATCTAGCTTGAGTAAAGGTCAATGTGCCTAAGTTGAGCTGTAAGCAGTTATTTAGTAAAACGTCAGAGGATCTAGCTTGAGTAAAGGTCGATGTGCCTAAGTTGAGCTGTAAGCAGTTATTTAGTAAAACGTCAGAGGATCTAGCTTGAGTAAAGGTCAATGTGCCTAAGTTGAGCTGTAAGCAGTTATTTAGCTTATTTAGTTATTTAGAAACTGATCAAAGACATGAATAATTAACAACTTTTATTTCTTTACTAGTCTAGTAACACATTTAGAAGTAGACTAATCATTACATTGATAAGACTGAAACAGGTAACATAATTGATATTGTATGATCTGGCTAAGTATAGACATTTTTTTTTTATGTTGGTTACTTTTAATTTAGATAACTGAAGTTTTAGTTAATATAGGTGATTATTTGATTATTTATATGCATGTAGTAATAAATCAAGTACGTTATTTAATCTACATGTCCATCTACTTCCACGCCAGACCAGTTCTGTTGCAACTCCTGAACACGAAGTACTTTATACAGTATTGTGTCACTCCAGTTCTTACTCTATGTCGACCGGACCTGGCGCATGCGCGGTGAATGCAGTCTGGCCGGAAACACCCTAGCTAACAGCTGTTCCGTTAGCGAGACAGCTACCGTTGTTCCGTCTTGGTTGTGCTGTGTTACCCAGATTAGTCGATGGATTGGAAGGCTGACCTCGACAATGAGATCTGACCATCGTACCGCTTTTATCTCTGATGGAACATTGTATTTGTTAGACCCAGTGTATATTTAGTTAAAGAAGGTATTGTTAATAAGAACAAATCCAATGCCTCCATATCTATTTTACAAATCATTTTAGAGTCTTGAAAATGACTAGAGGCTGAAAAAATATATTCGTTCACATATAGTGTCGTATTTTAAAACTTGAAGACGATATGTTTAACTAGATATGCTACTTGTTTTTCGGGTGAAATATATTGAAATTTTCAGAATATTATTTACGATGAGCTAATCTATAATACTTCATATGTTATGTTCTATTAATGTTTTTATTCTCCAATAGTTAGCTCATCTTCAAAAAGTAGTTTTGTTTCTACTACATTTACTTACAAGTGAACGTCACACAACACAAATAGGGTTTTTTTAGAAGAGGACTCCCACTCTTTAAACCCATTTGCAATCTGGTTTCTCTAACCAAACCTGAAATAACATAACCTAACCTAACCACCCCACTAGTAGGAATATTTCTATAGAAACATTTTCAAGAGTGGAAGTCTTCTTCTAAAAAAGACTTATTTCAGTACAAGTACAAAATGTAAAAAATGTGTCCGATATCTTCAAACAATCTTTACTCTCCTCAGACCAGAGGGATTTACAATAGCTCAAGCAATTTCATTTGTATTCTTTATAAGTTTATTCGGGTCTGTTTCAGAAGAGGACCCCCACGCTTGAAAAATTTACTATAACCTAACCTAACCTAACCTAACCTAACCTAACCTAACCTAACCTAACCTAACCTAACCTAACCTAACCTAACCTAACCAAGCGTGGGGGTCCTCTTCTGAAACAGACCCGTTTATTCATAGATGCTGATTTAGTGCTCCCCCCAATTGGTCAGACCAAAAAGAAAAATATGAGTTGCACTAAACATCAGAGTCATGCAAGTCTTCGATAGTTTGTATTTTTCTTATATTGTAGTTTTTCTTTTCTATGCAAATCAGAAATCTATGTTTTGAACGTTTGTCATCGTCAATTGTTATTGAACTGTAACCTGCTTTTTGCAACAAAGTGCGGGAATGTCTACAACAATAACAGGTTTATTAAAAACAAAGTCTCCACAGTCGTAATTTATTAATTTAGCGTTGTAACAAATGCTTGCTTTTCGTTACTGAATAACTAATTGTTCAGCTGTTCAAGGTATTGAAGCAGTTTCTTTGATACTTCATTATTATTATATTTTTGTTGCCACAATGAAACATAACCTGTTTTGCAATGAACCAATACAACGGTCGTATATAGTTTTCATAAAGGGCTTGATCATGATAAATCAC
This sequence comes from Stictocephala bisonia, assembly GCA_035578905.1. Taxonomy (NCBI): domain Eukaryota; kingdom Metazoa; phylum Arthropoda; class Insecta; order Hemiptera; family Membracidae; genus Stictocephala; species Stictocephala bisonia. The sequence goes on from JAQJVL010000056.1 coordinate 799,081, forward strand.
CCTCGTGTACTTGTGTGAATTAATAGCACTTAAGGAAATAATACACAGCTTCCAAGGAATATAAAACCATCTCAGTGCTGAATAATCTACGATAAAATAATTAAAATTCAAACGCATTGTTAATATTTATGGTTTATCAGTAGGCCTATTACCAAAGTTACGTTCATAACGAAATGAAACTATTTTTAATTTATACCAAACAATTTTGTTTACTTTCTCTTTTCGTATTGAGTGGCGAGAAGCTAATTTTGGATGGTTACAATTACCTTCTCCTAAATCACTATCTCATCACTGTTCAATTGCATTATTTTTCGGTGAACAAGAAACACAAAGAAAATATTAAAATATTGTAATAGTTGTTTAGAGTAAAAATATGCTTTTTGATTTATTTATAATTCAATTTATACAGGATACAGCGATAAATTTAATTAAAACGTATTTACTGAGCATACATTAATTTAGCTTCCGCCCAAAATCCAGTATCTCACAAATGAAAACCCTTCATAGAGTTTTGTACTCATGAGTAGAATGTTGTCGAGGTACAGCCGAGAAATACGACTCTTACTCTATGCACTAGTAGAGACTCGGTGCCATCCACATCAGCTTATTTACATGCTGGACCATTCTCAGACTCAAGGTCTTCCAGTTCAAGTCCTTGTTTCCTTGTCTAGTACTGTAATAGGAAAACAACGATGCTTCAGGAAAAATTGTTACGAGGAACTTTCACAAAGTTTAACACTAGTTTGTATAAATATAAAACCAAAAATGTCACCAATAATTTTTATGAAGCGTCCAGTATGATGTAGGACGAAGCAAGTAGCGAAGTGTTGTAATCCAGCTACTTGGGGACAAAGTGTTGCGGAAATTGTAGGTATTAGGTTCTATGCTAGGTCCACTTACTATTGACACGGCGTCCGCTCAATGGTTGTCATCGACGTAGACACTGCTAGAGAAGTTTAAGTTGTTCATATTGGATGGTAGGCAGGTTCTGGATGGGTGGTAGGTAGGTAGTGTGAGTAAGAGAACTGTGTATCGCCTTGTTATTCAGACAAATACCACATGGTTCGGATTCCACTTAAAGCTGTAGGTCTCTTAGTTTCCCTGACTGATGGAATATTAATAAATGGATCTTCCTAAGGAACATTAGTTCGTAACAATGACTACACTCGTTCGTCTATATTCATCACACTCATATTTGCCTATATCTCTGCGATCAGCGTCTTAGTAATGAATATTGAATAGAAGCCTCATATAAAAGGAGACGCACACCAGGATAGTACAAGTATTTAAGTTTGTGACAATTTTGTAATTGTAGCTAGTTCAAGCCCATCACATTAGGTACAAAATATGTTACACTGTTTCTGTACTAAACTCCATATTCATACTTTACAAAGATACATTTGGATAGTTATTATTAGTGAAATAAATCTCAAACGAAACATCAAATAAACACTTGCAAACATAATCTAATTGCATATTTATGAATAAAATGGAGAACATAATCTTTTAAACTGAATTTACTACATAAAAGCTATTTAGAATTGATCAATACACTTTTATTTTGTTTCATGCAGATATTCACCTAATTTATATAAAAGAAAAATATAACATTGTATAAATTAATACAAAAGTATACTAATGGACAAACATAAATTTGTCTCTTAGTAACAATTTGCTGTCCTACACTTACCGAATATTACTTTCTGATAAAACAAAATATCAATTGCTGGGAACTGTAATGACAAAAATAAATATTATATAATATACTTGAATCCATATAAGTTAAAGGATTTTCGGAAAAGTAATATAAAAATATGTATATAAATGGTAATACAAATAAAAAGTAAAACAAGATTAAATACGTCAAAACACATCACCAAAAAAACAATTTATTTGATCTTGAAAGCATTTGCTTCAATCTAAGTACAAAAGCATTCGCACTCTGAGATGAAAGTTGGGAGAGCGCCGATAAAGCATAGCTACAGCAGGGAGCCACTTCCGACCGGAAGTGAGTGTACTCTATCAGTGTAGTAACAATTAAACCACTTGCATTGTTGTTTCATTGTTGCTCGTGTGACACGGATTTAGCGGAATAAAACTCCCCATAATAGATTGGTTTTCTGCTATTCTGTCTGCGTAATTAATTGCTCTACTATGATACCATAATACCAATTGATTATTCGCGATCAATATGAAAAACACGATTTTGTGACTGTTAACAACCAATTGAATACAAGTTTTCACTATGAAATATATACATAATAAATGATTACATATTCTGTTAGTGAAGTATTATTACGAATTCATATATCTGTAAGTTAATATACGTGTATTCGGTAAGCCAAAACATTGTAGTTGGACGTCATATACAATTAAATCTAAATTTAGATTTTTCGATTGTAAATATTCTGGTACTTAAGAGTTTAGAAATGTAGGCCTACTCTTTATTACCAGTGAAATTCCTGTTGTACCTTAAGATAGAGTACAGCGTAACAGAATAATCGTATATTATAACTAACACCATTTTACAACTCTATTATATAGATTATTATAGACACAGTACTAAGCCACGTTTACAACATTTGTTAATAAACGTTCACAAAACACCCCTAATTTTGTTAGTAACATTTTATGTTAACAAATAAAATTTCATTTTAGTTACATCAAAAGATTCCCGTAGGAAAAATGCCGAACTTCGAAAAGGTCACGAAGAATGGCTAAAGAAGCGGTGAACTTAACTCAACTAAAAGGTGGCGGTGGAGCAGGGCGACAAAACCGTTGGACGGCCGTTAAGACTCCCAACAAAAGTTTGTATTCGAAATGGAATGTTATTAACATTTGATAATAATTTTTCTTGATGACAAAACTAGAAGCCAAATAAATACGTTATTAAATTTTGTCACTAACATTTTTCAATTGCTGCTGCTAACAAAAAGTTGGTAACGTACAAATCCATTGTAACTAGCGTTTGCCATCTGTACAATATTCGGTTTGTAGCGATCGAGGTATTTTATTGTCTTGTTTGGACCGAGCACGTCCGAACACGCCGTGACGTGCCGGTGGCTCACTGGATACTTCTGTACCGTTAGTTAATCACTGATCTCTTGAAAGGAAAACATCCGTCTCCACAGAAAAAACCAACACGAGGTCAGTTACAACACTGACTTATCTCAGATGAAAATTTGTTGTAAATACTTCCAACAGAACTTGGAAGAAAATGAGGGAGAATGGTCACAAAAAGATGCACATTCAAGATCAAAGAAGATGAATGCTCAGTCAAGATACATAAGTTGAAAAAGAGCAATTGATTCTGATGTTAAAAAGCTCACCTACCTCGTAAAGAGGACTAGGGTTACACATGACTAATATAAATAAGAAATACTTCAGAAACAAACAGACCTTCTTGCTACAATTTTACAAGTTAATCACCAGTCGAGAACAAGTAATGTGAGAATTTTCTTTCACTCAAGGTGGGAATATAAGAAAAAGAGGAGAGGGGGCAGCTTCCTTGAGAGGAAGATTGGAACCACCTTCGAGGACAAAAGAAGTTTGATAGAGCCCGGCAGCAACGCTCCCTGTGGCAACGAAACCCTTTGCTTTCATACCATTCATCTTGGAGGCTTTGTCATACGGCCAATTCGCTCAGATGCAGTCTTTAGATTATGGTTACGCAAGAGAAGACCAGAGTAGTGCCGCGAAGTTTGGCTAATAATATTTAACGGATTAAGGATAAGTCGTCAATATTGTATTGGATAGTTGACTGAGAAAGCATAACCATTTTTCGAGCCTTTCGTAGTTTCATTGTTGTTTTCTTCACACAAAAAAGGACGATTTAGAGTCATGAAGAAAAACTTACAATGCAAAGTACAGTTATACATTTACAGCATTTAAAATAAATAACAACTTCCAAACGTATACTGTAGTTACAAAGTTTACGAGTAGATGATGTTTCGGAGATCATAACTGCCATTTAAATATTTAGTCTTTGGGATCTTGTGAGTTGTTGAAGAACAAATTCGAGACGGCTCAAAGGCCTTGTATCGTGGTTAAAGGTTTTTATTATTATTAATTTAAACTTCAAAATATTCAAACATTAATATGATAATGTTGGCAGTACTTGAGCTAAGTAATATATCTCGTCCCCCACATACTTTGTAAACAAGAAAAACTTTACACAATTTAAGTTTATTTTATACACGAAATATATTAATCAAATAACTATCTATATTGCTCAAACAGTGAAACAAAAGGACCTTTTCCGATAGTTAATTCACTACCACTACTTTTTCCTTTACTTTACTACCACTCCTTTTTATATCGCAATTAAGGTTAGGCTAGGTTAGGTGGCTGCTAAAGTTGATCACAAACTGGTAAATCCAACGATTGACATACCGCCGAATGCACTCTCCGTGTGTAAGTTCTTGGAAAGCGATAAGATAAAGCCATCGATATCGGATTCCTAGCGGTTTAGGAATACCACAGTGGATGTAAAAATGATTGTGGAAGAGTTTTTAGAGCAATAGAATATTTATCAAGTGGTAGCGAATTCACGGGAACAAAAAAAAGGGTAGTGGTAGTGAATTAACGGAAAATATCAAAACAAAAAAGCTGAACATTTGCACGTAGGTTGAAGTAATACTCCTATAACTTCACTCGGCGTTGTTCAAAGGAGAAGTGCACCCCGAACAAAACGCCTACTCTCCTGGATGTCGAAAGTATCTTCAGGTGCTCCAGATGAAAGTTCTTACTGTTTCCGGTACAATGATAAAAGAAAGTGTGGGACAATGCATCGTGTCAAATCGTTTGTCTGTCGCCGCATCCTAGTAGGTGAGGATCCTCACCTGAAGTGCAGAACTGATAAGAGCATCTTCTACGGGAACAAACAAATAGTCAAAACTCGAGGTGGAGGCCTCAGGATGTTCTGGACAACCAACGAATTCCTTGTGATTTAATGATTACAAGACGATTACAGCGCATGAAAAATCATAATACAATTTTGTTGCTTTTGAGAGTCACTTTAATTATTTTAAGTGCCTTAGTTTAGTTTGTATAAAGATAAAACAACAAAATCGCCAACATTTGATATGAAGCGTTCAATTTGTAATAATTCGGCACTAGAGGCGCAATGCTGTAACCCAGCTACTTGGGGACAAAGTGTTGTGGAGATCTCTATAATACTGACACGGCGACCGCTCAATAGTTGCTATTGACGTGGACAATATTAGAGAATCAGGGTCGTCCTTTTGGGTGGTAGGGTCCGGATGTTGTTCAGGGAAGAGAATCAAGTATTTGCCTTGTTACTTAGCTGACAATCAAACCAATACTATGTGGTTTGGATTTTATTGATAAATTTAAATGTTCTTTGTTGACTGTTGTCCTATCAATAAATGACTCTTTCTAAGGAATAGTTTAAGAAATTAGTAACAATGATTATACACTCGTTCATCTACACTGATTCGCCCCTCATATTCACCCATCTCTCTACGATTGGCATCTTAATGATGAATAATTAGTAAGTCTCGGTGATCTGCTTGATGCCTTACTTTAGCTGAAACAATATCTCTGAAACAATATAAACAATTCTCTGTCTCACTTCTACCACTCAGTGCATCTGATTTGCACCAGTGCGTTCAATTAGTTGTTTTTAAAGTGGCCTATCTATAATATAAAACTACTCTACTTGTAGTGAAGATAATAGCAACAAATATAAACTACTTTTAGGGTGAATATCATTTGCACCAGTGCGTTCAATTAGTTGTTTTTAAAGTGGCCTATCTATAATATAAAACTACTCTACTTGTAGTGAAGATAATAGCAACAAATATAAACTACTTTTAGGGTGAATATCAATGACAATCTAATATTGTACTGAACTATAGTACCTGAACAATCTGGTTTGAGCGTTATTCACTTTTTGTTTATACCTCACTATGATTCATAATTTGAAAATAATTCAGGCATAAGTTACGAAGATCAGCTCACAGTTTCTTATAGGAACCAAATATTGACATAGAAATTTGCAAATATATTTTAGTTGAGATGGGATGGAAAGATTGTTGAAAACAGAGGCCGTTTCGTGTGTCTGCCTATAGTAGTGTATTCTTACATATGAGACGCCAACACAAAATTGTGCGTATTTTATGGCGAATATGAATCCGTGTATTCAGAGAAGAAGCTTGCTATGGCAGAAGCCCTGTTATACAGGTGTGGACCAGTGGAAGGATGTAGTGACCCATTGCCTGCGTGCAACGTTAACAAGTTTAGTTCGTGGCAAGTCAATTGGTTATCTACATTATACACTTCTTTTTGTAATTAGTTTATATAAAATATATATAACCAATTATTAAATGTAATTGACACGGTTGTTGCCTGAAAACAAAAATTGGACAACGAATGTCTTTCCAGGAATATAAAGAACATAACAAAGGATCTATATAGTGGCAAGTTAAAAAAATATTATAAATCAGAATCTCTTTATTGACAAATTTTGGTTTGTTAACATAAATGGTAACAAATGGTGTCTTGTCAACTAGTAATTCGTAGTGTAATTGAGTATAACAATTTATATCTGCATTAATTAAAAATGATTTAAAGGTTCAACATTTACAAATCTGTAAACATAAGTATTAAATATGGTAAGTAGGTATATCATGTATATATATACACAGGGTGATTTTTTTAACAGTGCCACCATAGGGATTTTATAAACCGGCATGATACAACATACTTTAAATGTGGAACTTCTCCTACTTTTTCCTCATTAATAAAAATATGACTCATTACAAATGGAGACAACTACTACTTATAAACAATTCAATAACTGGCGTATTTAAGAGTATCTCAGCAATACATACAGACGGCAATACATACAGACTATTCTGTATCTGGCGTATTTAAGAGTGTCTCAGCAATACATACAGACTATTCTGTAACTGGCGTATTTAAGAGTGTCTCAGCAATACATACAGAGTATTCTGTAACATGTGTATTTAAGATTGTCTCAGCTATACATACAGACTATTCTGTAACTGGCGTATTTAAGAGTGTCTCAGCAATACATACAGACTATTCTGTAACTGGCGTATTTAAGAGTGTCTCAGCAATACTTACAGACTATTCTGTATCTGGTGTATTTAAGAGTGTCTCAGCAATACATACAGACTATTCTGTAACTGGCGTATTTAAGAGTGTCTCAGCATTACATACAGACTATTCTGTAACTGGCGTATTTAAGAGTGTCTCAGCAATACATACATACTATTCTGTATCTGGCGTATTTAAGAGTGTCTCAGCAATACATACAGACTATTCCGTAACTGGCGTATTTAAGAGTGTCTCAGCATTACATACAGACTATTCTGTAACTGGCGTATTTAAGAGTGTCTCAGCAATACATACAGACTATTCTGTAACTGGCGTATTTAAGAGTGTCTCAGCAATACATACAGACTATTCTGTAACTGGCGTATTTAAGAGTGTCTCAGCAATACATACAGAGTATTCTGTAACGTGTATTTTAGAGTGTCACAGCAAAACACATAGACAAGCCTCTAAAATGGTGTATTTATGGTAATTAAATGTCTCAGTAATATTTTTAGACAGTGCTGAAATTGGTGAATTTGTAGGACTTCAGTCGTTGGTCTGTTAGTGTTAAGTTCTTTTTAGAGAAAAATACTAGAAAGCCTTAAACAATTTGAAATTTAAATTTTAGAGCCACAGTCATGGCTTGAGTGAATATTTTAGTTTGTAATCCATTGTTTTTTTAGGAAACATGGTGAGGAAATTCAACCACATTCACTTTCTCTCTACCTCTCGGTAGTCAGAGAGTAGTCACCACTAAGTTTATGCAATTCCTTAAAGGGTTAATTTCTTAAATATCTATATGACACATATGTGATCATGTACATTTAAAAGTTAATGTACGTGATCTGTACTGAGAAGGTTTATTATATTAATCCTTATGTTTTGAACATTTAGTGAATGTGAAACATTTCGAAATGTGAAATGAAGTTCGAAGATTCAAAAGTACGTTATTTGCACATAACTTCGACACCGTTTGCTTTTCTTATGACATTGTGATTTTTTTATAATTTATTTTATATTCAAATTAACCTCCATTAATTTTTTTCGTTTGAGTAAACAAATTTTTATCCATTCAAACATTTTGTTAAAAAAAAAACAACTCTATAGTAAATAAAAACTGTTAATGCTATTAATTAATATAATGCTAGAATGTTTATTACAAACATTTTGATAAACCAATTCGACAATGTATAAGGTTTGTACGATCCGACACAAAGCACCCAAGCCAGAACTATTCACCAAGGCCTCCGGCCTTCGGGCCTTGGTTCTGCCTAGGTGCGAGCATTGACCTCTCTGAGCGAAGCGAGAGGCCGATCTGTACGGCTGTTAGCGCTTATATTTACCGTCTCCTTCCTTGGTTTGTGAAAGGGAGACTCCTACAGTGAGAAGGAATCGAAAGGTATACATTCGCTAAATAGACAGCCACATAACCGTTCATCAGGTAAGATTGTTTGTTAAGAGACGTTTCGGCTTATGATTGCTGTACGAGGCAAAACAATTTGTGTTTGGTGGATTAATGTCACTAGAAATATCCGTATATCAATCACTACATGAGGATGTTCTTGTGTTTGGTGGATTAATGTCAATAGAAATATCCGTATATCAATCGCTAAACGAGGATATTCTTGTGTTTGGTGGATTAATGTCACTAGAAATATCCGTATATCAATCACTACATGAGGATGTTCTTGTGTTTGGTGGATTAATCTCACTAGAAATATCCATATATCAATCACTACATGAGGATATTCTTGAGTTTGGTGGATTAATGTCACTAGAAATATACGTATATCAATCCCTACATGAGGATGTTTTTGTGTTTGGTGGATTAATGTCAATAGAAATATCCGTATATCAATCGCTACACGAGGATATTCTTGTGCTTGTGTATTAATGTCACTAGAAATATCCGTATATCAATGGCTACACTAGGCTATTCTTGTGTTTGGTGGATTAATGTTACTAGAAATATCCGTATATCAAGCATGATGATATTCTTGTGTTTGTCCAATACGACGGCTGGAAGATCCCACAATACGTATTTACACGCTAAGGTAGAATAGTCAAATTATACCACGAAAAAAAAGAAAGAGTTCGCTTTCTTATAGCCGTAGCAAACACCTCAAGTTATAAAAAGATGGCAACTAATATACATTTTTATAGAACTGTAGTAATATTTACTACATTTATCCATGAGCATTTGGGGAAAATAAAGAGAAAGACTGACAAGGCACTGGACCTATCATCCCCATACATTACTAACTACTCGACACACGTTCAGCGGACTATTGGATGCGACAGCTGTTCATTTCTTTTCATTCCGACATAAATTATATTCAGTCTTAAATATGACAATAAAGAACTAGATTGGATTCACTACGTAATTAATGATACAATTCTAAATATATGTGAAGTACTGAATTAATAAAAAAGTTTTAGTAAAAAGTAATAGCCCAACAAAATAAGCAAAACTGTTGCTAAATCATTTTGATATCAATCTTTTGAGTTAAAAATTATTGCTAAATGCAAGGAGCAATAAATGAGCTAGGAAAAAACAGCAAATTGAATAGCTTAGAAACGCAAAATCTGACGAAGAGAATAAAATAAAAAATAAATCAAAATAAATGGAATTGCCATAACATTTAATAAGAAGTGAAAAATATTGTTTTGATTCAGAAACTTTCTACTTTTTTATTGTTTCTTTTTAAAACCAGAATAAATGTTGAAAATATTATAAGAACAATAAATAACGTGGTTGAGAAACGGGTCTTTAAACTACACAAGATTTAAATAGAACTTGGAGATGGAATGGGTTTATTTTATTAATTCTGCAAATATTTTATCACCATAGTGTGAGGTGTAATGTAAGCGACACCTTTCCAGATGTTAAACATAATTAAATAGTCAATAAGAACTATCAGATTGTCCTAAATAGTGTTTCACATAGTCTAGTGGGAAACCCGTGCTCGCAGTCAATGGTCTGACAGGCAATGGGAAAGAGGGCTCGATAGCGAGGCTGTTTCCCAGGGCATTACAAAGCATTTGGAGACAGTAGTTAGCCTGGGAGAGTTCAGACATTGCTTCAAGTTGATACGTGGATATCACTGTTGTCTACTTAGTCACTCGTGATTCAATTATAATGTTATACTTTGCTTTGTCTTATGTTAAGCCGCGTTTACACCGATATTGGCAACATTTACACCGGTGTTGACAACATTTACAAAAACCGTACTAAAATGTTCGTCTACATTTGTTGCCAACAATGTTGTCAACACCGAAGATGTTTTGGCAACATTACCCACCAGTAGTCGGTAAAGATCAAACAATGTAAGCTTAAATGTTGACAACAATGTTGACCGGGCTTAAGTGACCCAATACAATGTTGGCAACATTTCTCCTTCCACTGTCCAGTACACGTGGTTGGCCGATGCGGCGTCAATACTCTATTCGGCTGTTCGTGGTAGTATATCTGCTTGTGTTGTTAAAGAGAAAATCAGTATGGACGACCATATAAGTGATTTTGACCAGAGAGGGGTAATATTTTAAGATTGATCGAGCTTATCGTGAGCAACCAGTTCTTTAGAACCACATGGACGCAGACTAAAAAAAGAAAAAAAAAACCTAAAGAACTATACCTTGAATAACATTTCGAGGGAAATAAAAACAACCATTATGGAGGTTGAAAAAAAATATATAAATTATTAGTGGCATAGTTCCATATGGAGCTTATGGCTTATAAAGAGCTAAATGTTGTCAACAAATGTTGACCATTCTACATATTCCATTTGCTGTCAACATGTCGTCAATAATTTGTTGGCAACATTTGATGAAAACGCGGCTTAAAAATGCAAACAAAATATACTGAAATAAAAAATTAATTATTTGAGATATAGAAATTGGCTTGTGCAAATTGAAAATTCGGTTTAGAAATGTGCGACAATTTGGAGGGCGATGTCATAAGAAAAGTCACCCTCACACACATCATTAAGGTATAGATCCAGACATTTTCAATCATTATTTTCTAAACTCTGGGCGTGAAATGGACAATTTTTGATAATAAAACTACAGTAGTTTTATTGCTCTTAAAATTGTTATAGTCCGTATCACTTTCGTGGTCTTCTGTGTCGGACCGTAACAAACTTTGTACACTATGTACAACAGCAGAAGCCGACGTTTCGGCCTCGTTTAGAGTGCCATCTTCAGGGCATCACGCACAAGCACTCGTACAGCTGTGAGTAGTACCGTCATAGTGTACATAGTTTGAAACGATCCGGCCCAAAAGACAATGATATTTATATGGAGTACATTGACTGTGGAAGCTTTACCAGGAAAATTGTTACAGTCATTTACCTATACATTTTTAGATTTAAATCTACGGAAAACTGTAATACAAGGAATTGAATTCTCAGGACTTAAACTCAATACAGAACAAATCTTGATTTGCCGCTACTCATACTCATGCTAATGGGTATTAATTCTTTCAAAATGAACAGTATAATATAATATGCCTCTGCATATGGCTTGGGCTATCTCTTGCAACGATAAAAAGATTATTGTAATCCATTTCATTCTAATGTAGAGTCTCTAGAGCCTTACGTTAATAGTAACTTTAAAAATGTGTGTTTTATTGTTGATTTTATAATTATGTTTGTATTTTGAAATTGAATTAGTAGCTGAAACACTTATAGTTGTTATACACTATGCTTGATATTATTACTGTTTGAATTTTTAATATTTGTTGTACCGTTGTCTTATTTATTTAAATCTTATGTTATTTTTTATCGATTTTCAATACTTAGCGTTGATGTGAGCTCAAAATTAATATGGTCTTGTTGGTCTTCTTGTTTCTGAATAATCTGTCGCTAGTTTTTTATTATCTTATTGATAATACGTGTAATGGTGGAATTGCTTCAGGCTACTCAAATCATTTATTAAATGACTTGTCCTAGCTGAGATGTGAAACTTATTAGTACATTGAACGGATCTTTAGTGTTGATTATGTAGACTTAGACGACATGACGAGTCGCCTCCAATAGATGATGTGGGCTTCAAGAGATGACGGTGTGTGGGTGAGCTCACAAAGAAGGAAACAGGTCACATTCAATGTGTGTAGAGTAGTTAATTCTCCATTTTGCCATAAAATTGCAGGGCCAACACCTCTTCAGTCCCTCCTTTTACCCCTCAAATACTCAAGGATAACTCTAGTAATTATTACTTCACATTTATAAAGATGTAAATAAGTTGTAATCTACTTATAATTGTCTCTGAGGCGTTCGCTTCGGCCAAAAAAAAAGTGACCTCTGTTTCCTTTTCTCTGTGGTGAGTCACAATGAACTCATGTGTATTTATTATACAGTTAGTTTAATTACTTATATTCCGAACGGATCCTTCAACTTGTTTAGTGGGTCGTGGGTAATAATTGTAATGGGAAATAGATAAAGGCAATTAAAGCAAGTGCTCGACACCACACCATTGAGGACCCCAGTGAAAACGAAAGTAGGCAAGTCGAGAGAAACAACCAGAATTAGAGAAGTAGGTCTTACCGTTGGGAAAGCCGGTAAGTGTAAACCTGTTGCAATTACTATAATGGAGTGGGCTCCCGACTTGGTCAACCTGGCTCCCTAGAAGGAATGACATGGGCACAGAGGCTGTAGAACTTTCTTCAATTGTCAATCAATTCTATGGTGTAAGTTGTACTCGGCCGTAAACCCCTAGATTCATGTTTTAAGGCCCTATCTTGATTCACAAGAATAAGATGAATTAAATTTGTCTTTGTTAGGCAAACAACAGAGAGAAGGGAAACAGAGGTCATATCCAATAATGCGTTAAATGTGTGTCATGTTAGTGAGTCGAGTAGTTTTTGCCATGCGATGACAGGACCAGCACCTTGTTCGTCCCTCCAGTTGATGACGGCAATCTTTCATTAATATTAATATATATATATATATATATATATATATATATATATATATATATATATATATATATATATATTTCAAAACAAGGGGTTGAAATTACAGAGAACAAACAAGTATCTAATCAATTAATAATAAATGGAAGCAATCCATCTGTATTAAGATCTACATTTGATTATGCAGGTTACTTTTTCGTATGTAAAAATACTCCAATTGGTTGGAAAAAAACCACTCATAGATAACATTCATGTAATAGATGAATAATCAAAATCTTTTTATATATTATCCTATAACATAATCCAATTAATTTCATTAAACACCTCCATTGAACATTTACACAATTGTAAAATGCAATCGGAAAATTGCTTTGCATGCATTATGTGTAGTACTCATTCATTCTTTAATTCATATGGACAATAACGATATAATGTAGAAATTAGAAAAATAAATGAGATTTTAGGATTTTACTGTTAAAACTGATATAAATTTGGGCTCGCCAAATGTGACCAGCCACAAGATATTTAAACTTATTTTAGAGACTTTAATTTTTGCTCAACCTTATTATTCGTGTATAATTGCCTTGTACTGTATCACAGATCAGAATGAATAGAGGTCGCATCCAATAGTGAGGTGAATGTGTGTCGAGTAGTTATTTCTCAATTTTTCCATGTGGATGGCAAGGCCAGAACCGTGATAGTCCCTCCTTTTATTCTGCCAAATCCTCAAGGATAAACGAAGTAACTATTACTAAAGATGTATTAGTCGAAATATATCCATAATTACCACTGAAGCGTTAAATGTGGCCATAATAAAGTGACCAGTTTTTTCTTCTCTATCAAATCAAATAAAAAATCAAAAATCAAAATCACTTTTATTTGCCATACTAACAACAATTTATCATTGACAAAGTCATAATCATGGCATACAAGCCATGTCCAGGTAGTGTAATATTATAATTCTATATAATAATATATATTACTTAATATGTAATAGATCAGAAGTTTTCTAATGTGGTTGCAAAAAGGTCCTCCAGACAATAAAAGGGATTCTTTAAAAGCTATAAATAAAGTCGTTTTTTAAATTGTTTCAAAGGATAACTGTTGACTTCTGTTTCAAAATAGTTATAGATTTTTAAGGACATTACTATGTGGCTGTTATGAGTTTTACTTAACCGACGATTAACTAATTCAGTGGCGTTTTTGTTACGGGTATTATAACTATGGAAAGATTGTTTGATATTTAGTAAAGTCGGATTGCAGCAAATGTAATTAGTTAAAATCAAGTATGTATAAATTTACTACTGTTTGAATTTCTAGATTAATAAATAGAGGTTTACAGTGATCTCTAATGGCTGAATTGCTGAGATTCCAGATTGCTTTTTTTGTATCAGTAGTAGCTACTGTATTCTTGGACAGTTACCTAAAAATACTCTGAAAATATGAGAAATAAGCTGTTTTAACATAATGTTGTGGCACAACATCATTTAATTTTTTTAAAAGGTAAACAACTCGTGAAAGTCGTGCACTTAAATAATCAATATGAAAATTCCACGTTAATCGATCATCAATGAATAAACCTAAAAACTTAATGGAGCTATTAAATTTAGAAGGAAGATTACTTGGATTAAATTTAAGGTTAAATAGATATTTTTAGTTTTTTCTTCATTCAACAAGAAACCGTTTGAACAAAACCAGTCTGAGGCAGGTTCTAAAGTTTCATTATTCAGAGTGTTAAGATTACTTATATTGTCACTGATATTCAGAAAAGTCGTATCGTCTGCGTGAAGAATTGTATTTGAGTCAACAGAGGAGTCAATAACAGTGGGAAGGTCATTTACATAAATTAAGAAGAGAAGGGGCCCCAAAACTGAGCCTTGTGGTACACCCCATTCCACTTCCACCTCATTAGATTTTCTACCATTGATACAGACGATCTACTTGCGATTAGTAAGATATGATTTTATAAATTTGGAAAAGGAGTCAGAGAAGCCATAGTACGCTAGTTGTTTAGTGAGAATTTCTTTATCAAAAGAGTCAAAGGCCCTACTCAAATCACAGAAAGTGGCCTGTGCTAGGGACCTTTTCTCAAAACATACATGAATTTGTCTAACTAAACTGTCTAATGCATTAAAGGTAGACTTTCCTTTTCGGAAACCAAATTGTGACTGGTTTAAGATATTTTGGTTTTCCAGAAAACTGCATACTTGATCGTAAACCATAGTTCTATGCCATGAATGACGATCTGGGATTATTTGTGAATTTCTTTAACTATCGTATGTATTTTTAAAACGTTACAGTGCTGGGAACCATATAAAGAACACGAATACTTCTACCTAAAACAGCCTACATATAAAGTGGGTAAACCATCCAGAAAAATTGAAATGATTCTAAAAAGTGATTGATCTGCAGTTGGGTTAAACACTCCCCTTAAAATGATGAAAGAGAGAAGAAACTACCTTGAAGGATATTCAAAATTAATTATACAATATATTATAATGTTATAATATTGAGAATAAATACATAAAAGAACAGCTTAAAGCCACCACGGAAAGAAATATGACACGGAAAGGAAGTTTGGTAGGCTTAGTCGGCAAAGTAGCTTACCAGGCAACAGTAACTTTATACGATGATTGAGATACAGTACCAGTTTACTCTTATAAGGACAATCAGAACCAGTTTTGAAAAACTTCAAGGTCTGAGAAAGCTTAAAGACTGCATGAGTTTTCAGAGCATGGATAATGCGATCTTGATCAGCATCAACAGATATTGTCTTAGACCTAACTCTTCTTCACAAATTCGTGTGAACCGAAAAAGGGTTTAAGAAAGGGATGTAAACATTGTTAGAACTAAATGTGATAGCAGTTATCTATAGAAACTTTGAATCAAATTTTCTGAGATTTGAGAATAATGTTCTCCAAGAGCCAAGAGTAGACTCATTACTGGGTTAGAAACTGGAAGGTCATCAAAATGAACTTGTAGAACAAATCAGTACATCATTAGTTTATGTTACAGGGTAACACGCAAACTGACTGTCAATACAGGTAACATTTAAGAAGTGAGCTCTATAGCCTCAGCATTAACGTGGTTTGGAGGAATTTAGTTTTACGTCCTTAATTTATATATCACATAGTTAGAGAATTTGTGAAGCAGCTGGAGTTGGGAATACGATTCCTCTGACAAGAATCTCATTGTCTAACCCTAAGTGGATATGGTCTTGAGAACATGCTCTTCAAAAACTGAAGTCGAGGCCATATGCTTTTAAACTATAGGATCCGAAGTATTATTATTTGTAAGACAAATCGTACAGTACTACAAGCGTGAAGACGATAACTCGAACACTAGAAAGAATCTCTTATAAACTGACCCTGCTGGACTAAACCTAATCCCACAAGGTTGTGTTCAAGAAAATAAGTATTGCAAATCTATAAATCATTTTGACTACAGAAAATGATTTTACAATTTATAATCATTACATATTTTGTGATTAAATTTCTATTATATTGTTAAAAAAGACCTTCGTTTATCTTTTTTCATTACAAATTTAAATTTCTTTTTCCAATTATTTTCACGATATCTGATTAAAAAATTCACAGTTGAAATTATCTCCGACCCACCTAGAACGAAAAAATAAGGTTAAGCATGAGTGAGTAGGATGCTGAGAGACTTTCTACTGGCGCTGGGAAGATTGTAAAAGGTTACTGGCATCACGAGCCATGAGGCAAGACCACGACGAAGTACAGCGTGACACCTGCGATGTTAAAAGTGGCTGCAGAGTGGATTACTGGCAGACGATGTATATTTGGAGGATATTTATCTGATCAAGTTAAATGCCATTGAAAATTACACTGTTAATTTATTCATGTTCTTGGTAGAATTTGACTAAAGTACCTCATAACACGACATAAGTCTATCTTCAATTTTTGTTGTTGATTATAATATGACAGAATCTGCTTTTATTTTTTTTGCAAACTAGCTTTAACCAATTCAAAGAAAGACGAATAGTCTGCTCAAGCCAATCAGTTGCCATACACACACACGCGCATTAACTGCCATTTACTCTAAACGAAATACATTTCAACCAAGTGCTTGGAGAAAGGGATGAAGAAAGATAGAGAGAGGAAGACGCTAGCGTTACCTGTGAAACACCCAACAGAACTAATTTCACTGAAAAGAAAACCCGGCTTCACGTGACCCATAAGGGTGGGTACTTGTTCCTATATTTAATACTTTGGCATTTGAAAATGATATATAATTATGTTTGTTTCAGTGACTTTTTCGTGTAGAAGTTCAATCTAAGTGGAAAAAACGAGATAATTGACACATTTAGGCCTCGTACTATGTCACAGCCGACTGCAGTTAACCTTTGATTTTTGGTTTGTAAACCGGTATTCTGTAGAAGATGCCAATTTATACTGATCAGGCTCAAAATGAACTGGTAATATCAAGCTGACTTTGTTTTTTAGGTCATGGCTTAAGAATATTTGCGTGTTACGTCTGTGTATACACAATATTTTTGTACATTAAAGGTAGGTTGGAGGGTCAGTACGTATGCAGCTGTATGGGTGGGTCAATACCTTTGTACGTATGTGGGTGTGTTGGAGAGTTAATATATTCATAGCGATATTTTAGCTGTGGTATGTTAATTTTTCTCTCTAATTTCAGTCATATTTTTAATGTATTTTCAAGTCATGGTGAAATAATTACTAGAACGAGGAAACGGATATGAACAATGCGATTTATATAGAATCGAAATAAAGTTAGACGTAGTTTTATATACATCCCCGTAATATCGGCACTTAAATGTTTAAAGTTTGGTTAGTGGAGCGTATTTAGCGTTAATTGGGTTGCTGTTTCCTGTTCACTTCATTTTTCAGACCTCTTGCTACGTGCTTTACGGCATGTCAACCAGAAAGTTCGCACAAGCGAATAAATTGTGCTGAAATGTGTAACTGGCAGGTAATAAGGGCCCGTTTGAACTGCTTGTTTGTTACTGCTTCTTTAATAGGTACGGTTGGTTGATATCGACCCGCTACCCTCGATACAATCTACCCTTTGACATGTGACCGAGTAATTAGCTAAGCGAAGAAAACATTCCACGTTAACCGAGTTGACTGTATAGTGTAAATAATATTTAAATTAATATATATCAACTTATGCGATATGTTTAAAAATAATTCTACTTAAGTATAACGACTGAATGTTATAGTTTTTTTTTCAATATCTACAAAATAATTTACTTTTTGTTAATTTTGAACATTACATAAAATGGGTTTTGTCCATAAGATTAGATGATATACATAGAACACAACTTGGATTTTCATATATTCCGAAGCGATGAAGATACTTTCCAATGCAGTCACGTCCTGTTTTCAGACGGAAAGCAACAACAGCATTTTTCTTGGAAAATTTGGAATATCATTTAAATCATCTCATGATTTGTTTTTTATTTAGTTTTTTAAGGTAATTTGGAAATACATTTTTATAGAATATTTAATTTTGCTCTTTGCTTGATAGAAATGATAGGAAGGAGTTGTATTGTTTTGTTAGGGTATACTTTATGTTGCTTGTGTTTAGCTAATTGTCAACTAATTCATTTCCTTTGATATAAAAATGTGAAGGAATCCATTTGAAAATAAAATTTCTATTTTGATCACTTACATTTTTAAGAAAATTTTCTGCATTCCATCAGTTCTTTTGATTATATATTTGTATCATTTAAATTACTTAAATTGCTGATTTAGAGTCACAAAAAAAGACAATGTTTCTAGATTGTATATATTCATGAACAAATTTTATTTAGGGCTAATTTAATTGCAGTATTATTTCGTCAATATGTCACATGGCGGATGTTCTCTCTTTTGAAGTATATGAAGGGAAAATAAGAGTATAATAACATTTTGGGATTGTTGTTGTTTCTTCGAGAAAATGGAGAAAAAGAAGTAGCTGACCTGATAATATACTATCACTCTTCACTAAGGATTATAGTTTAGTGCACAGTAGTTAACGTTGTTAGAGATTAAATACACAAACATCATAGTCATATTGTGTCATTGAAACTGTTTCTCAGAGTGGGAAAAAGGTGGACAATGATACACCGGTTGCTTTCTCCTTCGGCCTTGAGAGACGCCACGGCAAACCCTAGAGAGCCGCCATAGTGGAAACTCCCCTGAGATCGTCAGGCAGGAGTGAAACAAGTCCAGGGTCGTGGCCATTCATGGGTGTCTTGAAGAAGTCAAGTGACAGTAGGTAAGGAGTCGGAACTGTTTGTTGGAGGTATTTACAGTATACATCATTCGGTAGCCACAGCGCTATAGGGGAAGTCAAGTGACAGTAGGTAAGGAGTCGGAACTGTCTGTTGGAGGTATTTACAGTATACATCATTCGGTACCCGCAGCGCTTTAGGGGAAGTCAAGTGACAGTAGGTAAGGAGTCGGAACTGTCTGTTGGAGGTATTTATAGTATACATCATTCGGTACTCACAGCACTGTAGGGGAAGTCAAGTGACAGTAGGTAAGGAGTCGGAACTGTCTGTTGGAGGTATTTACAGTATACATCATTCGGTACTCACAGCACTGTAGGGGAAGTCGTGACAGTAGGTAAGGAGTTGGAACTGTCTGTTGGAGGTATTTACAGTATACATCATTCGGTACTCACAGCACTGTAGGGGAAGTCGTGACAGTAGGTAAGGAGTTGGAACTGTCTGTTGGAGGTATTTACAGTATACATCATTCGGTACTCACAGCACTGTAGGGGAAGTCGTGACAGTAGGTAAGGAGTCGGAACTGTCTGTTGGAGGTATTTACAGTATACATCATACGGTACTCACAGAACTGTAGAGGAAGTCAAGTGACAGTAGGTAAGGAGTCGGAACTGTCTGTTGGAGGTATTTATAGTATACATCATTTGGTACTCACAGCACTGTAGGGGAAGTCAAGTGACAGTAGGTAAGGAGTCGGAACTGTCTGTTGGAGGTATTTATAGTATACATCATTCGGTACTCACAGCACTGTAGGGGAAGTCAAGTGACAGTAGGTAAGGAGTCGGAACTGTCTGTTGGAGGTATTTACAGTATACATCATTCGGTACTCACAGCACTGTAGGGGAAGTTGTGACAGTAGGTAAGGAGTTGGAACTGTCTGTTGGAGGTATTTACAGTATACATCATTCGGTAGCCACAGCACTGTAGGGGAAGTCAAGTGACAGTAGGTAAGGAGTCGGAACTGTTTGTTGGAGGTATTTACAGTATACATCATTCGGTAGCCACAGCACTGTAGGGGAAGTCAAGTGACAGTAGGTAAGGAGTCGGAACTGTCTGTTGGAGGTATTTATAGTATACATCATTCGGTAGCCACAGCACTATAGGGGAAGTCAAGTGACAGTAGTTAAGGAGTCGGAACTGTCTGTTAGAGGTATTTATAGTATACATCATTCGGTACTCACAGCACTATAGGGGAAGTCGTGACAGTAGGTAAGGAGTTGGAACTGTCTGTTGGAGGTATTTACAGTATACATCATTAGGTACTCACAGCGCTATAGGGGAAGTCGTGACAGTAGGTAAGGAGTTGGAACTGTCTGTTGGAGGTATTTACAGTATACATCATTCGGTACTCACAGCACTGTAGGGGAAGTCAAGTGACAGTAGGTAAGGAGTCGGAACTGTCTGTTGGAGGTATTTTGATATACATCATTCGGTACTCACAGCGCTATAGGGGAAGTCGTGACAGTAGGTAAGGAGTTGGAACTGTCTGTTGGAGGTATTTACAGTATACATCATTCGGTACTCACAGCACTGTAGGGGAAGTCAAGTGACAGTAGGTAAGGAGTCGGAACTGTCTGTTGGAGGTATTTATAGTATACATCATTCGGTACTCACAGCGCTATAGGGGAAGTCAAGTGAGAGTAGGTAAGGAGTCGGAACTGTCTGTTGGAGGTATTTATAGTATACATCAATCGGTAGCCACAGCGCTATAGGGGAAGTCAAGTGACAGTAGGTAAGGAGTCGGAACTGTTTGTTGGAGGTATTTTGATATACATCATTCGGTACTCACAGCACTGTAGGGGAAGTCAAGTGACAGTAGGTAAGGAGTCGGAACTGTTTGTTGGAGGTATTTACAGTATAAATAATTCGGTAGCCACAGCGCTATAGGGGAAGTCAAGTGACAGTTGGTAAGGAGTCGGAACTGTCTGTTGGAGGTATTTGATATACATCATTCGGTACTCACAGCACTGTAGGGGAAGTCAAGTGACAGTAGGTAAGGAGTCGGAACTGTCTGTTGGAGGTATTTATAGTATACATCATTCGGTACTCACAGCACTATAGGGGAAGTCGTGACAGTAGGTAAGGAGTTGGGACTGTCTGTTGGAGGTATTTACAGTATACATCATTCGGTAGCCACAGCACTGTAGGGGAAGTCAAGTGACAGTAGGTAAGGAGTCGGAACTGTCTGTTGGAGGTATTTATAGTATACATCATTCGGTACTCACAGCACTATAGGGGAAGTCGTGACAGTAGGTAAGGAGTTGGAACTGTCTGTTGGAGGTATTTACAGTATACATCATTCGGTACTCACGGCACTGTAGGGGAAGTCGTGACAGTAGGTAAGGAGTCGGAACTGTCTGTTGGAGGTATTTTGATATACATCATTCGGTACTCACAGCGCTATAGGGGAAGTCAAGTGACAGTAGGTAAGGAGTCGGAACTGTCTGTTGGAGGTATTTCCAGTATACATCATTCGGTACTCACAGCACTGTAGGGGAAGTCAAGTGACAGTAGGTAAGGAGTCGGAACTGTCTGTTGGAGGTATTTTGATATACATCATTCGGTACTCACAGCGCTATAGGGGAAGTCGTGACAGTAGGTAAGGAGTTGGAACTGTCTGTTGGAGGTATTTACAGTATACATCATTCCGTACTCACAGCACTGTAGGGGAAGTCGTGACAGTAGGTAAGGAGTCGGAACTATCTGTTGGAGGTATTTACAGTATACATCATTCGGTACTCACAGCACTGTAGGGGAAGTCAAGTGACAGTAGGTAAGGAGTTGGAACTGTCTGTTGGAGGTATTTACAGTATACATAATTCGGTACTCACAGCACTGTAGGGGAAGTCAAGTGACAGTAGGTAAGGAGTCGGAACTGTCTGTTGGAGGTATTTTGATATACATCATTCGGTACTCACAGCGCTATAGGGGAAGTCATGACAGTAGGTAAGGAGTTGGAACTGTCTGTTGGAGGTATTTACAGTATACATCATTCAGTACTCACAGCACTGTAGGGGAAGTCAAGTGACAGTAGGTAAGGAGTCGGAACTGTCTGTCGGAGGTATTTATAGTATACATCATTCGGTAGCCACAGCGCTATAGGGGAAGTCAAGTGACAGTAGGTAAGGAGTCGGAACTGTCTGTTGGGGTATTTATAGTATACATCATTCGGTACTCACAGCGCTATAGGGGAAGTCAAGTGACAGTAGGTAAGGAGTCGGAACTGTCTGTTGGAGGTGTTTACAGTATACATCATTCGGTACTCACAGCACTGTAGGGGAAGTCAAGTGACAGTAGGTAAGGAGTCGGAACTGTCTGTTGGAGGTATTTATAGTATACATCATTCGGTAGCCACAGCGCTATAGGGGAAGTCAAGTGACAGTAGGTAAGGAGTCGGAACTGTCTGTTGGGGTATTTATAGTATACATCATTCGGTACTCACAGCGCTATAGGGGAAGTCAAGTGACAGTAGGTAAGGAGTTGGAACTGTCTGTTGGAGGTATTTACAGTATACATCATTCGGTACTCACAGCACTGTAGGGGAAGTCAAGTGACAGTAGGTAAGGAGTCGGAACTGTCTGTTGGAGGTATTTATAGTATACATCATTCGGTACTCACAGCGCTATAGGGGAAGTTAAGTGACAGTAGGTAAGGAGTCGGAACTGTCTGTTGGAGGTATTTATAGTATACATCATTCGGTAGCCACAGCGCTATAGGGGAAGTCAAGTGACAGTAGGTAAGGAGTCGGAACTGTCTGTTGGAGGTATTTACAGTATACATCATTCGGTACTCACAGCACTGTAGGGGAAGTCAAGTGACAGTAGGTAAAGAGTTGGAACTGTCTGTTGGAGGTATTTACAGTATACATCATTCGGTACTCACAGCACTGTAGGGGAAGTCAAGTGACAGTAGGTAAGGAGTCGGAACTGTCTGTTGGAGGTATTTTGATATACATCATTCGGTACTCACAGCGCTATAGGGGAAGTCGTGACAGTAGGTAAGGAGTTGGAACTGTCTTTTGGAGGTATTTACAGTATACATCATTCGGTACTCACAGCACTGTAGGGGAAGTCAAGTGACAGTAGGTAAGGAGTCGGAACTGTCTGTCGGAGGTATTTATAGTATACAACATTCGGTAGCCACAGCGCTATAGGGGAAGTCAAGTGACAGTAGGTAAGGAGTCGGAACTGTCTGTTGGAGGTATTTACAGTATACATCATTTGGTACTCACAGCACTGTAGGGGAAGTCAAGTGACAGTAGGTAAGGAGTCGGAACTGTCTGTTGGAGGTATTTATAGTATACATCATTCGGTACTCACAGCGCTATAGGGGAAGTCAAGTGACAGTAGGTAAGGAGTCGGAACTGTCTGTTGGAGGTATTTATAGTATACATCATTCGGTAGCCACAGCGCTATAGGGGAAGTCAAGTGACAGTAGGTAAGGAGTCGGAACTGTCTGTTGGGGTATTTATAGTATACACCATTTGGTACTCACAGCGCTATAGGGGAAGTCAAGTGACAGTAGGTAAGGAGTTGGAACTGTCTGTTGGAGGTATTTACAGTATACATCATTCGGTACTCACAGCACTGTAGGGGAAGTCAAGTGACAGTAGGTAAGGAGTCGGAACTGTCTGTTGGAGGTATTTATAGTATACATCATTCGGTACTCACAGCGCTATAGGGGAAGTCAAGTGACAGTAGGTAAGGAGTCGGAACTGTCTGTTGGAGGTATTTATAGTATACATCATTCGGTAGCCACTGCGCTATAGGGGAAGTCAAGTGACAGTAGGTAAGGAGTCGGAACTGTCTGTTGGGGTATTTTGATATACATCATTCGGTACTCACAGCACTGTAGGGGAAGTCAAGTGACAGTAGGTAAGGAGTCGGAACTGTTTGTTGGAGGTATTTACAGTATACATCATTCGGTAGCCACAGCGCTATAGGGGAAGTCAAGTGACAGTAGGTAAGGAGTCGGAACTGTCTGTTGGAGGTATTTTGATATACATCATTCGGTACTCACAGCGCTATAGGGGAAGTCGTGACAGTAGGTAAGGAGTTGGAACTGTCTGTTGGAGGTATTTACAGTATACATCATTCGGTAGCCACAGCATTGTAGGGGAAGTCGTGACAGTAGGTAAGGAGTCGGAACTGTCTGTTGGAGGTATTTACAGTATACATCATTCGGTACTCACAGCACTGTAGGGGAAGTCAAGTGACAGTAGGTAAGGAGTCGGAACTGTCTGTTGGAGGTATTTACAGTATACATCATTCGGTACTCACAGCACTGTAGGGGAAGTCAAGTGACAGTAGGTAAGGAGTCGGAACTGTCTGTTGGAGGTATTTACAGTATACATCATTCGGTACCCACAGCGCTATAGGGGAAGTCAACCTAAATTGAGGCGGCCGAGGGTCTAAGACCTGAACACCGCCTATCTCCCTGCCGTAAACAAATTAGTCAAGGTTGCAAGCACACGCAAGTTGAAATTTGAACTTTTATTAATTGAAATTTCAATTGAAAATTATTACTATCATTGAAATCCAATAAATTTGTTAATACATGTTAGTTTTTCTTACAAATTATTTGGAAAAATTTTAAGAATTTCCATAAACCAACATGAATTAACTGTCGAGCATTTCACGTTAAATGTATCGTAAATATTACCCGTACTACAAAAATTCTTTTATTCATTGATAAAAATTATTATCTTCAATAATCAATCTTCTTACAAAGTACAATGTAATATATTTTTTAAATTTATTAATTCTTGAGACGCCGATCATCAAGATATGGGTGAATATGGATTTAGAATGAGTGTGATGAGTGTCGATGAGCGAATGTCGTCATTGTTACCAACTAAGGCCGACTATTTCTTAGAAAGTGTCATTCATTAGTAGCCCAATGACAAATGGACGGCCGGTGGTAATCAGCTGTTATATAGATTACTTATAGATTAAGTACAATAAAAAGTCTAATAATAAAACTTCCTCTCTGAGCTTCTGTAGGCTTGAGAATGCCGGTTACATAGTAGGGCCTATATAACTCAGCTACTTAGGAACAAAGTGTTGTAGAGATTGTAGGCGATAGGTGTTATGATCGGCACGGCATAATGGTTACTATCGGTGTGGGCAGTTCTAGATAAGTCTGGGATGTCCGTGCTGAAGTCTGGCTTGTCAAGTTGCTGAAAATGGCCCTTCCTGAGTATAAGTCGAACTCAGTTAGTTATAAGAATACCTAAACTCAAGTCATTCATACTCATCTAAGTTGGTCTTAAAATGCTCATAAAGTTGTACCGGCGTCGTAAATCTCAATAACCTAAATGTATCAATTCGTAAAATTTTTATTTAAAATGGTACATATCAAAACGTCCAGATGGACAAACAAATATTAAAATGATCTTCCATAATAAAGCTAAACCCAATGAGCCAAGCTGTCTTATATCTTCAATATCACTATCGTGTTCTTCTGGGTCCGACCACGTTAAACTATGTACAACATCAGGAGCCGACGTTTCGGCCTCGTTTTAGAGTTCCATCTTCAGGGCTACGTAAAAGAACTAGCACACGTAGAATTACTAACAGTTCTACGTGTGTTAGTGCTTTTACGTAGCCCTGAGGCACGTGCTAGCCGTGCTACTTTATAGAGTAGCCGTGTGGCACTCTATAACGAGGCCGAAACGTCGGCTCCTGATGTTGTATTTAGTGAACATAGTTTGACGCGGTCGGACCCAGAAGACCACAATAGTGATATTGATTATATTGACCGTGGAAGCTTCTCCAGGAAAATTATCTTATATCTTATTTATGAATTTTTTGAACACCAGCTAAACCCTCTTTGAATTAATGAAAGAGGCCCTCCGTGATCATGTGATCCATTGTTTGGATACGTCCTCCACAGTCACATAACTGATCTGGTGTCAATCCTCATTTATAGTTTACAGTTGCCAACATCTGCCTACGTCAGTTCGAAAATGATCTAGCAAGGATATCCAATCTACGAAACTTTTTGGATCGACTATAATCATTTTATTTAATCAGCTGTCCTGGCTATTAGAAGTAATCAGATGTAGTAATTTTAAAAGAAAAGAGAAATTAACCTTCTATACTAAGGCTTAGGATCTACCAATATGAAGCCTATTGTTAAACATGTTTGTAAAAAAATAAATAATTCAGCATCATAATTTGATCTTGACAAGGAAGGTGTGAGCTTTCTATTTTAATTGAAGAGCAATTAAAATATTAATATATTGTTGGTCTTAATTTTTATGTTCTTAGGACAGTTAATAATTTGAACTGAACATGATGCAATCAATAAACATATTACACGATTTTTAAAAAACTAATTGCAAAGAGAAACAATCACATTTTACAAGGTATCAAACTCTACACACATTTTGTTACCACGAAAAAAATATTAACTCTTGTTTGATGATTTGTTTGGAATATATATTGAATGGACTTTTCACGGACGTTTTGTCATATTATTCAGAGAGGCATGCATAGACAGTGTTGTGAGGTATTTGAGAAGGCACGATTGATGGATGGTTGTAAATGACAGTCGAGGCGAGAGTCCAAGGGTAGGCTAAAATACTTTACCTGCCAACTCTAAATATTTTTGTAGGGGTTTCATTATGAATGGTCTCTCGCTCTGACTTAGTCCAGGCGAAGTTTGATAAGGAACATTTAAAGTTTCATTTATATATTAACAGACAGCCCTTAATTTGCTACGGGGTGGTTCTCCACGCTTCCCCATTCGGTTATCTCTAAACCATCAAATCAATATAAAACTCAGCCTGTTCCCATTCTCCTAGATAGCACAGTTTTACAGCCTAGAACCTCCTATATTTTACTTTGGAGGGTTGCAGAATAGTGCAATAATGAGTTAGTAGAAATAACATTAAAATATCACAATGAAAATCAAATTAGCCAATCTTTTGGGTCATAACTAGAATATATATTTTCTAGTGACAACCACGTCAAGGTTTCGCTCATACTGTGGAAGCATCCTCAGTGACGCGGGTTTCACTAGAAAATGACACCGGCCGCTTATCTAAGACTATTGTGTCATATTTATCTTTTATATGAGCGGTTTGAAATATATTATTAAATTAATGACATTGTTACTCTTATGGGAAAGGGAAAGGTTGGGGGGCTGTATCTACCCCTTAGAAAGGTTGGGGGCTGTATCTACCCCTTAGAAAGGTTGGGGGCTGTATCTACCCCTTAGAAATGGTTTTTCGTCAAGTGGTTTCCTAGTGGATATCTATCCTACTAATGCTAACTTCCCTCTAAATTCCATCCAAATCCGTTCAGTGGTTTTGAGATGAGTGAGTATATCGGTTTTTAATTGTTTAATATTAAGATTGTGTTATATTTATTATTTATTGTACTTATATTTGACGGTGTATATTGTCATAATATTTACATTCCATCACGCATGTGACTATGCTATTGGAGGGGGTTGAGTAGAAGTATGGTCTTATTTTTTTCTTATAATCGCATAATAACATACAATGCAATAGTCAACCGAAGTACCTATTAAATGTTGTATCATTTTATATTTTAGAATATATATATATAACCATTCGTTAAACAAGATTTGACTTATTTAGTAGTCCTATTATAAATCGGTGGATAGATTAAAAACAATAAAATAATACCAGTGCATAATATTTGAAAAATACATTTGTTGTCAGGATACTGTTATAATCAACAATAAAAATGTCTCATTTATTAACTAGCACAATCTGGCATTTAGCTTAATAATTTCTAGACGATTTTTATGATGATTATATAGATCAAATCAGAAATATTTGTTGTTATTATATACAGTTTTTATTAATTAGTAATTTGATTTAAGATACGTCATATTTTTTTTAATTTTAGGGTGGGTTAACACCAAGACTAGGCATATTACTATATTTGGTAGCCGTCCCAAATTGAATAAAATACTAAATATTGTGTTCCTTTTCTATTAAAACGTGATATTATTCACACAAATAATAGTTTATGACTACTTCAATAATGATAACAGTTAATTTTGTTATTATTTGGGTGTTACTCATTTCTATTTACAAGGGAAGTTTTATAATTAAACGTACTCGTTACATATGCTGACTGCTCAAACTGTTATTCCTTTATCCAAGTAGATGCAATGAAACACTTGGAAACGCTCCTGTGACAGTAATAAATATTCTCAGTGGAGCATTCAAGATTAATGATATAGCTAAGAGTACAGTTATTCGAACAAGCCTTGAATCTTCCTCAAGAAAGGAAAGTCAGTACTCTGTGTATCGTCTTTGGCGGGACTCTCAAGGTCAGCCAGTCTCTGGTCAGCTGACTACTACATAGACCTCCGAGGAAATACTTGTAGTGCAGTAAGTGCTAAATGTATAATCGTCCTAGCGTAATCAACAGAAGTTAGAACTATTAGAAGCATATCATATTATTATATGTATAATCGTCCTAGCGTAATCAACAGAAGTTAGAACTATTAGAAGCATATCATATTATTATAATTAGGAGGTAATAGTGGCAAGCTTGAAAGGGCCACAACTAAAAACAGCTGCATACAAAGATAAAAAAATGCTAACTTAGTTTCTTCAAAGTTAGCAGTAAGTTTGACGAAATGAAAATATACAAGTACTTATTCGTTAGGAAAGGTGTGAGTTCAGAGTGATACGACATCCTTGATCTATGAAAATATATAGACAATCAGTTAGATTTGATGCTGTCATGTGATATCGTATAGCAGCAATACGACATCCTTGTATATGAAAATATATATATACACAGTTGAATTTGATGCTGTCATGTGATGTTGTCGTTATAGCTGTAATACGACATCCTTGTATATGAAAATATATAGGGACACTGTTTTTTATCATCCTGTCAAGTGATGTTAACTTCCAGCAGTAATACGATATCCATGTTGTATCAAAATATATAGGAACACTGTTTTATACCATCGTGTCAAGTGACGATGACTTCCAGCAGTAATACGATATCCATTTTGTATCAAAATATATAGGGACACTGTTTTATACCATCGTGTCAAGTGATGATGACTTCCAGCAGTAATACGATATCCATGTTGTATCAAAATATATACGGACACTGTTTTATACCATCGTGTCAAGTGACGATGACTTCCAGCAGTAATACGATATCCATTTTGTATCAAAATATATAGGGACACTGTTTTATACCATCGTGTCAAGTGATGATGACTTCCAGCAGTAATACGATATCCATGTTGTATCAAAATATATAGGGACACTGTTTTATACCATCGTGTCAAGTGACGATGACTTCCAGCAGTAATACTATATCCATTTTGTATCAAAATATATAGGGACACTGTTTTATACCATCGTGTCAAGTGATGATGACTTCCAGCAGTCATACGATATCCATGTTGTATCAAAATATATAGGGACACTGTTTTATACCATCGTGTCAAGTGATGATGACTTCCAGCTGTAATACGATATCCATTTTGTATCAAAATATATAGGGACACTGTTATTTATCATCCTGTCAAGTGGTGACGACTTCCAGCAGTAATACGATATCCATTTTGTATCAAAATATATAGGGACACTGTTTTATACCATCGTGTCAAGTGATGATGACTTCCAGCAGTAATACGATATCCATGTTGTATCAAAATATATAGGGACACTGTTTTATACCATCGTGTCAAGTGACGATGACTTCCAGCAGTAATACTATATCCATTTTGTATCAAAATATATAGGGACACTGTTTTATACCATCGTGTCAAGTGATGATGACTTCCAGCAGTAATACGATATTAATTTTGTATCAAAATATATAGGGACACTGTTTTATACCATCGTGTCAAGTGATGATGACTTCCAGCAGTAATACGATATCCATTTTGTATCAAAATATATAGGGACACTGTTATTTATCATCCTGTCAAGTGATGATGACTTCCAGCAGTAATACGATATCCATTTTGTATCAAAATATATAGGGACACTGTTTTATACCATCGTGTCAAGCGATGACGACTTCCAGCAGTAATACGATATCAATTTTGTATCAAAATATATAGGGACACTGTTTTATACCATCGTGTCAAGTGGTGACGACTTCCAGCAGTAATACGATATCCATTTTGTATCAAAATATATAGGGACACTGTTATTTATCATCCTGTCAAGTGATGACGACTTCCAGCAGTAATACGATATCCATGTTGTATCAAAATATATAGGGACACTGTTTTATACCATCGTGTCAAGTGACGATGACTTCCAGCAATAATACTATATCCATTATGTATCAAAATATATAGGGACACTGTTTTATACCATCGTGTCAAGTGATGATGACTTCCAGCAGTAATACGATATCCATGTTGTATCAAAATATATAGGGACACTGTTTTATACCATCGTGTCAAGTGATGATGACTTCCAGCAGTAATACGATATCCATGTTGTATCAAAATATATAGGGACACTGTTTTATACCATCGTGTCAAGTGACGATGACTTCCAGCAGTAATACTATATCCATTTTGTATCAAAATATATAGGGACACTGTTTTATACCATCGTGTCAAGTGATGACGACTTCCAGCAGTAATACGATATCAATTTTGTATCAAAATATATAGGGACACTGTTTTATACCATCGTGTCAAGTGATGATGACTTCCAGCAGTAATACGATATCCATTTTGTATCAAAATATATAGGGACACTGTTATTTATCATCCTGTCAAGTGATGATGACTTCCAGCAGTAATACGATATCCATTTTGTATCAAAATATATAGGGACATTGTTTTATACCATCGTGTCAAGTGATGATGACTTCCAGCAGTAATACGATATCCATGTTGTATCAAAATATATACGGACACTGTTTTATACCATCGTATCAAGTGATGATGACTTCCAGCAGTAATACGATATCCATGTTGTATCAAAATATATAGGGACACTGTTTTATACCATCGTGTCAAGTGATGTTGACTTCCAGCAGTAATACGATATCCTTGTTGTATCAAAATGTATAGGGTCACTGTTTTATATCATCGTGTCAAGTGATGATGACTTCCAGTAGTATTAAATATCCATGTTGTATCAAAATATATAGGAACACTGTTATATTCCATCCTGTCAAGTGATGATGACTTCCAGCAGTAATATGACATTAATGTTATATGAAAATATACAGGGACATTGTTCTATAACATCCTGTCAAGTGATGTTGCATTTCAGCAGCAATACGATGTCCATGTTATATGAATATTTACAGGGACACTGTTCTATACCATCCTGTCATGTGGTGTTGACTTTCAGCAGTAATACGATGTCCATGTTATATGAAAATTTAAAGGGACACTGTTCTATACCATCCTGTTAAGTGGTGTTGACATCCACCAGTAATAAGATATCCATGATATATGAAAATATGTAGGGACACTGTTATATACCATCCTGTCAAGTGATGTTGACTTCCAGCTGTAGTACGATATTCATGTTATATGAATATATACAGGGACATTGTTCTATACCATCCTGTCATGTGATATTTACATCCAGCAGTAATACGATGTTATATGAAAATATATAGGGACACTGTTCTATACCATCCTGTCATGTGATGTTGACTTCCAGCAGTAATACGATGTCCATGTTATATGAAAATATACAGGGACACTGTTATATTCCATCCTGTCAAGTGGTGTTGATGTCCAGCAGTGATACGATAGCAGCATTCTTTGTAAATAGCTAAATATTTTTGGCTTAAGTGAAAGTTGATAAACATATTTATGTTGTTCCGACATGGAAGAAAAACAAATCAGAGGACTACTAGATGAAGCTGTGTTTGTATTATTTCTACAATATTGTTAGTGTGTCATTAAACATTATGAAATTGACTGAATATTTAGTAGTACGGGTGATATGCTATAGTTAGTAAGGGTGATATTTCATAGTCATAGTTTTTTTAAATGTATTTTAATAAAGTCATATAAAAAGCAACAGTACACTTGTAATTAGTTATTGTAAAGTAAATAACAAGTAGAGTAGTAAGATTTAAATTAACTGCTAACTATTTCATCCAGTTACAATGTTTTTATTCTGTAGTCAACACATTCTCCTAATAAATAATTTCATATTTTATCAACAGTACTTTAAAAGTTCTTAAACTTTATCGTATTAACTGTTATAGGACTTTATATTAGGTTTATTATGAGACGATAACTATTCCTTTAAACGACAACATTGGGCACTGTTAAATCTAAGATTAAAAAAATGAGTAGAGATTAAAATGATAATTAAATAACGAGATTAATTATCTAAAAAATATAACACTTTTTACATTATGCTGGGAGGAAACACCCACAATATTATTGTAAAATACATAGTAAAACACGAGCTACATAAGATAGAAGAACACTGGTGACTTTAACGGCCGCGTTTGAGGAAGATGTCTTACCTTGTAAGGGGCTGACAGTGTTCGGGTCCTGAGCAATAACAGAACACGCGGTCCACACAACAACACCAAGCAGCAACATGTTGGAACACTTCACTTCACTCGGTCGCTGCGCTCGCGAGGTGTCCTAGCGCACGGTTAATGTTTGAACCCGACTGGTAGATGGACGCGCGGCAGTGCCTCGCCCCCTCTCTCACCTGTACAAGACGGCGCTGCGCCCTGTCGGACAACCGCACAATCCAACGTGGAATTCCTATTTTGCTTTTTCCGTTCCTTTTTACCGCCACGTACGAACGACTTCGGACGCCCGTACGCCTTGCAGGTATCAGCCACTCCTATCTTCCAAACCTCTCGAGTTGACTAGAGGGGGAATCTTGTGGAAGTTCCCCGTCTGAGTCAGAGGATTCTAACATGAATCATCCTTAATTTGCTTTTGGAATTCTTAAAGATATGAGCTCTATATTCTCTTCCAGGACTTACACCCGACGTGAAATACATCAAGCTGGAAAGCTAAATCCTAGAACCAGATTGTAAGAAGTGAGCGATGAGTTTAATCAGGGGTTTAAAACTTTTTGTATCACGCCCCCCTTGCACAATAAATTACCTGGAATACACAAAAAAATTTTATAACATATAAAGTTTTAATTTATTAGGTAAAGAAGTGCTGCTAAGAGAAAAATAAGTTAGTCTGCTAGTGAGATGGATGAGCTTGCATTTTCACTAATCTCATATCAAAGCTTCACATCTTGTTTCCAACTGGTCTCGCGCTCCTCTCGGTTTGTCTTTACGCCCCCCTCCCCCAGTTTGAGAACCCCTGGTTTATATGATCTCACAATGTTTAATATTCATTTATGAATTGTTAGAAGTTTATAAGCTTAAGGTTCTCAGTCAGAGTGTTAACGAATATTGAAAGGGATCAGCTGATAACCACTGGCTGTTCATTTGTCATTGGGCTGTTAATTAATTAATCTGTCTTAAGTAATAATGATTGGCCTTAGTATGTAGCAGCGAATACATTCCCTCATACTAATGATTTAAGAAAATAAATACTAACATGAAGAGCCTTGAGAAACTCATACATTTTATAACATTAATAGTTATAACATTTTTATAGTTATGTATTTATTTACATTTTCATTATCTCTTTATCATTTGTAAAAGTACTGAATTTTTTATTTCTTTTTGGTAAGTACAAACAGTTCCGAAACTAACTGCTTTAGTACGCAGAGTATTTAAATTTTAGTTTTTACTAAAACTAGTATTTGATCTAAAACAATAAAGTGTGTGTGTGTGTGTGTGTGTGTGTGTGTGTGTGTGTGTGTGTGTGTTTGTGTGTGTGCGTGTGTGCGCGCGCGCGCGTGCGTGCGTGTGCTTGAAAACATATGCTGTAAAGATTTATGTAATTGTTAGTATATCTGTCAATAATTGTAAGAATATCTGTCAATAATGTTTCATGCTGTAGTACACACAAGTATATTATTATTTTGATTATTTTGTTATATTATTAAGAATATTGTAAGAAAACTTTTATTTTCTTGGCCGGCGCAAACTCTTCCTTTTCAGAGCAAATTAATTTGTTTCTTTTTACAATGCAGGTAACCCCAACACAGGTTTTTCGTTTGGGGTGACGAACTTTTTTCACAAAAAGTATTTTAGTTTACATAAAGTAGACAGTTTAATTTATTGTTTATTAGGTTAGGTTATTTTTGTACTATTCTACATGTAGTTTTTGTGAAATAAAGATAATTTTGAATTGAATTGAATACCTAATTAATTCATCGTCACGACTTTGAGGAACTTTCTTATTATTACTATAGCACTTTTGCAAATACAAATGTTTAATGTTGACAATTTCCTAGTGTAGAATATAAACTTTACATGTAGCAATAATATGTAAATGAAAGTAAGGAATAAGGATTTCACAATTGATTTCAAACAAGTATTTTTAAATACAAATTTTAAATTTTAGTAGTAAGCTTTATATTTCATATTAGATTCATATTATGTTGAATATATTATGTATTTTGTTGGATTTATATTATTACGTAGGTCTATTATGTTCTTATTTATATGCATGGTAATAATACATTGGTATTGGTGGTTTAAATACCAAATTTCATTGAAGAACGAGATTCTCTATAAGTATACTCGTACATGGCCACTACATGTAATTCGAGTTGCCTACTACATGCATTTAGGGAACTCCAGTTCTTGATCAGGTTATAAATACTTCAAATGTGAATTCCAGATAATGATGGATCACACTCATTCCAATCAATATTCACCCATATCTCGACTATTGGCGTCTTAAGAATAAATAAATAAAAATAAATATAACAGCTAGTTAATAATATTATGAATCAACAGATAATGGCATGATATCGTATGAATTTAAAACAAGAAATTACTTCTTTCACTTCCTACAAACGATACTAAAGTTATGAACAAAGGTCACATAGTCAACACCCCATACTAATAATACTATTACATTACGAGTTTTAAGTCCCGTGGTCAAATAAAATGACTACTCTCGTCTCTTCTTCTTGTTTTTATTTGTTTAAAAAAAATATGTTTTAATACGAAGTATTCAGAGAAATATTAGATGAATTTATATGTATAGATTAGTTCACGTTAGAGCTACTAATATAATAAATTGAGTAGTAATTTTAATTATGTACCCTTTATTCATTTTTCTAGTAATCTACTAACTATTGTAGGCTCTTAGGATATATCTAGAGTATAAAAATATATAACCTACAAGAAATGAACAGTTATTAATTAAATTTTAACTAATAGATTAATTTATTTTCGTCTAATATACTCTAAACGGATTAAAAAAAAATATTCTTCAAAGGTGAATTTTAACTTTAAGGAACCTCAAAATAGACGTAGCCTTGGAGGCCCTTATTTTCTATTCTGTATTAAACTTAGAAATTCTTTAAACTAATTATTGTATGTGTTTGTTGCAATATATAAATGGTAATAGAGATGTTCAAATGTATTCAGACGTTTATTTTTTGTATATATTAAAAAGAGTTAAAGATCGTTTTATTTACCAGGTGAAGTTAGCGCTAATAAGCCGGGGACCAAAGGCATCATCGAGTGATTTCCGAACCAACCTCAATGTCTGGGCAGGCAGGCTGCGTACAAGGACGGGATCGCTCAGACGGTCACCCATCCAAGGGACAGCCACGCTCGATGTTGCTTGACTCCGTTATCTTGCGGTAACGTCGGAACCTTTCGGACAAGGCTACTTGCATTATATATTTTCTAACAACTTTAACTGCTGGCATTTTTACTACTGTTAAAATTACTTTTCTTTACAAAGACAGACCTGACAAGTGAGAACTACTGTATTATTTTGGAAAAATTTGTTCTTGTTTGTGCCATGTACAAAATGTAAAAAATAGGAAACAATTATCATCATTAATAATATTTAATTAAGGTAATAGATGTTTTAAAATTTAACCATTTTTTGGTTTTACAACTAGTAATTGTTCAAGTATAAACATTTAAATATATTTACTTGTGAGGTTCTCGAAAAAAATTGTTTTCTTTAGTTATTTCAAATCCACATGGCCATCATTATAATGCTAATCATTCTATCGATTATTATTGTTTTAGATTCAACATAACTATTAATTACCACAATTTTCACTAAGCCTATATAATAATTTATTTTCCTAATTAATTTCTCAAACAGTGCTGTCTTTAGTGTATTTTGTGGATATACTGTGTGTGCCCCATTTACAGACATTCTGCTCTGTGACTTTATATTTTTTGGTCGAATTTGGTCACCATTTTGAATTTACACAACAAAGAACCCACACCTCATTGCTGCTGTGAATATTTAGTAAAGTTTTCTCATTTCAACAGATTAAAATGTAACATAAAAAGAGTACACACTTGCCTCTTGAAGGACATTAAATTACTATATAGGATGAGGGAAATTTATTGTGATTGTTGGGTTAATTTTAATATATACTTTTACGATAATGCTTATACATTTTCAACTATGGGATGTTTAATAGACAAAAGACAATCTACTCAATGCTTGATACAATCTAAGCCTTTTCAATTAGTAAAATAATGCTTAGGTGATTCATGTAGATTTGTAAAGTTAAACAAAATCCCACCATTATAAGCAATAAAGAAACTTACTGACAACGATTTTGAAAATTCATTTTTCAAGTACTGAATTTTATTTTCCAATTTAGTACAACTTTCCACAAATACGGGTAGAATCCTTTGTGATAAAAATCTATTTTTAATTAGCATTATAAATTATTTTTTAAAAACATATTACTAAACAATAGATTTGTAATTTAATTGCAATTTTATTCAGTTATACGTACGATCTTTTAGATAAACAATTTATTATGCAAATGAGTTGATCGTTTTGATTTGATATGCCTTAACCGATTAAAAGAACGTTAAATAATTTTTCACTAATTTTTAAGTATATTTATAGGGATTGTATTGTAAATTAATTGTAGGGCGAAACCCTGAATTTTAAAGAAATTTATTTTTACCTGTTATATTTTTAAATACCAATTATTAATTATTATTAGTTTATAATTTCTATGTAAATTAGCCTTAAGTATAATTAGCCTTGTTACGAGTGTATAAACATACATTGGTTATAAAAAACCTTTCCCTTTAAACATTTTTGCCTCTTTTATTGAATGAACTTCTTTTAATTAAATCTGAAACCGCGAGTGGGGTCTAGCTAATTTGTCGAGTATTCTTGTAAACTGATCCATCATTTTGTGAGAAATCTTTAGACTTTGTTCGTATTATTAAAAAAAAAAAAACATATTTAAATCCATTCATATGCTCGTGTATTAGTAATTTCCCCTAAATATACATAAAATAAACAAACGTTCAGGAAGCGCCATATTGAAAATTCAACTTATTACAAACGTTTCATGCGTATTCTATTGATATTTACACCGTAAACAATGGCAAATAAATATGAATAACACGAAAAGACATACGCGTAAATGCTGTTTTGAGATATTCTACGCCTGTAAAAAATTTGACGCTTTACCTCATACAAGTACGTAGAGCGGTACATTCAGTAGCGATTGCAAACATCTGCAGGAGGTTCGTTTAGTTATCTTAATAGAATATCTTTAAGTTAATTACATTTATTTTAATTAAATATCTTAATTTATTCCCAGCATGGAGTTTTTAGAACAATCGTAATGTTAGTTTAAATATGCACTCCTTCGCTTTATATTTTTTAAAAGGACGGTAGTGTTTTTAAATGGCTACCAGCTTCATTCCTTTGTGAATATCTCTGGTCTGAGGATGGTAAACGTGGTTTACTAAGTATATAACCATAACATTTGAACTTTTTACTTTCCATATGCGTTAGTATAAAGAAAGTATTGTGATCGTCCAAAACAATTTTTTTCTAAGTTGGTCTAAAAATCCATTTTAGGGTCCCCTTGGATATGAACTTTTTTGGTATGAACCCAACAAAGTTATTTTTTCGAAAAAAAATGTGGTGTCTGTTCGTATGTGTGTCTGTGCAGTTCGCTGGAGACCAAACGGATGGATCAATTTTTATGAAATTTGGTATGTAGGTGTATTTAGCCAGTATATCCAAATATTTTTTCACTTTTTTGAAATTTTTAGTTTTTTATTTTATAGGAAAAAAATACAAAAATGGAATTTCCTCAAAAACGGCTCTAACGATTTTGATTACATTTTCAGAAAAGACGTGAATTATAATTTAAAATATTTTAGTAAAAACCGCATGTCTCTAACTTGACTAGTTAGTTTGCTAAATATAGCAAAAAACATATTTAGGAATCATACTGGTAATTTTAAAAGTGTTGTTTTTTTAGTGTTTAGTGACATATTCTCTTGTGTTGTTTGTATTTTTGAGTGACATACTCTCTTGTGTTGTTTGTACTTTTGAGTGACATGTTCCATTGTGTTGTATGTATTTTTCAAACGTGTAAAGTGACGGTGTTTGAGGAGTTATTCCATTTATTAGGGAGGGGAAAATATATAATGGCTAGGGTGTGTTTGATAAGACGAGACAGTGTGGTCGAATGGAGGGGGAAGGGTAATGAGAGTGGTTGGTTAGGTAAAGCAATTAACTGAATCAAGGAAGAGGGAATTTCGAGAGTTTAAAGCAGAATGGTACAAGGCCACGAGTGTCGGGGTAAGCTGTTTTGAAGTTAGGCCAAGGGGTCTTTAGCAAAACCTCCCTTTTAACTATCACGTATTTTATTAAAATGTATGACTTTCAGATATTTCAGGTAGCTTATTTCACTTCCTAAACGAATTAAACAAGAAACATATTTTAGATAAAAGTGGGAGCAATAATCTTTTGTTATTTATTTTAGTTTACACAGTTTTCAGTCGAATGTCTAACGAGGAGAAAGTAATATGAGACCTAAAGTGTCTGTCATACCCTGATTCATTGAGATTAATGTAAATTAGCAACAATTTTCCCTTTTCTTTTTTTGTGTTTTTGCATGTATTTATATATTTATTTTATCAAGAACGCTATATATTGTTTCTATTTACCAGTAAATTAACAGAATGAATAAGATTATGTTATCTATATTTTTTTTGTTTTTACATAACTTTACTAAAATCGTAAACTGTTATGAATGTGTATAAAACAACGTTTTAATTAATAACATTAATAATTGATTGGAGTAAGATTCAGATTGTTATTCACCAAAAAACAAACATTGTTACAGGTAATAGTCAATAAAATATAGTTTATACAACAAATCATAGTCAAAGTTATAAAATGCATACAAGGATCAAATCAAGTCATTTACATAAAAAGTCTCGAATGCAATAGTATTCACCCTGTATCAAGAATGCTTTTAAGTTTTTTTTTTTTTTTTTTGAATTTGTCTAAATCGGTAATTTACTTTAAATACGGAGGCAGAGCATTGTACAGTTTAATGCAATAAACTGGACTTGTTTGTAAAAAAAGATGTTTGGTGACGTGGAATATCTTAATAGTCATAATTTCGAAGTGAGTAAGAATGTATTTTATATAATTCAGATTTAGTAAACAGATGAAAATTTCTTTTTAAAAAGGTGACTGATTCTAAAATATAGATCGATGGGAATGTTAACAAATTGTTAATGTGGAAGATGTTTCTACAGGATTCCCTAGCAGAGAGGCCACAAATGATGCGTAAGGCTTTCTTTTGTAATCTAAAAATGTGTAGATTACTTAAACTTTGAGCTCCCCAGATTGACACCGCATAAGACAAGTGGGGGTATACACACCCATAATACGCTGATAGCAGGACCCGCCTATCTGTAAAGCAAGCTAGTCTTCGTAGAATGATTAGCCCCTTGCTAATTCAGCTAGACACCAAGGCAATGTGGCTTGAGAAAACAAGCTTGCTGTCAATTACCAACCCTAGGAATCCAACCTCTGAACTCGGCGTTATCTCTGAGTCACCTATAATGAAAGTGTGATCTAGGTCAGAGTCAAAAGAACGGATGTAGAATCTAACCACTTTAGTCTTTTGTGCATTAGCAACAAGTTGGTTACTTGTAAACCACTGCAACAAAGCGCTGCCGTTTAAAAAAGCATTTATTTCTGCTGCTGAACGATCTTGATTAGATACTAGTAAAGAGGTGTCATCCGCATATAGACAGACATAAGTTGGCATGGTTCACACTGCTGGAAATGTCATTAATAAAAATCAAAACTAAAATTGATCCTAATAATATCTTGGGGGACGTCAGTAAAAATTGGTTTTCGTTCTGATAACTGACTTCTCATGACTCCAAAATTATCCAAATATGGAATCTTCACAATCTGATGGCGACCCACAAGAAAAGAATAGAACCAGTCGAGGGCAACACCCCTAATGCCCGCGTTCTCAAGTTTTCCCACAAGAAGTTTATGGTTGACCAAGTCAAAAGCTCGACTCAGATCGAAGAAAAGTCCAATAGTATGCTTTCTACTGTCCAAATTCGTGACAAGTTGTGATATAAAGTTGTACATGGCATCAACAGTTGACAGGCCTGGTCTGAAACCAAACTGTGCTGGAATTAAAATCTTATTTGTTGACAAATAGGGCAGAAGACGATTGAGCATGAGTTTCTCCAACACTTAAAGAAGGATGACAAGATGGAAATAGGTCTACTGTATAGTTTACGCAGTCGGTTTAATCACCAGTTTTGTAAATAGGTGTTATGATTGCCTGTTTTAAAAAAGAGGAGAAAAATTAATGTAAATATGATAAATGAATGGTTAAGAATCTTAAAATTTTGTTACTTTTAATTGAACATGGAAAATTGTAAAAGTAGGTATTACCTACTTAGTTTAAATGCTTTTTATAGTAAAAAGTAATGAGTTTTAAAAATTAAAATAGGAAAGGAAATGAATAGTTACAAAAAACATAATTTATCTGAATATAAAAATAAAAAAAACTCTGTGTCATACACCACTTTATTCCAAGATATTCCTTTAAGAATCGAGATTAAAATATTTTTAAAATTTTTAATACTTAGCTGGCAGGTCAATAGGGGCAAGCCCCGCCCATTACGACATTAGCATCACTGACCATTGGTTGGTTTGACTATCACCAACGAATCGAGCTTAGACAGATTAAATTAAATCATTATTTAATATTAAAATAATAATTAACAATAACAAAAACACT
Source organism: Stictocephala bisonia (assembly GCA_035578905.1). Lineage (NCBI taxonomy): Eukaryota > Metazoa > Arthropoda > Insecta > Hemiptera > Membracidae > Stictocephala > Stictocephala bisonia. The sequence continues at coordinate 840,475 of JAQJVL010000056.1, forward strand.
ATGTATAATAATGTAAACAGTAAATAGTGACTAAACAAACTTATACAGTTTATTACAGTTTTATTCAATTAAACACTCATGTGGAAATTGAACACTTGAAAGTGGAAGTTAGTGACGTTCGTGAAGTAAGGCAGCTCAGCGGTGGAACGATTCCCCTATGCTGCTGGAACCCCTATATACGCTAAATATAATATTCGGGAGGCTTACGGTCCATCCCAGTTGTATTTCAGTATTCCTTTCTTCTAATGTTTTCTCATGTACATGATTAGACTGTTTAGAAAGAATTGTTTAGTTTTTAAATTAAAATCACATTTAAGTGGTGAATTAAAATATACATTACTGGTTAATATCTTGAGGGTAATTAAGTCTAAGTGATGAGTAGATTGTACCCCAGCACTGCAGTAAGAAAGTAATAAAAAACAAAAGATAATTTTGATTTATTTTCCATAGTATTTTAGGTAAAATATCATTAGAACAAATTATACAATAGGTAAGGGATATAATCCCGATGGAGTGAGCAAAATAAATTACTACGTGATAACAATAATAAATTAAAACATTTTTATATGAAAAATTAGCAGACATGTACGGTAAACAGGCGCGAACAATTAGCAGTCATGTACGGTAAACAGGCGTGAAAAATTAGCAGTCATGTACGGTAAACAGGCGTGAACAATTAGCAGTCATGTACGGTAAACAGGCGTGAACAATTAGCAGTCATGTACGGTAAACAGGCGTGAACAATTAGCAGTCATGTACGGTAAACAGGCGTGAACAATTAGCAGTCATGTACGGTAAACAGGCGCGAACAATTAGCAGTCATGTATGGTAAACAGGCGTGAACAATTAGCAGACATGTACGGTAAACAGGCGTGAACAATTAACAGTCATGTACGGTAAACAGGCGTGAACAATTAGCAGTCATGTACGGTAAACAAGCGTGAACAATTAGCAGTCATGTACGGTAAACAGGCACGAACAATTAGCAGTCATGTATGGTAAACAGGCGTAAACAATTAGCAGACATGTACGGTAAACAGGCGTGAACAATTAACAGTCATGTACGGTAAACAGGCACGAACAATTAGCAGTCATATATGGTAAACAGGCGTGAACAATTAGCAGTCATGTACGGTAAACAGGCGTGAACAATTAGCAGTCATGTACGGTAAACAGGCACGAACAATTAGCAGTCCTGTATGGTAAACAGGCGTGAACAATTAGCAGACATGTACGGTAAACAGGCGCGAACAATTAGCAGACATGTACGGTAAACAGGCGCAAACAATTAGCAGACATGTACGGTAATCAGGTGTGAACAATTAGCAGACATGTACGGTAACAAGGCGCGAACAATTAGCAGTCATGTACGGTAAACAGGCGTGAACAATTAGCAGTCATGTACGGTAAACAGGCGTGAACAATTAGCAGTCATGTACGGTAAACAGGCACGAACAATTAGCAGTCATGTATGGTAAAAAGGCGTGAACAATTAGCAGACATGTACGGTAAACAGGCGCGAACAATTAGCAGTCATGTACGGTAAACGGGCGTGAACAATTAACAGTCATGTACGGTAAACAGGCGTGAACAATTAACAGTCATGTACGGTAAACAGGCACGAACAATTAGCAGTCATGTATGGTAAACAGGCGTGAACAATTAGCAGACATGTACGGTAAACAGGCGTGAACAATTAACAGTCATGTACGGTAAACAGGCACGAACAATTAGCAGTCATATATGGTAAACAGGCGCGAACAATTAGCAGTCATATACGGTAAACAGGCATGAACAATTAGCAGACATGTACGGTAAACAGGCGTGAAAATTTAACAGTCATGTACGGTAAACAGGCATGAACAATTAGCAGACATGTACGGTAAACAGGCGTGAACAATTAGCAGACATGTACGATAAACAGGCGTGAACAATTAGCAGTCATGTACGGTAAACAGGCACGAACAATTAGCAGTCATGTATGGTAAACAGGCGCGAAAATTTAACAGTCATGTACAGTAATCAGGTGTGAAAAATTAGCAGACATGTACGGTAAACAGGCACGAACAATTAGCAATCATGTACGGTAATCAGGTGTGAACAATTAGCAGTCATGTACGGTAATCAGGCGTGAACAATTAGAAGTCGTGTACGGTAAACAGGTGTGAACAATTAGCAGTCATGTACGGTAAACAGGTGTGAACAATTAGCAGTCATGTACGGTAAACAGGCGTAAACAATTAGCAATCATGTACGGTAATCAGGTGTGAACAATTAGCAGTCATGTACGGTAATCAGGTGTGAACAATTAGCTGTCATGTACGGTAATCAGGCGTGAACAATTAGAAGTCATGTACGGTAAACAGGTGTGAACAATTAGCAGTCATGTACGGTAAACAGACACGAACAATTAGCAGTCATACGGTAATTAGGCGTGAACAATTAGCAGTCATGTACGGTAAACAGGAACGAACAATTAGCAGTCATGGATGGTAAACAGGCGCGAACATTTAGCAGTCATATACGGTAAACAGGCGTGAACAATTAGCAGACATGTACGGTAAACAGACATGAACAATTAGCAGACATGTACGGTAAACAAGCGTGAACAATTAGCAGACATGTACGGTAAACAGGCGTGAACAATTAGCAGTCATGTACGGTAATCAGGTGTGAACAATTAGCAGTCATGTACAGTAAACAGGCATGAACAATTAGCAGTCATGTATGGTAAACAGGCGTGAACAATTAGCAGTCATGTACGGTAATCAGGTGTGAACAATTAGCAGTCATGTACGGTAATCGGGCGTGAACAATTAGAAGTCGTGTACGGTAAACAGGCGTGAACAATTAGCAGTCATGTACAGTAAACAGGCGTGAACAATTAGCAGTCATGTACGGTAATCAGGCGTGAACAATTAGCAGTCGTACGGTAATCAGGCGTGATCAATAAGAAGTTATATACGGTAAACAGGCGTGAACAATTAGCAGTCATGTACGGTAAACAGGCACGAACAATTAGCAGTCATACGGTAATTAGGCGTGAACAATTAGCAGTCATGTACGGTAAACAGGCATGAACAATTAGCAGTCATGTATGGTAAACAGGCGCGAACATTTAGCAGTCATATACGGTAAACAGGCGTGAACAATTAGCAGACATGTACGGTAAACAGGCACGAACAATTAGCAGTCATGTATGGTAAACAGACGCGAACATTTAGCAGTCATATACGGTAAACAGGCATGAACAATTAGCAGACATGTACGGTAAACAGGCGTGAACAATTAGCAGACATGTACGGTAAACAGGCATGAACAATTAGCAGACATGTACGGTAAACAGGCGCGAACCATTAGCAGACATGTACGGTAAACAGGCGTGAACAATTAGCAGACATGTACGGTAAACAGGCATGAACAATTAGCAGTCATATATGGTAAACAGGCGCGAACATTTAGCAGTCATATACGGTAAACAGACATGAACAATTAGCAGACATGTACGGTAAACAGACATGAACAATTAGCAGACATGTACGGTAAACAGGCATGAACAATTAGCAGACATGTACGGTAAACAGGCGTGAACAATTAGCAGACATGTACGGTAAACAGGCGTGAACAATTAGCAGTCATGTACGGTAAACAGGCACGAACAATTAGCAGTCATGTATGGTAAACAGGCGCAAAAATTTAACAGTCATGTACGGTAATCAGGTGTGAACAATTAGCAGTCATGTACAGTAAACAGGCGTGAACAATTAGCAATCATGTACGGTAATCAGGTATGAACAATTAGCAGTCATGTACGGTAATCAGGCGTGAACAATTAGAAGTCGTGTACGGTAAACAGGTGTGAACAATTAGCAGTCATGTACGGTAATCAGGTGTGAACAATTAGCAGTCATGTACTGTAAACAGGCGTGAACATTTAGCAATCATGTACGGTAATCAGGTGTGAACAATTAGCAGTCATGTACGGTAATCAGGTGTGAACAATTAGCAGTCATGTACGGTAATCAGGTGTGAACAATTAGCAGTAATGTACGGTAATCAGGTGTGAACAATTAGCAGTCATGTACGGTAATCAGGCGTGAACAATTAGAAGTCGTGTACGGTAAACAGGTGTGAACAATTAGCAGTCATGTACGGTAAACAGGCACGAACAATTAGCAGTCATACGGTAATTAGGCGTGAACAATTAGCAGTCATGTACGGTAAACAGGCACGAACAATTAGCAGTCATGTATGGTAAACGGGCGCGAACATTTAGCAGTCATATACGGTAAACATGCGTGAACAATTAGCAGACATGTACGGTAAACAGGCACGAACAATTAGCAGTCATGTATGGTAAACAGGCGCGAACATTTAGCAGTCATATACGGTAAACAGGCGTGAACAATTAGCAGTCATGTATGGTAAACAGGTGCGAACAATTAGCAGACATGTACGGTAAACAGACATGAACAATTAGCAGACATGTACGGTAAACAGGCGTGAACAATTAGCAGACATGTACGGTAAACAGGCGTGAACAATTAGCAGTCATGTACGGTAATCAGGTGTGAACAATTAGCAGTCATGTACGGTAAACAGGCGTGAACAATTAGCAGTCATGTACGGTAAACAGGCGTGAACAATTAGCAGTCATGTACGGTAATCAGGCGTGAACAATTAGCAGTCATGTACGGTAATCAGGCGTGAACAATTAGAAGTCGTGTACAGTAAACAGGCGTGAACAATTAGCAGTCATGTACAGTAAACAGGCGTGAACAATTAGCAGTCATGTACGGTAATCAGGCGTGAACAATTAGCAGTCGTACGGTAATCAGGCGTGAACAATTAGAAGTTATATACGGTAAACAGGCGAGAACAATTAGCAGTCATGTACGGTAAACAGGTGTGAACATTTAGAAGTCATGTACGGTAAACAGGCGATGTTGCAGTGTACGATATTTTAATATGAAAATGTCTTCAAAGCAAACGAGCCAAATTTAATTAGCCACATTATGTTCGGCAACAGAATGAAATGACCTCTTTCTATGATCACTGAAACTCTTAAGGTATATAAAGGGTGTGTGAAATGCCCCCTCCCCCATATCTCATTAACATTTATGAATATAGAGATGATGTAATGTAGTTCGGGGAATTTTTACATGACCAATTGAGGAGTTTTTTTATATATGATAAAAGTCGACCCCTTCCGGAAATAGGGCAATTTTTCGAGTAAGTCAACATTTTAAAATAAGAACCCATAAAAATTGACAATTTATTTTAAAGGTATTAGAGAGAAGAAGAATGTAAAAAACTAGAGGTATCTTATTTTTTTATATAGATACTTAAGACCCCTTAATTTAAGTTACATTTAAAGTTATTTTAAGGTAGATAAAACATTCCATCACCAATTTTTAAAACTTATGACACCAAATCTTAAGTATAAAAAAAGTGATTACAATAGCTTGTTGTAGGGAAGGTGGGTTTGAGACTAAATACTTCGTTATTAATAGTTATCGATGTTTGTTGATTCTTGTAATAACTAGTTTAACGTAATATTTGGTGTTATAAGCTCTCAAAATAACTTGTATGCGGATTTATCTGCCTTAAAAATTAGGGGGTTTTAAAATCAAATTCCAACTTCAATTGTCACCAAATTTTATATAAAAACGTTACAGACCTCTAGTTTACGCCATTGTTCCCGTTTAGTAATACCTTATATATTGTGTCACTTGCTAGAGGTCCCCGTTTAAAATTGTTATTCAACTCCAAATTACCCCATTTTCAGTGAGGGGGCAGACATTTTTCATACATTAAAAATTTCTCAGTTGATCATATAAACAAGTAAATCATTTAATCTCTAATCATAAACAATTGACTTATATCAGATGTCATGAAGATGACATCTGATATAAGTCAACATGAACAATGAATCTCATATAATACAGGGTGTACAGCTTCATCTGTAACGTATTTTAGAGGATTGTTTTTCAGATAAATACAAGCAAATAATGTCATATAATATGTGTCCTATCTCGATTCGTTTTCTGTCTGTGTGTCTGTATTTGTTTTTACAAAAGTTTGAAAATATCAAAAACTGTTTGACATACAATACTGCATTTTCATATGACTGTTGATCTTACCGAGATGCATTTCATGTAAAAAGTCTGAATGTATAAGATTATCAGTTTCAAAATGGTGGCCATCTTCAAAGTCAAATAAAAAAAAAAAAAAAAAAAAAAAAACTACACATTTGACCTAAAAAAATTAAGATACAGTATTTGTAGACTACGTTATTCCAAATTAAACGGTATGCCAATTTAAAAGATTGGTTCACAAACAACAGAGAAAATATATTTTTTGTGACTGAAAGCATTTTTCTGGGTAAAGAAGAGTCAGGATAGTGATTTCAGATATAAAAAATAAGTTTTCTCGATCAACATTCAGACCACAATTCAGTATTGTATGTCAAACGCTTCTTGAGATATTCAAATTTGTGTAAAAACACATACAGACAGATCGAAATATTGAACAGACAGAACATAAAGAACGAATCGAAATAGGACACTTGTGTTATATGGCATTACTTGCTTGTATTAACCTGACAAACAATCGAGCTGCTTATATTTGACCTAAAATATGCGACAATCGAAGCTGGAAACTCTGTGTATATTAAATACTTTACATTTAACACGTCTCTAATAATATAATGTACTTAGTAAGTTATACTTGAACTTAAGTCTTGTGTAATGAACTGAGAATGTGAAGTTTGACCACAAACTAGCTGAGAGAGAACGTGTTTGGTCTGAGCTAACTAGTTTAAGAACTAATCCACTTTTCCACTGTTCCCATTGAACTTTAACAATATTATTAAAGCCTTAAGGGGTTCTTGAAACATGCAAAGAAACTGTTATTTACTTAACACTCTTTATCTACCTGGAAACTGTTTAGTAACTTTATGTGGATTTAACTATAACAGTTAAACGTAATAACTAAATACGTAGTTGTAAAAAATGTTTTAGAGTCCTCCCTGGCTTTTAAATATGATAATAAATTTAAAGGACATCTGTGAATAACGTTGATCGATAACCACAGAGAAACAAAAACAGATGTCGCTTTCTTATGGCTGCAGCGAACGTCTAAGTTATAGGCCTATGCAGATTTAATCTTATGTACCCAACCACCCATACATACACGTACAGTAGTTATGACTCACCCACCCACCCATACACGTACAATGGTTATGAATAACCTGCCCGTTCATACACGTAGAGTGGTTGTATGAACGGGCAGTTATTTGATAGTTGATATAGTTGACTGACCCGCCCACCCATTCATGCACAGTGTATATGTCCCAATCACCCACCCATTTTCTAACTGTGTATATGACCCACCTGCCCACCCATTCATGTACATATGAAATAATACATGAAAATAAGGGTGGAACTGACAAGGTGCTGGCTATTCCATATGCATGACAGAATGGAGAACTAACTACTCGAAACAAATTTGGCACACTATTGAACGTGACCTCTGTTTCATTCTTCTCTGTATAAAACGACCGCTCAATTATTTACATTAAATAATTAAATATAATCAGTAAATCTTATAATGGTTTGGATTTTAAGAAAACGTTTTTTCATTACAGAATTTTGGCACAAGATAACATTTTACAATGCTATGAAAATATTTAATCTTTTGACAAAACAAATCTAGCACTCCAAAAGGTATTTAAGATGAAAAAAAATTGAACTACAAATTTCCAAATCGTTATATCCAGTTTTATGTGACTTAGAAACGCTTTTTATAAAAACATTATCTAAATTGTGATTATCTAAATAACATTAATATTTTATACATTTAATGCTATTAGCGTGCATATAGAAAGCAATTTAACTCCAAAAAACCCATAGCTAAGGGTGTATCGATCTTTAATCTCATTGAATTCTGCCTTTTAGCCTGATCAGAGATCACAGTACGGCTTCCTACTACAAAAGAGAACTAAATGTGAAGAAAAAGGAAAATGTGTTTCATTATGAAGTACATTTTTCTAAAACAATTTATGTTAATTTTAACATTTTTAGATAGATTATTATTCCTTTTTTATAAATTATTTTGTTGTGTAATTGCTAATATTAAAAATATTTCATCCCTGAATATATATTCAGGGTGGAAAAAATATAGAAACGCTTTCACAACAACGTTATTTTTTCCATAGTTAAATTTAATTTTTTAAAATAATTGTGTTCCATAAAGAATATTTTTTTATGAGAATAATTTACTTAAGACCGCTAAAAAGCGGAGAAATAATATTGTTCAAATTAGTTACTTTGAAATTCAAATGACCACTACTGTGGAAAGGATAAGCCTATCGAAGTCCGGTTTGCGGCAATTAATTTCTCTTGATTAGACCTTTCATTTGATACCAAACTCGACCTAGGCTTACGTTGAAAATTTTCGTTTAACTCCTCGTGGGCCGTCCCCCTGAAAATATTAAATTTCACTAATGTCGTAAAAAAGTATGTTCTTTGTAACCAAGAACATGTACAAGATTTTACTTTTACAAATGAAGTCATACAAAAGTTGTGAAAGCGTTTCCATATTCTTTTTCCATCCTGTACATGTTATTTATAAGATTGTTTGTCAAACTAATAGGAACAATGATTACAATTACGTTCTTGCCTTCATTGTTACCTTTATTACATACAAAATGTATTGTTGTATACATCTATCTTATAAGAGAAACGGTAAAAGACATATGATGAGGTTTCATGTCACATAAGATATTAAAAAACTTGATAGTTTCTCTTCCATTCAACATCCCTTGTTTTTCGAGCATTATTTTTATGAATGTATTCATTTGATTGAAATAAAATATTACTTATTTAGGTGATGAATCACAGACAAATTTAAATTTTTTCCCCATGAAATCCATGTACTTACTTGTTTCTTGATCAATTTTAACGACTGAGGTATCTACAAAATTACCTTTTTTTAAGTTGTGCCATAAGGTCTTTATGGTTAAGTATTATTACACTGCAGGGCATAGGAAGGCCTCAAAGTGATTTCGTACATGAGAATAATACAGAGAGATTTAAATTAGTCAAAAAGTAAAACCTGTGATGTACGTTTTACGGGGAGAGAGAGAGAGAGAGAGAGAGAGAGAGAGAGAGAGAGAGAGAGAGAGAGAGAGAGAGAGAGAGAGAGAGAGAGAGAGAGAGAGAGAGAGAGAGAAACGGGAGCGCACATTATGATGGGAATCATGATTGGTAATAATTATAGGTATTTAGAAAATACCTATCAGTATTACAAATTAACCTATGAATATGTTAGGAAATGAGTAATTTATGTAAGGTCGTCGTACTGTGAATTGAACTTTTTGTTTTAAGGGAAATTAACAAAGCCTAATATTTAGAACAATGAAAATCTTTAGTTACCCAAACTTAAGAAAGAGCAACTGATACAAATAAATTAAAGGATGGGTGTTATATTTCAAATTAGGTAAATATGTTAGCAAATTTGAATTATGGAGAGAGTTTATTCAATTTTCTACAAGCAGTTACCGGAAAAGGAATCAGTTTTGAAAGACCTTGATTAGAGAGGTATATAATTTATTTACAAATAAAATTATAGGTTGCAAAAATGTAACAAAAGTTTAGATTTAATTGAACAGAAGTTGAAACAGAATTATTATTAAGTTCAAATTATTACGTAATAAAACCAATTTTTCCGAAAAAAATCCATTTGCACGTTGAGCGAGTGGGAGGGTTTAATATCTTACAGATATGTTTTTTACGTTAAAGGAATCCGTGAACACTAAATGAATCTGTTTCTTAAACTACTTCTGTGTGTTGTGTGTTTTTTTTTTAATTTAACCTGGATAAATTCTTTTACATATTTGACTGAATTAAATTGATTTAAATTAGTCAGAAAGCAACTATAGTACAATATGTGAAGTACTTGCTAGAATGGGTCTGTTTATATAGGGGGTTGGTTTATTTTAAAGTGGGACTCAAGCTGAGTTGGAACGATCTGAGGTCTCATAACATATAGGAGTATTTAGTTTAACGTGACTATAAGTCTAGTGCAAGTCAACGTAAGTCTAGTACAAGTACGTACAAGTCTATATAAGTCTAGTACAAGTCTATATAAATCTAGTACAACCCAGCCATGTAATGGATCATTGAAGAAGTTTGCCATTACGATCGTCACTGACAGTAAAACCATTCATAATAATAAAGATCAGACAACACTTTCTTAGATTTGATTCAATTTCCTTATCCAAATAATCAACGAAGCTTTCAGATCTTTACAAAGACAAATCGAAACAACATCCTGTGGTAAATTGAAGGTTTTTTATTGGCATTTCCTTTGTAAATCAGAGTTTTTTATTTTCCTGACGAAACAAGCAATGTTGGCTCTAAAAACATACATACTGGACTGTTAGGATGTTTACTTTAACCTCTTTTATTTTGAGAGCAAAGTATACATAACAGTACAAATATAAATTAATAGTGACTAAACAGAATTTGAGATTAAAATTGATACAAATTATGTGGTAAAAAATCATATATGATTCTTTGCGCTGTATGCTAAATTTACACCTTCACTATTCAACTCTAACAATACTTATAAAAGTTATACATTAATTTTACATTTAATCAATGCAGTAGTTACTGTTATTCAGGTATTAACAATAGAAAAATAATTTAAACTTAGATTTGCAAAATTGCTGACAAGTGGCAGTGAAAACACCTAAAGAATTTTAAAAACCTTTTTAAATTACATAAAACTACACGAATGCTTAAATAAATCAGATTTATTGCTGTCAGTATTGATACTACACAATAATTAACGATTATTAGTAATTTACACCATCATGTAAGATTAATTAATTAGCCATGTACACGTTGGAATGTAATGTACGAGTTCAGTGGTCGTTATCGCTGTGGTATCTGATACAATCAGCCACTAATGGGCCTGACGTTATTGTAATGGCTCATATTTAACATGAATAAGTTGACGCACGATGCAGGTGTCAGTTATTGTGTTAGCATTTGTCAGTTTATATAGCTATTGTTCAGGTAAGATTGTTTTTCTGTCGTTTAACATGAATAAGTTGACACACGATGCAGGTGTCAGTTATTGTGTTAGCATTTGTCAGTTTATATAGCTATTGTTCAGGTAAGATTGATTTTCTGTTATTTAACATGAATTAGTTGACACACGATGCAGGTGTCAGTTATTGTGTTAGCATTTGTCAGTTTATATAGCTACTGTTCAAGTAACATTGTTTTTAACTCTCGTTTAACATGAATAACTTGACACACGATTAAGTTGTCGTTTGCTATGTTAAAATTTGTAAGTTTACATAGTTATTTTAGGTACGATTGTTTGTCATTTAATATGAATAAGTTGACACAAAATGTAGGTGTCAGAAGTTGTGATAGCATTTTTTCAGTTTATAATAGCTATTGTTCAGGTAAGATTATTTGGCTGTTATTTCACTTAAATAAGTTGATACACGATGTAGATATGTCAGTTTTTGAGTTAACTAACATTTGTCAGTATATATATATAGAGCTATTGTTCAGGAGATATTGTTTGACTGTCATTTCACATTAATACTTTGATACACTATGTAGGTATGTCAGTTGTTGTATTAGCTAATATTTGTCTGTATATACGAGTATATAACTATTGTTCAGGAGATATTGTTTGACTGTCATTTCACATTAATACTTTGATACACGATGTAGGTATATCAGTTGTTGTATTGACTAATATTTTTCTGTGTATATAGCTACTGTTCAGGAGATATTGTTCGACTGTCATTTCACATTAATACTTTGATACACGATGTAGGTATATCAGTTGTTGTATTAGCTAATATTTGTCTGTATATACGAGTATATAACTATTGTTCAGGAGATATTGTTTGACTGTCATTTCACATAAATAAGTTGATACACGATGTAGGTATGTCAGTTGTTGTATTAACTAATATTTGTCAGTATATATAGCTATTTTTCAGGAGATATTGTTTGACTGCCATTTCACATTAATACTTTGATACACGATGTAGGTATATCAGTTGTTGTATTAACTAATATTTGTCTGTATATATAGCTACTGTTCAGGAGATATTGTTCGACTGTCATTTCACATTAATACTTTGATACACGATGTAGGTATATCAGTTGTTGTATTAGCTAATATTTGTCTGTATATACGAGTATATAACTATTGTTCAGGAGATATTGTTTGACTGTCATTTCACATTAATACTTTGATACACGATGTATATCAGTTGTTGTATTAACTAATATTTGTCTGTATATATAGCTACTGTTCAGGAGATATTGTTCGACTGTCATTTCACATTAATACTTTGATACACGATGTAGGTATATCAGTTGTTGTATTAACTAATATTTGTCTGTATATATAGCTACTGTTCAGGAGATATTGTTTGACTGTCATTTCACATTAATACTTTGATACACGATGTAGGTATATCAGTTGTTGTATTAACTAATATTTGTCTGTATATATAGCTACTGTTCAGGAGATATTGTTCGACTGTCATTTCACATTAATACTTTGATACACGATGTAGGTATATCAGTTGTTGTATTAACTAATATTTGTCTGTATATATAGCTACTGTTCAGGAGATATTGTTTGACTGTCATTTCAAATTAATACTTTGATACACGATGTAGGTATATCAGTTGTTGTATTAACTAATATTTGTTTGTATATATAGCTACTGTTCAGGAGATATTGTTTGACTGTCATTTCACATTAATACTTTGATACACGATGTAAGTATATCAGTTGTTGTATTAACTAATATTTGTCAGTATATATAGCCGAGATATTGTTTGACTGTCATTTTACATAAATAAATTGATGCACGATGTTGATATGTCAGTTGTTGCATTAACTAATATTTGTCAGTGAATATATTAAATATTTTTTTACTAGGATAACACGTATTAGCAATAATATACTAAAATATTTATTAAATTAAATTCAAATAATATCTGTTATCTTACGTTAATAATGCCAGATAACCTTTTAATGCAATGTTGTTATCCTTAGAACTAGGTTATTTAAATAATGAATTGAGTAAATGGAACAAAAATATTTTATCTGTCATAGCTGTCCTTTGGTACGGGAGTTACAGTAGCAGAACCTGTAAATAAATCCTGTCATTCTATTATATACAAAGAACAATTGGAAAGACCGAGTATGGCATAATACACATTTCATATAGTTGGTTTGTTTTCTTATAATCACATTGTTAAGATTCAGGATTAAATCTAAAATACTTTTAAAATATCAATGGGTTTATTAAACTTAAATTAATATTAAAAAAGTTGAACTTACAAGTTAGTAAACAATTTTCGTTTGGACAGTACTATAGACAGTTAATTAGTTCTAACAATTAATTATTGACAGTAAAGTATACATTTTTATTTTTTCAGGAGACCACAGTATTCCAGAAGATTTTCTTTATTTCCCTAATCTTGAAGCAATCAAGGCATTCTTCAGAAATGATTCCGTAAGTGTAAAAATCAAATAATTATTTAAATTGATTAATTTAATTGGTGAAGTGAGATAAATTTGATACTTTACATAATTTACTATGTAAAGTATTTCATGTGTCACAAAACATGAAAGTTAGCAAGTTTATAAACAAAAATTTAGAAATATACGATGTTAAAAAATTTGTAATATAATTAATTTGGAACACTCGAAGGGTTTTAAAAAAATTAGGTTTAAGAGTGATTTTATAAAGTTACTTTTATGTCTACGTACTAGGAATATTTAGATTTGTTGATTTAGTAATACTACATAACTTGAAGGTAATACTTAATCACTTTTAGGTTACTAGGTTTGTAAAGAAGAATGTTGGGTGGGTGGGAGTGTCCGTCGCGACGAATGCTTGGTCGGTTAGAATAATTATTTCTATATTTTTAAATTTAGCTTAAACCACCTTTTGCCAACCCCTGTTTTATTACACGCTTAACCAAAGGGGGTAACTGAGTTACCCCACCCATTTTTAATTATTACTTTTTTTTATTACACAAGGAATATAATGATAAAATATATTTTAAACGGGTTTTATTTGTATAAACCAACGCATAATTCTTTAGTAATATATCTATGAAGCAACAAAAAATATTGAAATGCAAATAAAACTGCAACTTTGTGAACTTTTTGGCAGAGTTTTTCTGTAACATTTTAGTCTCCTCTTTTTTCCTCACATTCAAGGCACTTTACTATCGTTTCCTTATTACAATGTTGAATGCATTCAGGTTTTTTGTGTAAAAAACACATTTGTCTAGTTTTCCTATCCTTTTTTCTAATACAAAAATAAGGGGTAACCAAGTTACCCCACGATCAAAACTTGCTTATAACTGACTCAATTTCTTCCCCTCCCTATCCTATAAATTTATTTTATGTCAAAGTAGGTATTTATGAACAAATACAAGACGTTTTGTGCTAATATAAAATCTCAATATTATAAAAATCAGGATATTTTAGGCTCTGTGGTAACTCAATTACCCCCTCGGTAACAGACGGGTTTTGATGTTTTGCTAAATAAAATCAATTTTTACATGCCATTATAAATTATACTCCTAAATTGGAAGGAAAAAGTTGTAATTTTATACTTGAAGAGATTGAAGCTAATCTGGCTTTAAACAAGAAATAATACGTATTAAATATTTCATTTTAATCTGAGCTGAACTGTTTTATTCCCAAAACATTCCTCTTTGTTGAACAATCATATGTCTGAATAAATCAAATAAAATAACAGCTGATCGTCTGTTTTAAATAGACCTTACACACATAACAACTCTTCCCCTTTAAAGCCTTGACTGCAACATCCGGACAAAGTGCCTTTTACACAATACATTATCTAATTTGACGTAGTAGTGGAGATGTCTTCCCTTGATTGAACTCGCCCTAAGGTTAATTTTCTCTGCCCACTGTAATTTCTTACTTGCACACAATACCCGACCTTAAATTGGCGTGCTGTGGTTAAATAACAACTGGCCTACAATATGTATTGAAAGAAGTGCATTTTTAAAGAACAATTCTTGCTAATGAAGTTTGTTCTGGAAAGTGTAATGGCTTACCATAGTAGAACATTTTAGTTTTAAAATGGAGCAATAATTTAGAACCATGTTTTACTTATTTATGTACAACGATATAATTTTTGTTGTATTTTTAAAAGAAAATATAGTAAATAATATTCTTTCTCACTAGTCGATGAAGGTCCATTTTCTCAAGAAGTTTTTTTAATTAAGATTGGTTATTAAGAAGAGTTGGTATCTTATGTCTTTTCTATACATTTTGATAGCTTTAACAATAAATATTTTTGTTTTCTGATAAAAAGTGCACAGCTGTTTATACGATTTGTTTCAAACCAATAAAAATAGTAGGTTTTAGAATAAAAGTAATTTTCATTAAATATATATTAAAATAATAGTAAGTTAGCGTTGTTAAAGAGATGTCATTATTAAAATAAACTTCCAGTGGGGGAGTAGATTAACTAATTAAGAGGATGTATTTAAATATTGTTTTTCCAATAAATGAGCACATGTTTTTTATGCAGAATCCGGAATCGCAGAAGATACTGGAGACTTTTGAGCAGGACTGTCTGTACATGGCGGACCCTGGCGTTCCCTCGGGAAGGAGGAAACCTTTCATTGTGATTGAGGGCAACAACAGAGCAAGCAAGTTACTGCTATACATACAACTGATATAAGGAGATTTAGATAGATTATTCCAGTAGGTATTTTTTTACTATTGGGCTTCAATACCTGGTAACGGCCCGTCAGTCAAAAGGTTTATTGTGCACCCTCCTTTACAGGACTCCAAACCTCATCCAATCAAAGATCCTTATAGAATCTTAAGATTGCCTTGATGAGGATTTCCTGTGCCGCCCAAGTTGAGAGCCCGCTTCCTAGCTAGGTCCGGGCAGTGAAATGTGCCGTCCAGACTCTGCCTCCTCCCCACACTTCCAACACAAGAGAATGGGGATTGGAAACCCCATTTTGTTGTGTGCCCGAAACGTCCAGTTTCCAGTTATTAAACCAACCACCCTCCGGAGTTCTGATCTTTCAATATTATAGAGCTTCAACCGTGTTGGAGTACTGTTACCTGGCGTTGCCTCCCAGGTCCCCTGGTACTTGCCAGAGCCCATGTCGAAGCAACCCTCTTGGCGAGACCGCACCAGCAGCTGGTGCTACCTACTTGTATAACACACAGTTAATGTTTACTTGTTTACATTAATCATACATTAGCTTTAGACAAAGATACAGTTCCATACGTTACAATCAATCTTGAACTGTCACAGAGAAGAAATAAACAGAGGTCACATCCAATAGTACGCTAAATGCGTGTGGCGTTAGTGTGTCGAGTTGTTAGTTATTCTATTTGGCATCCAGATGGCAGGGCCAGCACCTTGTCAGCCCCTCTCTTATTCCATTCAAATCTTCTAAGATAAACTTAGTAATTATTACTGTACATATATAAAGATGTAAATTAGTAATAATCCACTTATAACTGCCACTGAGGTGTTATCTGCAACCATACGGAAGCGACCTCTGTTCCTTTTCTGCGTGGTACATTTTCCCCTCAGACGTGTGCTAACATTCAAAGGAATCTGATTAGAACAGAAAACCTGGAAGTATGTATTTTTTGAAGGACAGGCCTATCTCTTTTTCTCTTCCCCATTCCCCATAGACTATTGATTTGTGACCATTGAATTGATAGTGGACCGTAAGGTGATTGTTGTAAAAAACAGTGTTTATACATTTTTAATAGTTAAATATATGAAATTTTGAATATCATTATTTACTATTTTTAATTGAAAATGTCATAGCATGAACTTAAT
Source organism: Stictocephala bisonia (assembly GCA_035578905.1). Taxonomy (NCBI): domain Eukaryota; kingdom Metazoa; phylum Arthropoda; class Insecta; order Hemiptera; family Membracidae; genus Stictocephala; species Stictocephala bisonia. The sequence continues at coordinate 857,390 of JAQJVL010000056.1, forward strand.
TGTCCACTATAATGGACCTTTAATATCATACAATGTTCACTATAACTCATTATAATAATAAACACGATCCATACAGTTGAAATAGAACAACATGTTTTGGTCCACTGAAGTACCATTTTTATTACACTAATACCAATGTACGTGTATGGGTTGGTGGGTGGGTCAATACCACTGAACGTGTATGGGTAGTTTGGTCAATAGCACTGTACGTGTATGGGTGGTTGGGTCAATACCACTGAACGTGTATGGGTGGTTGGGTCAATACCACTGTACGTATATGGGTGGTTCGGTCAATACCACTGAACGTGTATGGGTGGTTGTGTGAGAGCTTGAATTGCTACTATAGGGCCATCTTCCCAGGGTTGGCAAGTCAGTTTGGGAAACGATCACCTAAATTGGCCTATGTGGGCATGATTATTTTAATTCCTTATCATCAAAAGACAGTATTGATATAGTGATTCCAAACGACGTGAATTGATTGTTATTGTATTTTATTATGATAAATACGTTTAAAAACAGCAGTAGTGGGCCCCTAACACTTGTCATCATTCCTTAGGCAGGAACATCATAGGGATGAAGCTAGCTCGCAGGTTGAACGGCAGGTACTTGAACAACCTGGCACCCTGCCTGCACGACCACTTCCACAGACTGTCCCAGGGGTCAGTCACTCGCAGGGTCTTCTACCTCCTCTCCATCTACGCCACCGTGTTCAACGCCAAAGTCCACTTGAACCTGAACCGCGCCGTCCTTCTCAACGGGTGAGTCACTAACATCAGTAACACGCTTATAGTCCATAATAAAATACACATCTTTAAGTATATTCACACAGAAGAAAGAAAGAAAGGTCGTATCCAATAGTGCGCTGAATGTGTGTCGATTTAAAGTTTAAATTAAAGTGGAAGATAGTTTTATTTTACCAAGCAAAGTTAGGGCTAAGTAGCTCTCCCTAACTCTTAAACTGTGGACCAACGACTTTACGTGACTTCCGAACCACGGGAGCGGCAGGGTAAAAACTGTTAGCGGGGACCGACTGAGTGGTGAGCCACTGCCTAGTCTCAGCTACGACCGCTCCTTTTAGTGGTTCGACTAGTCATTTCTCCAGTTTACCATTTAATGCACCTTTTCAGTCCCTCCATGAAAAAACGTGGTCATTTTTACTACAAATTTATAAAGATGTACATTATATGTAATATGTTTATGACTTCCATTAAGACATTCACTGTGGCCATAAGAAATTTACCTCTGATTCTTTTTATTTTGTGGTGTATTATATAAGGGATTAATTATATAATTAAGTAACACAGTAGCTGCACTTATGAGATGAAACAATAAGAAAAAATAGAAGATACGGGGATTCTCGTCCCTGTAAAAGAATAATACTATTCCAAAAGGCAATATGATTTGTATCAACTAAAACATTGTTTTCAACATATCAACAAAAATAATATTCTTAAAATTATTTTAAATTTTATTTCAAAGCGTTTACATGTAATACATTTTAGGAGACACACTTATATTTGGAATTATTAGCTTTACCTAGAGGTATATCATTTATGAAAAGGGTTAATAAATGTAATATCCATAGTATATCATTATTTATTTACAACTTATTTTTGAGCTACCAAACTAAATACCGTTCAAGGTACTGGTGGGAGCAGGTGACCTTCAGTTTGCTGCATTCGTTGAAGGGGGCGCCTTTTCCCCCCCTCACATCTCACGTCTTCCAGTACCCCTCAGACTTGATGCAGCCGGACCTCATCGTCTACGTGGACCAGCTGGAATATTCCTCACTGGAGAAACAGAGGTTGGTTCTGGAACATTTTTCATTAGTAACACTAAGAAACATTTTATATAATACGTGAAGCCGTTTTTTGTCAATACAACTCCTCCTTTATTTTTTGGCCAAGTTAAACAGTTGAGTTGGTTTTACTTGTGCAATAAGGTCTTAATTCTTCACCCTTTTACAACCTAAACAGTATGAGAAACTCTCAAAGCACGTTTTTCGATCATAATAATAACATGGCAAGATTTAAATGAATCGGAAAGTAACAGTTGTTCAAATGTAAATAAAGATTTCCAAAAAGGTTTAAAACAGTTGTTGGAATGTACACAATGGTGTTTGTAGTATTGAGGAAGTTAGATTTCTCATAATGTTAGACCAGGGAAGGTTGTAATCATGGTTTTATTCACATTCAATTGTAGGGCTCCACTCGACTGGACTTGACAGTTTTAATGGTAGTATAATGACTTGACGTTCTGAACAGCTCTGCTCCGCAAACCGACGCATGCGCATTAGTTCGAATGTCAGCTGTCTGCTGTTGTAACGACTCGTCTACTGCTCTAATGTAAACAAATAAACGTTATGACCTGTATATTGTAAGTGCTTGGGTAGGCCTACATGGTATTTGGGTTGCTTTCTGCATGACTATTAGAGTGAATAATCTCCAGTTGAATACCTTTGTTTTTATTATGTTTTTATAACATTTATTATTCTTTTGGCTATGTCTTCCATTCCTGTGAGTTATGTGATGCATGTACAGTGAGTTTTTGTAAATATTGTTTCCCTCCTGAGCGTTAAAACCTAGGCCTATCATTGAATTAATGTTTTTGTACTGGTTTTTATAAAATTTGTGATGCATGTACAGTGAGTTTTTGTAAATATTGTTTCCCTCCTGAGCGTTAAAACCTAGGCCTATCATTGAATTAATGTTTTTGTAGTGGTTTTTATAAAATTTGTGATGCATGTACACGTACAGTGAGTTTTTGTAAATATTGTTTCCCTCCTGAGCGTTAAAACCTAGGCCTATCATTGAATTAATGTTTTTGTAGTGGTTTTTATAAAATTTAATAATATTCTGAGCCATGTCTTCGAGTACTAATTTAAAGTGTGAATTATGTGATAGGCCATTTAATAGGCGTTTTAATTTAAAACGCCACTGGAACAATGTACACAGTGAGTATGAATTTACAGGCTTTGATAATGCACGCATAGTTTCACTAAAATGTTCATCATGTAATTCCTCGCTAAATAATTTCCATCAATTTAAAGAGCATCAGGAGAAAGAGCATAACATATGTATTAGAAATGAACAGATAGATTTTAAATGTATTGAAGATTTCAAGAACTGGAAAATACAAGTTGAGGAGCAAGATGTTGTCTCATTTGTAAAAAATAGAGCAGGTAAAACTTACCCTGACAGAAAGGTTGAATATTTACAGTGCAACCGTTCTGGATTTTATGAAAATAAAATTGTTTCTCCCAAAAAAAGGAAAAGGGAAATTAAACTCAAAGGCTCAGCAAAAATAAATGCGTATTGTCCTGCTAGGATTAAAACAATGCTTTTCAATGATGGTACAGTAAAAATTGAGTACTGTAGCACTCATATTGGACACAAAAAGGAACTGGCTCATATTACCCTGTCAGCTGAAAACAGAAGCCAGATTGCAGCAAAATTAGCGTCAAAAGTACCATTTGACGTAATTCTAGATGATGTACAGGGAACTGTTGAACCGAATGTAGGTTTAAAAAGAAAACATTTACTCACTAAACAAGATTTGAGGAATATTGTTAGAGAATATTCATTAGATAGTGAATGCATTCGACACTCAGATGATGCTGAAAGTGTTGAAGCTTGGGTAAAGAAAGAGAAAGCAAGTACGGATAACTGTGTTATTTTATTTAAACCAGTTGGTATTGATTTACCAGAATATCCACAGTTACAAACAGAAGATTTTTTGCTGGGTATTATGACAGAAGCACAAGCCGAAATGATAAAAAAATATGGCAGTGATTGTGTTTGTCTTGATTCAACCCATGGAACTAATGCCTATAAGTTTGAGATGACAACATTACTCGTATTAGATGATATGCGGCAAGGATTTCCATGTTCTTTCTTTTTTTCTAGCCGAAGTGACCATGTAGCCATTGAAGTGTTTTTGGAAGCCGTTAAAGAAAAAGTTGGACTTATAAAATGTAAAACTTTCATGACTGACATGGCTGAAAATTTTTATAATGGTTGGAAAAATGTTATGGGAGAATCAGATCATAGGTTATTTTGTAGTTGGCACGTCCAAAGAGCCTGGAGAAAAAGAATAAATCAAATAAAAAATTCTGACAAGCGTAAAGAAACATCAAGTAAGATTTATGCTCTTCTCAATGAATTAGATGAAAAAGCATTTTATCTTATGCTTCCTGTTATTGTGAAGAGTCTTTGTCAAGATCCAGAAACCAATGAATTTGGAAATTATTTTCAAACTAATTATGTGTCAAATCACAAATCGTGGGCATACTGTTTTAGGAAGAATACAGGGATAAATACCAACATGCATCTAGAAAGGCTCCATGGCATACTGAAACATTTATATCTAAGAGGTAAAGTGGCTAAGAGATTAGACTTAACAATTCATGCTGTCCTTCGATTACTTAAACGTAAGCTATTTGACCGACTTCTTGTTCTAGAGAAAGGAAAACTGACAAGTAAGTTAAGAAATGTAAGAGACAGGCACAAAAAATCCCTGGAGTTACAAGATGAAAATGTTATTCAGATATCTCATGATTCATGGGATGTATTTTCACCCTCTAATTTTGAAATGTATTCAGTAACACTCACAAATACATCATGCAAATGTCTTTTAGTTTGTGAGTACTGTAGAGCTTGCATTCATAAATTCTGTTGCACATGTATTGATGCAAGTATAAAGTGGAATATGTGCAAGCACATACATTTAGTTTGTCAAACCCTGAAAAACAGAGAAAGCAAACCTAGCACCAGTAGCAATGAAGATTATGTTAATGCTATACATAATGAAACGCTTAATCTAGTAATTGATGAAGAAAAAGAACAGAATGAAAAAATGGCCATTTTAAAAAGTGTGTGTACAGATACTCTGGACAAATCAGAAAACATAGAATTATTAAAAAAAGACATAGCTGATGAATTTTTGTCTATTGTAAATAATGTTAAATCTGTAAAAGAGTTACAAGTAATCAAACAAATGGTAAAGGGGTTAAAACCTCAAGTAGAAGCAGTTGGGATAGGAAGTAATAGACCTAGTCCAAGGGTAATTGGGTTTCCTCCAAACCGAGAAAAAATTGATACAAGAAAGAAAATTGATCCACAAAGGCGATTTCTAATTAAAAAGAAAAAGAAAATTAGAACAGATATGAGATTGATAAAGGAAGATGCTCATAAAATAAGAATCAGTGCTATATTAGAGAGTAAAGAACACAATAAAGTATAAAAACCTACTTATTACTGCTTGCATTATTATTATTATTGCATTTTGGCGAAGCCTGGAACAACTTGCTTATGGTTAAATCAATCATTTTATGGTGAGTACGAATATGAATTTCTTTTTCTCTTCTTAGATCTTAGTGCTTTAATTTTTGAATTGTTCATTTATCAACCCTTATAGACTTCATTTATACAGTAATCAAATTTTACAATTATTTAATTTACATTAAAAAAAATAATAAACTTCATAGAAAATTCTATGCCTGAGGCAGTCAAGGTAAACTTTTACTGAGATGTAGGCCTACTAAATATTACATTTATGTGTAAAATAATACTTAAACAAAGCAATATTAAACTGACAGTTTATTCCAATTTTCAACAAAAAATATTACTATTATAAACATTTAATTTAAATAAGATTGTTATTTAGGCCATAGGCTATGTGTATTATGAATACATTTTAAGTCCTTTGGATATTTTAAAATTATTTAATAAAAACTATGGAGAAAATTATAGGAAGCTACTCAAGACCTTAGTGCATTCACTTTTTGTTTAAAATTAAAATGTTATTTTCCTAAATATTTTGTTAAAGCGACATTTATTTTATTTCATATTTCTCATATTAAAACAAACAACAAAAATTTTATCCCAATGATAATATGTATAATAATGATTCAACTATGTAATGTAAATCTTTATATAAGACATTAGTAATTTATTTAATGCCTAACAACTGATTTAGTTTTGTTAGGCAGAACTAACAATGTAACAAAAGAATTAGTTAATTGTTGGGGATAAATAAATCACTAATGTCTTATCTAAAGATATATATTACATATTTTAATCATAATTATACATATTATAATTTGAATCATATTTTTATTATTCTTTTAAAATAAGAAATAGAAATATAGTAAATGTCACTTTAAGCAAAATATTTAGGAAAATCACCTTAATTTTAAACATAAAGTGAGACAGTCTTGAGTAGGTCTCCTATAATTTGCTTCATAATTTTTATTAAATAATTTCAAGACAGCCAAAGGAATTAAAATGTATTCATAATATAAATAGTCTATATAAAAATCTTATTTGAAATGAAATAAATAGTATTTAGTTTTTGTAAACAAATGGACTAAACTACATGATAAGCCTAGTAATCAATCCTACCATAGCTCAAGTAAGTAGACTGGTTTGGTTTAAAGGTTTGGTCTGAGGCTCAACTAATCAACCTTGTGTGATTTAATTGACCTGTATATTTCTTATCATTTCACAAATTAAAGTGAATGCACAGTTTATCCCTCAAAAACTTTAAAATGTATCATTTATTAGAAATGAAAATGGTGTAGAATAAAACATTCATTCATAAAATAATGTTTAAAGCAAAAACTAAATGTATTCATATGTGTACTTTTATAGTTTTATTAAAAAAAGTTGATGTAAGAGAGTACGATACTTGTTTGTATAGAAATTGAGGTTATGTTTATGACAACGACAACTGTCAACACGCACCACTCACTAGCCTGTGGCTCTGTAAGAAATTGCTCTGCGCATGCGCGAGTTTGCGGAGCAGAGCTGTGTAGAACGTCAAGTTAGTATAATGCAGTTATTTTATTTATTTATTTAAACTTCAGCTGTTAAACAAAAACAAATAAAATGAAAACATTTTAAATATGCTAAGTAATATCATTGGATATTTATAGTGATAAGTAGGTAGCAGCGAGAGTAATGTGAGTGAGATTATGTAAATAAATTTAATATTGTGATTTTACGTTATACAGGTAAACTACTATTATTACACGTCCATTGGCGTGCGAGTCATTACCACCAGCTGATTGAGATACGAGTAAAATGCACCTGGTATTCTTATTACACTTAAGTCATAGAAGAATGTTATGTTTTGAAAGCCAGTAATTCAGGTCCGAATATTAAGTATATTAACAAAGGATAATTAAGAATCATTAAATACAATTATATTTTTCAGAAGGAAAAATATATGTGGAGTGATTTTGAGGCAAAATATACATTTTCGTTTTGGTTGGTCATTGGTATTAAGAATGGGGTGCACTGTCTGCCATGATCCCAATCGATTAGGCGGTGATGACCATGAACACACGTTGAATAGGAGGGTTTTATGGATGGATGGTATACATTTCATTGATAAAAGTATAGCCCAAACTGGAATCAAAGTTATGATAAATTTACATAAATAATTAGTGTTTACATAATGTATAATGTATTGAAATAAGATAAGTGTTTTAATGTAGTTTTGACTCTGTATCATATAATGTTAGTTATTTATCCATTAATCTATGAAGATAGTATTGGTTATTAGTGGCCTTATTATTTGAAATTAGATTAATCTTAATACATAAAATCAACGAATCATTGTTGTCCCATGCATTTTCTCAAAACTTTTGGATGCTCTTTACTTGCCATTATCTATGGTTAACTTGTGTTTTACACAAACCTATTGTTGTAAACGTACTATTGAAGGTAAAATATTAATTTTTATGACCACTTTTACTGATTTAATTCATGTTAATAATTATTTACCAAACCCTCTTCAGTAGAATATCCCAATACTTTGTTCTTTTTAAAGTCTTCACGATAAGAAAAACGAAAATTGGTACTTCATGTCTTCCACTATTGGAAAAAGTTTGTCCCTTTATAAAGTAAAACAGTTGAAAGTTTGTCACAAGACAACAATTGACATTTACCACATCCTTCCCCACTTACAACAAGGTAAGTCCCCACTTGGGTCAACATTATCAGTACGCAGGAACAGTCAGTTAGGGGACTTCATTCCATCCCTTACAATTTTCCAAAATAAGTTTACGTCCAGCCACAGAGAAGAAAGAAACAGAGGTCATATACTATAGTGCACTTTATCTGTGTCGAGTAGTTATTTCTCCAGTTTGTATGCAATGACAAGGTCAGTAAATATTTCAAGTGAGTAGAAAACAAATACAACGTTTCGACAGGTATAACAAACTCCTGTCGTCTTCAGGTGTACTTAATAACTTAGCCTATATCTAATACTACACATGTATATTTTTTATAATCCATCCTAATTCAAGAAAAGGCAAAAAAGTACATGCTGAGATACTGTGGGATACCATTATGAAAGTCAAGTTTTTTTTTAAAAACTATCACACATAACATAATTATACATAATATAAAACAGAATATCAATTACAAAAGAAATAGAAAACAAGAAAATGTTCAACAAAACACAGAGCTGGTTGTTAAATAAATAGAAAAATATATTCAACTTATCCAACTAGCTTCCAACTTCACTGAGGTGGGGTGGGGGGAGGGGGGCTTCTTGAATAATATTTAAGAAACGTTGCGTTTGCTTCCTAAATACTTGAAATATTGGAAATCTCCAAATATTATCATCCAATCATGAAATATCCAATGCTAACAAATAAATTTCAAACAAAAGACGGACATAAGTTGTAATCTACTTATAACTGCCACTGAGGCGTTCGCTGTGGCCATAAGAAAGCGACCTCTGTTTATTTTTTCTCTGTGAACCAGCTTACATTACTGATATATTCAATAACCACTGTAAAATATTTAATCAACTTACACTCAGGTCTGTGGAGTTGTATCGACAGCTGAGTTCGAAGCACCCGATAATGATTCAACCCCTGACAAGCTTGTTGAGGGAGGCTGTTGACAACGCCTACTTGAACATCCGGGAGAACCTGAGCAGCCACCTGGACTTCCGGTACAAAGCAGACCCCTACTATGACTACGCGTAGATGGAAAACGTGTACATAGTGTAGATAGTAACTACTAGACTAATTAATAAACATCAACCATTACTGTAAATAGTTAAATTATTCACTTTGAAATATTTACGAATGTTTATTAAACATGGTGAAAAGAGAGTTTATATTTCACTCTAGTAGAACATTTCATTGTTGACTCGACACTGTCTTTGGATCCATATGTTGATGTGTTCTGATAGTAGATCTACGATAAGATTACAGTTGAACAGTTTCCAACTACTGAAAAGTAAATAAATTTTATCAATTAATTAAAGAACAAGCTAACGACGATGTAGTTTGTTTTTAAACGAGACTTGTTAAGTAATTCCACAATTTTTAATTTTTTAATTATTAAATATGTTTTACTTCAATCCATCAAAATTCCACCAAGGACCAAATAAAGAAACCATCTAGTTTGTCTCGTGAAATATGATTTTAATCAAATATAGTGGTGAACCTGGATGGGCGAAAAAGGCTATAAAAATAAAAACCCTAACTTATTACTTGTTAATAGGGGAAGACATTGTAACAGATGATCAATTTTTTAATAAAGAGAACACTTAATAAACAATTAAAATAAATAAGTTTCTTATCACTAAATAAAAAACTTTTTAGATATATTTCTATTTATTGTCTAAAATAATTTTCAATCCATCTTCATAAAATCAACAAAAAAATGTATTATAATTTAAATGAAATGAATACAGAAGATTGATTAAAAAATAACAATTGATAAACATATGTTTCTTAAAATTGGAATTTGATAATCTTACTATTATATAAATATCTGATGGTGTCTGTGTGTGTGTTTTACTCAATCATGCAAAAACTACTGAACCCATTCAGCTGAAATTTTTCATGGACATTCTTTGGGTGTCTGGTTAACACATAGGCCTATCTTTATTTTGAAATTCCATCAGGACACCATCTCAGGGGCTCTATGAAGTATCAATGCAAGCCCTATGGTAATAGCAATATATTCATTAATTGTTTAGTTTAAATAATCAGATGTTAGAATAAACAAACAACTTACATAGTTCTGAAGTAAATACCGGTCCAAATCTAACCACACCGAACCTTTGTGCTCGCGTGTTTCAAGCGGAAGGAACCTGCAAATATTCATAAAGGGAAACAAAGCTTTAAATATTGTATATAACTCTGTTTTATAAAACTTTCTTTTTTATAAACAAGAACATAGTAAAAATCTTTTAAACTACCTAGAGTCAACTTATATCATCCATGTTTTGTATTTCTGAATGCAATAAGCACAGTATAAATCAATGTAAACCCCGTATGAAGGACAGATCTATATGCCTTTTATAAATATATATGCTAGTAATCTATATCTATGAAAAGCAAAGACCTGGCGGACACACTCATCACCAATTATCCAACTTCCAATGTGATAGAGAGCTAACATTTGTACGTTGTTTCTTTAGGTCTTAAATAGGATAACTAAAGTATTTTCATCTTAATAAAATACTCGTAAGGGTAGAAACAACCCCTAATAGATTTTTCCATATGGAAAACATTGGGTTGATTTTAGTAAATTAATAACAGCTGTTTTGTTAATAAATACTCATGTTTATTTTGTAGTTTGACATTATCCTATTGATGCATTAAGAGTTTAATCTTCAGCTGTTAAACAAAAACAAATTAAATGAACACGTTTGATATAGGCTAATATAAATAATAGCATTGGCCTTTTTATCTTCTCGAGTAATGTGAATGAGATACTGCAAATAAATTTAATATAATGATTTTACGTTATACAGACAATTAATCTAATATTATTTGTAGTCAAAAGTCACATGCCGAGGCCGATGTGTATCGAGCGCAGTGAGGGTCAAGGTTAGACACAGTATAGTATAATAATTAAAATTTCTATGATTTAGTTGAAATTGCATATTGTTTTTGATATGTTGATACTTTTTATAATTTATTTTTCCATTACAGGCATGTACATCAAAATTTAATTTCGCGATTGATTGTGAAATACTATTTGTTTTCTATTAGCATGCAAGCAGCTTGTTTTGTTTTTTTAATTTTTTCTTAATAAACTATGACTGATTTTTACCGTAGTGGTTTGTGTTTAGAGTTTAAAATATGTTCACTTAATTTTGAGTGATTTTTATTTTTCTATATTTATTTAAATTATTATTATTTGTTTTTATTGATTGCATTAACATCGATTGAAAATCATTTAAGAGAATAAATCGAAATATACCTAAAATAATATTTTATTCATTGAGGGAAGCCTATTTATTTTAATTTTTATTTATATACTTCACAATCACGAAAAATGATACAACTCAATGATTTGGAACATCCAAGGTAACTTTAAGGACTTATAGTAAAGCTGACATTGAAATATTCTGTCTATTATGCATTTTAAATGTATACTATTATTATGGTTTTCTAATTTAATTTTAGTAGCCTAAATAAATATTTTACTCATTTGTTTGTTAAATAAATGTTTTAAGGGAATTGAACAGTGAAACCAATGTATAATATAAATATACAGTAGCGAAGCTCAGTCATTTTTCTTGCAACCAAGCGATGCCAGCGATCCTAGCGGTGGTATAGCAAAAAACTGGCGCGTTAATCAGATGTTGTAGCACACGTGATTATTGTTTAGGTCAGAAGTGGTTTTATAAGTAAGTCTACGACACGATCACTGCGAGCGCTAGCGTCGAGCCGGTTGCATTGTTCACAAGAGCAAGCTTCGCTACTGTGTCTATATTGTACATTGGTGAAACCATGAAAGGAATTCTGTACGTATTAGAGTAAAATAAATAGTTTATTAATTAGCATAATACGTGTTGGTACACATACAGTACAGTTAAACTTCACACTTCTTTTGTGAATCCCTCTGGTCTGAGGAAGGTGAGCGTGGTTCACCGAAATTGACCACCATAATATTTGTGCATTTTGTACTTGTATTGTAATATATTTGTGAATTTTGTGCTTAGATTCTAATAAATGTGTGTTGTGTGACGTTTAATTGTACAGTAAACTAAATACAAGCTCAACAATTAAAATGTTGTAAAATACTAAAATGATATATTTCCAGCCAAATTGCCTCTTTAAGAGAGGAAAACTAAATTCCTGATAGAGAAACTCCCGATGACGGTTTTATACTCCTATTTTAATAAAATGTGTATTACCTCTATTTAATAGTATTTTAATAGAGGTAATACACATTTTATAGTCGTAATATAAGCCTTTATTTCCTATTACACTATGAGTAATAGTATGTAATATGTAATAGCTTTGCTCCTCGAGTTACCTGGCGGAAAACTACTACACCAAGTAATCTTGTGTAAAGGGTCAAAGGTCAAGCTACACAATTCAATGAAGAGTGGGAGTTTCAAATGCTTCATCAAGTCTTGTGAGTTCGTAGCAAATATTGTGTTTCTTGATGAACATTAAACATGTTATGCATATTAGACGGTTTTTAGCCTTTTCCCTCATGTCGTAACTACAGTATTAGACTATATAAATTATCATTATTCATTACTAAGACGCCGATCGTTAGGATATAGGAGAACATGAGAGGTGAATGAGTGTGATGATTGTAGATGAACGAGTGTAGTCATTGTTACTAACTAAGATCGACTGTTAGCCTCAGATTAAAAAAAAATTAGTAGCCCAATAGTCAGTGGAAGAAAGGGACCTACAGCTTTACGTGGAATCCGAACCATGTAGAATTGGTCTGATTTTTAGTTAACTGACAAGCCTTACACTCAGAAACTTCTCTTCCCTACACAGAATCTAAATTTTTTATTTATATATACCACTCAACATTGCCACTCCAGACTTCTCTTGTAGTCTCCACATAGAAGGCATTCATTGGGCGGACGCCGTGTCATTAAAGAGAACCGATCATAGAACCTTTCGCCCACAATCTCCACAACACTTTGTTTCCAAGTAGTTGGGCTACAACACTGCGTCACCAGTGCAGACATACTTAGAAAAAATACGTATTTTGTGTTAAAAAATTTGCCAAATGAAGGAACCAATAAATCCATCAGTATGTTAAGGACGAGTGTAATATTTATTTTATAAAATTCTTTACAAAACAAAGTTTTAAACATCTTAACTTATTGATATTTAAATTAAATACAAAAAAAGTTTTTTATATAACATGTCCTGAAATGTACAACATCAAGTTATAATGCACCATAAAAACGGTCGCTGAAATACGTGCCATTAATATGTGATGCAAGTAAATATCAATAAATAATAATTCCTGAAACTGAATATAATTTAAGTACCTCAATAGTAATAATATATAATAACAATTACAGAACTATGTAACTTCTAGGATATCTAATAAATAAGAGTACTACATATTAGATATCCTAATAAGATTAAATAAAAAAATCACATTACACTTTTGAAATTTTCTAAGCCTTGTTTGAATAAAATCAAAGAAAATAGTTCCTGAAATATGTAGGTATTATCAGTTTATAAACTCATAATTTATTCAAGATAGTATATCTGAGTGAGGTGTAAATATTTAAACGTGTTTTATTAAAGTGTCAAAACAAATTAATTATTTAATTGTATATAATTTCATTTATAAATTATTACTATTTTTATTTACCTCCGTAAATAATTTTTAATAGAAATATTGGTGACGAATGCAATGCTATTATTTGTAAAAATCGATTATTCCATAAATAAAAAATATAAATAACATTTGAAATGTTTACAGCATATTTTTAGAACTTTGTCTTGTGACGTAAAAATAAAAAATTGAAGCTTAAATCCAGCAAGATCAAAAATTAAAAAGAAATACTTAATTTTGATTATTAATCACGCCATAAAATTATAGATAGTCATATAACATTCATATTATTATTGATGAGCGAACAATGGGAAATATTGAACATAAAACTAGCCACGAAAACTTGATAATATTTAATAAGGATGAGAACAAAAAGGGGAAAGGACGACAATTTTGTTGGGAGATATTTTAGTTACCAGAGAGGGACATTACTCACTTGTGCGTTTACCCCCCCCCAACCCCCTCTGCTTGAAGGATCTCTCGCATTCTTCAAGAGACTCTTCATCAGCTCGTAACTATTGTAGGTTAAACTTCTTCCTTTCAGGAGGTAACCAGAACAGTTGATTTTCTTTGCAAACTCCATCCCCATTTACCCTTTATCTAAACTCCCCTTCCCTTGCTAAGTGTGGATGTAATGCAGCCAATAAGGATAACCTCTACATTAAATAATCAAGTAATAAATAATCAAAATAATAAAAGTAATCCTCTACATTAAATATTGTTGTTGAAATGTAATTTTTTATCTAGTTATAATTGATTACTCACAAATAAAAGTTAAAAATTATACTTTTTTAGAAAAAAGCTATCAATTTGAAAAACAATATTATTTCTTTGATAACTATTTTTGAGGACTAACTTTCGCTCAAATTATATTTTTACTGTTTACGATCACTACACATATATATTGTTTTCTTTAATTATAATTATTATGGATTTAGTAAGTTTTAGAATGATATGTTATTGACATTAGAAAAGACTACACAGTTACACCAAGTAACAAATCAAAACAGAATTATTTAATAAACTCGTCTCGTCAAAAGATGTAAGCATTTCATAGATCTTTTTAAGTTTAGTTTTCCTCTAACAGAAATTGGGGAAATATTTTGAATACATGGAAAATCTTCATACACAGAAACATTCAATAAACATTTTCATCGATCTATATTTATCAGACACAACTTTTTGTTAAAAATCATCCTGATTATCTTACATGAACCTAAATAAGAAATGAAACCGGTACACAATTACTATATCACAATACATTTTATCAAAACATCTGTTTTACAATGGTGTTTATCACTGAAGGCCTCAAAGAAGAGCCAATTTTAAAATAATTTATAAACAGACTAACAAATTACTAAAAAAAATAAATCGCACTTAAAAATTCTTATAAGACAGTCATTGAAGGATAAATTTATCAAATTTGTTATATTTCACAATTCTATTTAGATTATCGTCAAAATATTGATATTCGTGAATTTTATTTAACAATTATTGTATGTTATTATTTTTTAATTTATATTTGCTGATGTATACATTTTTAAATGTATTCTGTTCGTTTCCAAAATTTTTTGAAAGCAATAGATGATTATCATTTTCTTAAAGTAAAAGTTGTAATGACGAAGATATTTTTTAAAACATATTAAATAATTCTGCAAATTAAAGTTCTTAATGGATGCAAATAACATTTAATAAAGGCATCTTTAATGAAGGAGGAAATTACCTTTTACCAAATGGGGAAGAAAGAAGAAGAAGATATTGTTGACTCCGACGAGGTTTAAAATCAGAATAAAATTAATTCCAGAGACTTAAAAGTAAATTTAGTTTTTTTAAATAGGAGGCTTTAGGGTAAACCCTTTTCACAATCGTTACGTAATGATGGCGTTATTTTTTGGAGGTAAAAGTAATAAACAAAATTAATTGTCTACCTTCTCTTTTGACTAAACACCGACCTCCTGTTAACATTGACTTTGTAATAATGTACTGAGGGACGAAACTTGACAATCTAAATCTTCAGTAACCACAGTAACTAGTGTTAGATTGATGTGACCGCACAACATCTTATCGCATAACTACGCTATATGCATTATTAATTTTATTTTCAAATATAAATTAACTAGATCCTTCCCTAGTTTTCGTTATGATGAAACTTAAATTATTTTAGATATTGGAAATAATGTAAGAGAATATTTTATAGTAAAGCTATGAAAAGAAACAAAATATTATAACGTGGAATATCCGATAAATCTCTGATGCTCTTTAAATTTTCTTTCTTTTCTGTTTTTTTTTTTAAATTACAGATTTTTAACATGTTTTAGTTTGTTAAAGACAAATAAAACTAACTCGCTAAATGAGATTTTAAAAATAAAATACAAAATAATAGAAATATTTGACAGTTATTTCAATCGTAATGGAGGTAGCACTTCATTTACATAATTTATTTACGAACTGATTTAATTATTAAAAAAAACATACACAATAATATTTATATCATTCCGTACTACAGATTTTATTTATTAGAACAAATATGATAGTACTTCCATTTTTATTGCTCATTTGATAAATTTGAAATAATAATTACGGTTTTTAATAATAATGAATAATGTGAGTAAAAGGTTTACAAACAAAATAATATTTTTAGTAATAACTTTTATTATGAAAATATGTCAACTACCTTGATAAATTATTATAACTAAAACCAGTAATATAACTACTAGATACCTAGACTAATGTTTAGAGACGCTTCATGACAGAGGACTTAGTCATGACTTGTGAGGTGATACTGTTTTCATAGCAAATAGTGTCGTTATGTCACCAGATCCATTTTCCCTTTCTAGACAAGGATTGATGGAACATTAACTCCATCATTCCTCATTCTGACACTCAATATATTTAACTAAAGACTCTCTTGCTCCGGTAAAACGTAAATTTGGTTTTATATAAACTGAATGAAATAGTATGTTATACGCCTTATGCAGAAGGCTTTCTTAGGAAACAAAATACAGAGAAGAATTGTACTGTAACTAAATAAATTGTTCCAAAGAATTGGCACACACCTTTCTCATCTTAAACTAAAAAAAAAAAATCAAAACTTTGAAAATTACCAGTGTGATTTCCAAATATGTTTTTCCCCATAACTCAAAAACTAGTAAAGTTACAGACATGCGGTTTTAATAAAATATTTTAAATTAAAATTTACATCTTCATTGTAAATTTAATCAAAATCGTTAGAGCCAAATTTGAGAAAATTCCATTTTTAGTGTTTTTTGCCCATACAAGTTTAAAAAAACTGAAAAAATAGTCTGGAGATATTAGCTAAATACACCTACATACCGAATTTCATAAAAATCGATCCATCCGTTTGGTATTCAGTGAACTGCACATGAACACAGACAGACACACATACGAACAGATATTAAAATTTTTTCGAAAAAAGACTTTTGGGTTCAGGAGACCCTAAAATGGATTTTTAGACCAACAAATACAAAAATTTTTTTAATGATCACAATACTTACTCTATGATAACGCATATGGGAAAAAGTAAAAAAGAAGAATAAACAGTTAATATTTCAATACCCAGCTACTTGGGCCAAAGTGTTGTGGAGATTGTACAAGACACGTTGTATACTCGGTCCTCTTAATACCACACGGCGTCCGTTCAACGATGCCGTCGAGTGGCCACTACTAGAGAAGTCTGGGGTATCCAAATTGGATGGTAGTCAAGGTTAAGATGTTGTTTAGGGAAAATACCTGAATGTAAGGCATGACAATCAGCAGATAATCAAACCTATACTACGTGGTTCAGATTCCACGTAAAGCTGTATGTCCCTTAGTTACCATAGATATTGAGCTAATAGTAAATAGCTCTTTCAGAGGACCAGTCAACCTTAGTTAGTAATAATGACTACACTCATCAATTTAATTTGCCCCTTATACACGTCATATGGTAACGATCGGCGTTTTACTGATGAATAACGAATAAACATCCTTATTTAGTTTTGATGAAACTTTTATGAAGTTTAGTTATACAGTATATGTCTTAATAATGAAGACGCGCATTTCTTGTGATAAAAACACATATTTAACTAACTAAAATTAATGCTAATAATTACATTCTTACATATGAGACGCCGACACAACGTTGTTGGTATTTTAAGACGAATATGAATGGTTATATGAGTGTAGGATGATTGTGGATGAGTGGAGTCTGGTTACTAACTGAGTTCAACTGTTCCTCAGAAAGGGCAATTTATTAATAGCCCAACAGCCAGGGCAACTAAGGGACCTACAGCTTTACGTGGAATCCGAACCACGTAGTGCTGGTCTGATTTTCAGCTAATTGACAAGCTGATACTCAGTTATCTCCCCCACACAACATCCGCACAATGATCACCACCCAACATGGACACCCCAGACTTCTCTAGTAGTGTCCACGCCGATAGCAACCACTAAGCGGACGTCATGTCGGTATTAAGAGGACCGAGCATCCAACCTATCACCTACAATCTCCCAAACACTTTGTTCCCAAGTAGCTGAGTTACAGCACTTTAATAAAATATACCAAATTTACTGCATATTTTCTTAGTTAGCACTTATCTGTGTCAACAGAATATAAATAAACAGAGGTCGCACATAACAGTGCACTAAATGTGTGTCGAGTGTAGAATAGTTATTTCTCCCCTTTATCATGCGGATGGCAAAGCCAGAACCTTTTTAGTTTCTCCTTTACTCCCCCCTCCCCCATATCATCAAGGATAAACGTAGTAATTATTATTACTGATGTATAAAGATACATTACTAGCAATCTACTTATAACTTCACTACGGCCATGAGGAAGCGACCTCTGTTTCTATTTTCTCTGTGGTATGTATTTTTAGTAAAGTAAGTTAATTTTAATGTACTTCTTGTCATAATAGCTTGTATTGCCGGCGTTGTGGCTCAGTGGTTAAGTATCCAAGTTCCAAGGTTCGAATTCACACTGAGTCAACGGTCGGTACTTAACTCGTTGAATAAAGTTCGCCCATTTGACCTGACGAGTGAAGTTATACATAATAATAATAATAATAAAAAAAAAAAAAACTATTAGCTTTGAACAAATTATGCTGACAGTAAAATTATATAGAGTTTAAAATGATTGGGTACAGTTAGGAAGTTGGAATCAATTATAAGGTGAGGTTGGAATGAGAAGTAGTTTGCAGACTGCATTATTAGTTATAGCACTTCACTTTCACTTTACCTGACAATTTTAAATCTTTGTAACAGAATTAAAAACTTAAGCAATCTTTGTTTTAAACTCCTTTAGTTAAACTTAAATAAACTTATTGTTTCAAGATGTTTATGTCTGGCATAAATAATAAACTATGAGAATTTGATAAATTTGTGCTAATGAGGATGTAGAATTTTCGTAAGATGATTAAAACATGTAAAATGAAAACTTCCTCTTAATCTTTGGCTAGAGTAATTATAATTTTAACCTGTAATAAATAGCTTAAATACTCTGAAACGTTCTTATTTGTTTCAAAGAAAACAATTTGTAACTTTTGAAGGTTGCTTTTTAAAAAAGTTTATTGTAGAATCTGGTGTTCCACAGGGTTCTAATTTAGGACCTTACTTTTTCGTATTTTTATAGATGAAGCTACATTCTTATAAGTAATATTCTTCTGTATGCTGATTAGATCAAGATCTTCCGGAAAGCCTAAATGGCCCACCCACATATTCACGTTCGTTGGTATTGAAAATAACTAACAATCTTTATCCGTCCTTTCATTAAATGAAGAGCTTCTATAGTTTAATGCTAATCTTCATGGAATTTGAGAAACATTTATTTTTAACGGGAGGGAGTTATATTTTGAACAAGTCATTGTTGTAACTAGGTTGTTAGACAAGGTTAGTATTGTTAGTAATTATATGTTATGGGATAATACACTCCACAAGTTACAGTGAATACAAACTGTAAGAAACAATTGTGATGTTTGATAGGAGAGTGAAATGATTATCACACAGAGAAGGAAGAAAGAGAGGTTGCATTCAATAGTGCGCCAACTTTGTGTTGTGCCGTTATTTCTTCACTTTGCTATGCGATGGCAAGGCCAGATACTTGTCAGTTCATCCTTTATTACCCCAAAATCCTCAAGGATAATGGAAGTAATTATTACTACAGATGTGTAAAGATGTACGTAAGTAGTAATATTATTATATCCATTATCACCGTACGTGCCCTTCGATAGGCATTATCAGTTAAGGTGGGGGAAATGATCCTCCTTTAATTAAAAAGTGGGGGGGGGGTTATGATTACTTTAATTGCCAATCTTGGTTCACCTTGTTTATGTCTCCCTACTGTTTGACTCTTCTAAATATGTATTCAATGGGTTGACTTTTTTTGAAACCGTGCTTTAGAAAAAAAAAAAAAATTATTTCAGAGTGTGTTTAAGTTTTTAGCCATCTATTTTTTTTTCACATTCTAAAAATGGTTATATTCAGAAACATTTTTAATTTTATTTTCAGTATCAAGTTAGTTGATATCAAATTGTATATTTGTATTTTATAGAGTTGCATGTTGCTTTTGACGATGATAACTTTGTTTTTGAAACACCTCAAAAGTATAAATTTAACGTTTAATTGTTTATGTGTGTTATTTATAAAAATTATAAAATATCTAATAAGTGAATTTATCCATAAAGATATCGAGTTATTTTAGTCGAATCAGGACTGTAGCCGGCCAACCAAGTTGCCTCTTGGTACAGATCCAAACCGACCCAACCAACGTAGTTTACTGTTGACCTATCTTATTTGTCCTTTCAGGAAGTTTGAAACAACTAGGTTGATACATCTGGCGACTCTTCAGTCTTCTATAAATTAGTTACACGTTTGTTTTAGAGGAACTGTAACTGATAACATATCTTTAACTACTGTAACATTTAATGGTATTAACTATAATTAAAAAAAATTGATATATTAGTATATTTATCACACATATTAATTTTCTCAAATAAATATTTGTAAATTAAGTTACAAAAAACAGCAAGTAAATTGAGAATCAAGCTTTAAAGCTTACCTGTTTCAACGTGAAAATCAACAATTAGGAGCTTTTCAGTATTACTAGAACAGAAACACCAGAGAAGGCTTAGTTTCAGGATATATCGTTGTGAACGTTTTGTCAGTGCGCCTGACTTAGACGCAAATTATAACCTAATGCATTGCAGGAATTGCCTAAACACAAAGTAGGACGGCGTTTCCCCTTTGCTGACTTCTCTATAAAAAAATCAAGACGAAGGGTTAGTAACAGCTGATTACACTCTTAAATTAGATACCTTCGTAGAAAATTTCATGACAATCGGTCACGTTTTTCGTAATCGGCATAAGTAAATAGACGATGTTTTCGTATTTTTAGGATAAAGTAGTTTCATAGTAATTTTAACATTGTATAAAGTAAGTTCTTTAGTAATTTTTAGTATAAATCTAAATTTCTGATCAGTATACTATGTACATTATTGGGTATATGTTATTAGTACTAATGAATTCGTTTGGTAATCTTTTGTTTGTTAGAGAAATTATTAACTAATTTAAAGTCACTTGTCACTGGAGTTAACACATACATTAATATGTTTAATGTATATATAATTATATTAGTGATTTTAGTTGTTTAGGAATTTAGTTGTTTACCAACCGGTCAGACAGCTGCGGCCATGTTTCATAAATGCAAGATAGCATTAAATAAATACTATAGCTTATAAGTTATAACAATTCTATGTGTAAAAGTATTGATTATCTATAATATGTAATTCCATTTAGTAAACTTGTTTACATTTTATGTGGATACAAATTATAATAAAGCATTTTTTCATTTAATTTAATTTCAAGTAAAGAGACGAAAAGACGAAATACGCTACGGTCCTTAAAACAGTTAATTAGCTCTGTCAATAATTTATTGGTGATAATTCTAATTTACGATGAGAGAAATTGTTCAATTTAAGATTTCAACAGTTATCATTGTAATATATATACTTACTATTTCACTTATAAGTTTTATCGTTCAATATCAAACAAACAGTCAATGCAAGCGAAATATGTAACAGGGAAGAGATAAAGAGATAACGTGTGCCCTTTAGGGTTATGTGGGGCCTAATATGGGACCATGGGGTCACAATTAGCTTATCACAATGATGCTCAATTACAGACATGAGTGATTATAAGTTATGCGTCTCCCTATGGTCTTCATCCCTTTGTTTTGGAATGTTCTTGGGATACTTTGCGATGGTAAGAATGTTTGAATAATATTATATGTAAATTTATATTTTATCAAACAAGTAACTCATAATGTAGTTAATTGAACATTATTTGATATAATGTAAGTAGCATTTACGTAATCTATTTATTTTCCACTCACTTTTCCAAGGATAATAACCCGATTTATCATTACTCAAGATTTTAACAATATTAACAATCCAAACTCTCTCATTAAAAAAATGTTGACTAAAACTTTTGTAATTAATATGTTTTTATTTTATCGAAAATACAGTACATGCCATATCACTTAACATTGCTTATCAATAAATACAGATAAAGTTTACATACAAACTAAAATGATAAAATTACCAATTTATTACAATAATTATTGAAGGTTAAAACTGTTACATCTACAATAACACAATTGTACACAATGGAACACAAATAATGTTATAACGAATTCAAAAAGATATAAAAGGAAGTAAAGTGCAGCCTCCCAGGCTAAAAGAAGTCTAAGTGGAGGTACAGTTAAATTAAATATAGATGCTAATTGTAGTAAATTAAATAAAGAAATAAAAAGCAATACCAAATAGTAACTCTCCATACAAATAATAGATCAATACTATTTTATAAGGTAGATTAATGTCTAACAAACTAGAGTCTAAACTATATATAGAATTGAAAATAAATAAAAATTTAAACTAAAATAACTTTACTAAATAACCCAACACAATGGCCTAAATTGATTGAATATTTATAGAATCCTCAATTGGTTCTCTTGAAAACAAAAAATGCGGCGGGTACAAAGCTTTTATATATATACATAAAAGGCAAAGCCCTGGCTGACTCACTGACTCACTCACACATCACTAACTCTCCAACTTTCCTTATAGGTAGAGAGCTGACATTTTGTACACAGTTTCTTTAGGACAACTAAAGTATTTTTATTTTGATAAAGTAACTCCTAAGGGGTAGAAACCATCCTTAAAAGATTGTTCCATCTTAAGGGAAGCATAAAATTGGGTTGATTTTAGAAGATTAATACAACTGGTTTGTAAATAAATAAACATATTTATTTTCTATGTTTGATATTATACTATTGATGCATTTTTATTACTATACTATGAGTTTAATCTTCAGCTGTTAAACAAAAACAAATGAAATGAAAACGTTTGAAAAAGGCTAACGCAAGTTGTCTGAGTGAGATACTCTAAATATATTTAATATTGTGATTTTACGTTATACAGTTAATCCACAATTATTTGTAGTCAAAAGTCACATGACGAGACCGTAGGCCGAGGTGTATCGAGCGCGGCGAGTGTCAAGAATGGCACGCGAAGCGTGCAGGAGTGTCCCCTAGTAACCTTCTGTAATTAAGAAGAAAACGAGAAAAATAAACACATATAAAGTAACAGCTGATAAATCAACTTCCCCAAGATGAATGGTTTAATAGGCCTTATCTGCGAGTTTGGACGGGAAGTGAAAGTAAATTTATATTCAATGCTTTATCAACGTACAGGTAAGGTTTATGTCTTGAAGTTTCGAATCTTAAGTTAACGTTGAACTTTTCACTTGTGACGTATGAATTCTTAGTCATATAATAAAACATTTCTTCGCTTAGTAATATAGCAAATGCTCAGGAGTTCGTCTGACGTACGTTGTGAGTTCAGCCTGGTTCGTGGTACCTAGTCTTGACGGAGTTGAAAAATCAAACACTGTTTGGATAAATTGAATATTTGTCCTGTTTAATAACTTGCTCTGTGTATTGTTGAATATTTCAATATATTGTGTTTTTTTGTTTGTTTTTTGTGTGTGGTAGTTTTTAAGAACACGTGACTCTCTTAACAATCAACCGTAGTCTATAAGCATGTGTGTTTACTGTTTTCTTAAATTACTGTGGGTTAAAGAGAAAATAAAATAGATAGAAATGTATACTAATATGTTATAAATACAGGTTATAAAAGGTTATAAAAACAGTTGAAGACGACATGTGTTCTGATATCTGTCGAAACGTTGTTTCTGTTCCTTAAAACACTTAAAACATCTGCAGTAATGTTCTACCAATCATGAACATTTCAATGTGAACAAACAACTTTCAAACCAAAGCATATAATAAATGAAGGTTTAACTTTAATTAATTACAGTATCATTTACCCACGTTATCAACAAAAACAAATTATCTCAAGGACAGTTTTAATGGCATGACGAAAGCTTCGAAAATACGAATATGAAGGTTTTTATAAACGAGAGACAAACCTAATTTTCTATTCAATTAACCTAATCTATTAAATTACAAGAAAATATCGATTGTCACTGAAGTTAGTGTTCTTTTCATAAATACGAATTAAAACAGGCTATGTTTCTGGATACAGTATTGGTACTTTCTGTAAATTATATAACTTTAATTCTATGTTGCAAGTAAAAAACATGTGGCACATTTATATTACTTCATTGTTTGTATAAAAACAAAGTAATTACATAATTCCATTTTTAAAAAGAAAATTTTGTTAAAACATGAACATATTGATTGGTGCATGAGTAATATGTTCAACACTTGGGGACGTACGCACGCCAACTTTGTAACTCAAGTCTTAATGTTGTAGTAGCATTTTGCAATAGGAAACTAATAGTTATATTTCGTTAATATGCGTCTTGGATTTGTACTGTCATTATGAAATTTATATTTTCAGATGACCAATACAACAAATATATGCAGGATGCTTTGTCTCAAGGTCTTGATCTTTTTTCTGGATTGGACAAGGTTTTAACTTATCTTAGAGACAATGAAACGGTAAGATTACGCAATGAATAAATCTATTTCATAAATTCAATGTAATTTTAGTCTATAATAATAATTAAAATGACTTACATTCCAATCGTTCTATACCAATTAATTACTCTCAGTAATTTAAAAATATTCTTGATTTTATAAATGACAAAACTAATATTCAGCGATGGGAACTAATTTATTACGTTTAACTTAACGAAAAAAACATGTGTTTCTATTTCAAAGATTCGATCCGTAATAAAGACCGTGTCGTAACACTTCAAGTTTCGTGTGATAGACAAAGAACTGTTTTATTTGGTAAAAATTAGTATTTTTATAATTTATCTACAATTAAATATATGAAATTTTACATTTAATTCTTGACGGTTTTTAATTTAAAAAAAACTCATAATGTCAACTTATGAACAACTGGTTTGGGCACTGAATAATCGTAAAGTTTGCACTACAACTCACAATAATAAACACTAACCTTAAAGTTTATTAGGTTAAAGTTTAACATGTATTAGATTTGTTACTACTGCTGTGTTTTTTACTACATCGATCATTTTGAGACCTAATGAAATAATTAATGAAGTTACCGGATATTGTTTGTGAACAAAACTTAGAGACGTCTGAGGAAAACATTAACGACGGACTGAACAATTTGAAATATAGAACACTACTGTACTGCTTTTGTTAAGCCTTGAAAATAAATTTCAGTTGTCACACGTTTAGTTGGATACAAAATTATATTGAACTCGAGCTAAATAGCAATGCAACTATTACTCTAAATCAAAGATATCCAAACTGAAGCCCATCTAGAGTGACTCACAGGCAACAACACCCCACAAATCACTCACGTGGTTTTGAAAAGAACTCTTTAAATATCGGAAGAATGTCCTCTTTGATAATGCCTTTATAATAAGTGGCATTGTTTAAAATACGGGTATACACTTATTTTATTTTACAATGATATATGCCTTAAATTATTATATGAAAGAATCTATCTCACTAAATGTAAGAAGCAATGTTGCAACCTATGGTGGAAGTGCTCACAACCTAACCTAAAAATACCAGAAGGCGCCGATCGATAATTAAAGCAATGGCGCTTATTATTTTCTTGTACGTCAAAACCACGTGACAAATATAAAAGGTACATTGTTTGTAAGTTTAGTTTAGTTCTAGACTTGTTAGACAATCTTTACTAAATTCGGGGACAACCGGAAAAGACCCCGCGTGTATTTTACTCGTGGGTGAACCATCAATATGTGTAGTATATCGATGGGGTGAACGAATATGTGTAGTATATCGATGATATATATCGAAATCGTAGATACAACTGTGAGAGGGAACGGTGTGGACATGAACATTAGGCTTAGTAGTATTTCTTTTTTTAAATGCACGATTGGTATAGTTATGTAGCATATTATTGTTTACAGAAACAAAAACTGATCGGTAAAAATAATACATAATAGTGGTTAAGGTAACGATTTGGTTTCAAATATTTACAGGATTTGACTATATTGGAACTACCTTGGATTTGACTATATTGGACTGTGATGTGGTCCATCAGTCTTGTTTGACCAGTATAGTACCTATTCCACAATAACTGTGCATACAAAAACATTACACGCCCTCAATCAATATACCCCTCTTTTATTAGCAAATTGACCATTTTAAATGCGTGTTAATCACCTGGTTCGTATTACCCAAACTGTTTTAACTGTCCAGATGTAGTCACTAGTAATCAAATGTATGTTCACACAGTAATAGCTATTCGAATGGAGCTGTAAACAGCATCGTTTCACAACTCGTAATTAATATTTGGTTTTGATAACAAAACACTGTATTGATTGGAGTAGAAGTTACTATAGTTCAGTTAAAACTAAAACGAGTTTTTAATACTATTTTACAAAAACTAAGAAATTCGTAATTTTTTTTAAAAGAGTAGTTGAAGAGTAAAAATTTAATTAATATTTTTTTCATCAGAATTAAAAATTTTAAAACATTTGTTTGTGTAGTATAGCAGCCTCTGTAGTGGATAATGGTATTATTTTGTAACGTATTTTGTACTAGTATCATTTTGTAACGGAAAATAATATGTTAAGTTTCTGCTACTACGGGATCGTAAGAAATAATAACTCTCTCAATGAGAGTAACTGTATTACCTTTTAATAATCAAATTAATGAGTACAATAAATTGTTAGTACTACCACTCAGTATTTAGTTTTAATAAATAGTTTTTTAATTAGCATAATACGTGTTGGTACATATACAGTACAAGTAAACGTCACACAACACAAATTTATTACAATATAAGCACAAAATGCACAAATATACTACAATACAAGCACAAAATGCACAAATATTATGGTGATCGATTTCGGTGAACCACGCTCACCTTCCTCAGACCAGAGGGATTCACAAAAGAATGGAAAACGGTGTTCAACAACTCAATTTATAGGCCTATGATCACGTGACCCCATTGGCTGGAATCGTCAAAATGGCGGCTGCTGTGATATTATTGGTTAATTCCTATTGTCTGTTACTTCTCTTCTTTTATTCGCTGAAAATACATTATTAAAAACTATTTCGGAATCAAAATTAACCTGTTCATTCATTAATTTATCACGATCCTTACATTTTTCTTTAAAAATAAATAACTCTTCCCAAGCATTCATGTTACGACCCTTCTTACAAAATTTTAGAATATCTACATTTTCATCTATTTTATTCAAACTGTGGGTACAATTCAGAAGGTGTTTAGCTACATTAGATCTTTCAGGTTTATTATTTTTAAATTTTTAATGTTTTTAAAAATAATAAACCTGAAAGATCTAATGTAGCTAAACACCTTCTGAATTGTACCCACAGTTTGAATAAAATAGATGAAAATGTAGATATTCTAAAATTTTGTAAGAAGGGTCGTAACATGAATGCTTGGGAAGAGTTATTTATTTTTAAAGAAAAATGTAAGGATCGTGATAAATTAATGAATGAACAGGTTAATTTTGATTCCGAAATAGTTTTTAATAATGTATTTTCAGCGAATAAAAGAAGAGAAGTAACAGACAATAGGAATTAACCAATAATATCACAGCAGCCGCCATTTTGACGATTCCAGCCAATGGGGTCACGTGATCATAGGCCTATAAATTGAGTTGTTGAACACCGTTTTCCATTCTTTTGTGAATCCCTCTGGTCTGAGGAAGGTGAGCGTGGTTCACCGAAATCGATCACCATAATATTTGTGCATTTTGTGCTTGTATTGTAGTATATTTGTGCATTTTGTGCTTATATTGTAATAAATTTGTGTTGTGTGACGTTTACTTGTACTGTTAGTTTTAATAATAATACTATAAATTAATACACATAAGAAAATAAATCCATGCACAACGAAATCCGTGACCTGTGGAAACAATTAAGATAGGTAAATACCCACAAATAGATTTACGTAATGGAAGCGGGTGAACACGTAACTGCTCTAGACCCCCAACAGGTAACATCCACTCGAAACTGGTCCAACACCAAACTGTCAGCTGTTCCCCTACCAACATTGATTCCCAAGGCGGAAACCTAACTCGACGGTCAACCTGTGACCGTACCACTCAGAACAAGCGGAACCTTTCTTGTACACGCTATGACCAGCCCTTGACGTAAACATCAGTTCAGGGCTGGTCAACCTCCTGGCCACCAACTTAGTCGTTCAATATACATGTCGTTACATCTATTTCTATATTATACCCTACTATCAAAATTTTAAAATAAAATAACGTTTCATTGACAAGCTTAGTAGTCTTACTGGTTGGAGGACAAAAAGTCCAAACCAAAAAATCCAACCCGGAAGGTCCAAATCTATTAGGTCCAAAATTATTTTGAGAAAATCTATTATTTTCTCAAAATAATTTTGAGAATAAACTATTTTGAGAAAATAAAATATACGGTTTATTAAGCTTTGAGAATAAACCGTGATCCACTTGGGTAGCAGCCGTGATCTACTCGGGGTAATCGTCTTACTACAAAAACCTGAAAAAGTGTTCAAGAAAAAAAAAAAAAAAACTGCCAAAATAATCTACAATTATAAGCTTTAATACTTGTATATATATTTACTTTTATTAATGTTTCAAAATACAGAATGCACTTTCAAGGAAGATATTGGAGACTTTCGAAAAGGAATGTTTGTACATGGATGATCCTGAGGTACCCCGAGGAAAGCTCAGGAAACCATTTATCGTCATCGAAGGAAACCACAGACCAAGTGAGTACAGTACCTGAATATCCTGAATGGATTTATATGATATATATAGTTACAGGCCTTACACACCAACAGTTGGGAGAGCCAGTGGCCGAGTGGTCTAAGGCGTCAGGACTTTTTACATGAGTTAGAGAAAGAGCAGTTTATAATCTTGAACTTGACTGTTAATTTTTATAAGTTATATTAACCTTTTTAATTACATCAATTCAAATATTAAAAGAGAGGCAGTATTGACAACTAATGATTCCCAACGAAAGCAGTTGTTATCTTAAAACAGATGCCACTGGTAGTTGACAGCTGTTCAAAGGAAGCAGTAGTTATCTTAAAACAGATGACACCAGCAGTTGACAGCTCTTTAACTAAAGCATTAACCAACTTAAAACAAATGGCACTAGCAGTTGACAGCTTTTCAATCAAAGCAGTAGTTATCTTCAAACACATGGTACTGGCTGTTGAAAGCTGTTTAATGGAAGCAGTAGTTATCTTAAAACAGGTGGTACTGGCAGTTGACAGCTCTTCAACGAAAGCAGTAGCTATCTTAAAAGAGGTGCCACTAGCAGTTGACAGCTGTTAAACGAAAGCAGTAGTTATCTTAAAACAGATGCCACTAGCAGTTGACAGCTGTTCAACGGAAGCAGTAGTTATCTTGAAACAGATGGCACTAGCAGTTGACAGCTGTTCAACGGAAGCAGTAGTTATCTTAAAACAGATGCCACTAGCAGTTGACAGCTGTTCAACGGAAGCAGTAGTTATCTTAAAACTAATGGCACTAGCAGTTGACAGCTGTTCAACGGAAGCAGTAGTTATCTTAAAACAGATGACACTAGCAGTTGACAGCTGTTCAACGGAAGCAGTAGTTATCTTAAAACATATACCACTAGCAGTTGACAGCTGTTCAACGGAAGCAGTAGTTATCTTAAAACAGATACCACTAACAGTTGACAGCTGTTCAACGGAAGCAGTAGTTATCTTAAAACAGATGACACTAGCAGTTGACAGCTGTTCAACGGAAGCAGTAGTTATCTTAAAACAGATACCACTAGCAGTTGACAGCTGTTCAACGGAAGCAGTAGTTATCTTAAAACAGATACCACTAGCAGTTGACAGCTGTTCAACGAAAGCAGTAGTTATTTAAATCAAAATGCACTGTCAGTCATTACCTCATTAAATAAAGCAACTAGTCATCTTTGATCAGATTGAACTGATAGCTGAACAAAATAGTAGGATTATCTTGTGTGAATATTCTATAACAAAGTTTATTAATTACTTTATAAAAATGTAAATGATAATTAGCTTAATATTTAAGATTATACAACATAATTTAGTTTTGAGTGAGCAAGGTAGGATATCTATTTAACTGTATCTATTTAACTGATGGCAGAGGATAATCCATCTGAATTTCGAAAATATAGAAACTGAGTTTAGAAATTATTGAGAAAAAGGTTGTAAAATTCACTACAGTTATTTATTTACTCAGTGAAGTTTAATTTTTTTTATATATTCTACAGTAGAAAACAGATAATGAAAGATTATTTTAATCACCCAGTATTTACAAAGTGGATGCTTGATGGTGAGTTGTTAACAAATAAGAAAGGAAAGTGAAGCCAAGAATGGAGCCCTGAGGAACACCACTTACTCTATGAACTTTTGGTGAAACAAAGTGCAGAAAAATGTTTTTCTAAAACAATCTAGAGTCAAGCTTTAAATTACAATCTCTTCTGTGTATCTAAGTGGGTTACAAATTTGAAGTGTCAAAAAAATATTGAAGCCAGGTTACATAATTAATAAAAACAAACATTGCATTTCTTTTTGGTATATTTTTAAAACGACTCCTTAAGAATAATAATAATACAAAATAAAAAAAATCTGATTTTGAAAACCCCTGTGGGCTGCCTAGACTATTGTTTTCAAAACTAGATATGGGTCTTTACTTATTATAATAGTTTTTATTTGTAGTCTTTAATATGGATTTACCTATTGCAGGTTTAATTAATGAGAAGAAAAAATAACTTATTTAATAATGCTAAAATAATGAAAAGGAATAAGACATTTGTTAGTTGACGATGGAGGAGGCAAACACACTTGACATGGATCAGAAATATTGAAGAGAGTTTGTTTAGAACAACTGATTTACTACTTTTTAGGAACTTCTTTTAATCCTTTTTAAACGTAGGATTCAAGACGAGTCATTTTAAAAATACACACACACACACATATATATATATATATATATATATATATATATATATATATATATATATATATATATATATATATATATATATATATTTTTTTTTAAGACAAAAAGGTCTATACTTGGTCCTTGTTCCATTTGATGTTTATAGTTTCCTGTTCTAACGAAAATCTCACTCTTTCACTATAAGTAAAAAAAAAACTTTCAAAGACATGTAATTGACAAGTCCTTTCGTTTTAGAAAGCTTGTTATCCTTGGTTTTGGAAAGCTTCTTGTTACTTATTACTCTATAGATTACTTAAAATCTTTTGTTGGATGATAATAATTTTTTACTAATTATAAATCATAGGAATAAAAGTAGAGTACAAACAAACTGATACTATAGCAGACATTGTATTGCTATAATACAAGATTAACCTCTTTATAAGATAATACCTACAGTTGTTATTCAGGTAGAGACGTAGTCGGCATGAGACTGGCCAAGATGATGGGCGGGAGGTTCATGATTCACCCTGCCCCTTGCCTGGCCAAGTACCTGAGTGTCCTTCCCAAGGGCAGCCTCCTAAGGAGGGCGTTCTACATGCTGTCTTTGTACGCTCAAGCCTTCAATGCCAAGGTGCACCTGAGTCTCAGCAGAACTGTCGTTCTTAATGGGTATGTTTGTGTATAATGGTATTACACATATAAATTTTTTAATAGTACCCCAATCGTTGAAAACATAACCCTATGAATGGGAGTCAATTACGTGATTTGCTGTGAAGTCTTTGACATTTCTATTAAACTCATTTCAAACGTAAAGATCAGACTCAAGACTTACGTTGCTGATGTAGTGTTTTAACATGTATGACATTAAATAACACGAAGTATAGTTTAAAAAGAACATGACATAAATTTTTATCAATACCAACGCAGTAGCATTATTTAACAGAACACAGATCTAAATAAGGTGTAAAATATATGATCATAATTTTTAGATATACGTACATGGCCAAAAATGGATAAAAAAGTCGTATTCCTAGATAAAACAAATATGACCATTCGGATTTCCTGAAAAATTTAAAATATGGCAATTTTATCTTGCTAATTTGGTTGTTGAAATATTAAGTGTGTTGGTTATTATCTTCAGGTGTGAGGCCAGTATCGCCCTAAAGAAAATCCAACCCACCAAACCTAACCTCTGTAAAACTGAACTCAACGCTCTAAAGGCCCTCAAAAGTGAACAGGACATAAAAATTTTACCTGCAGATAAAGGAAATGCCACAGTCATATTAGATAAAACTACATACGAACACAAAATTCAAGAAACTCTTAAAGATGGAAAATACTTAGTACTAAATAGAGACCCAACTAAATCCTTTGAAAGGAAAACTGAACAAACCCTTAGAAAACACAAAAAATACATGCCCGATAAATTACGTAGTAGGCTAACACCACATCACTCCAAAACACCACACATGTATGGCCTACCCAAAATTCACAAACCTAACATTCCCTTACGACCTATTGTCAGCTCCAGAGATTCTCCTTCCCGTGAATTATGCAAGTTTCTCCTTCCAATAATCACTCCTTTGGCTAACAACACAACATCACACGTAAATAATTCAAAAGAATTCACTGAAATGACAAAAACTATGACCATAAATAATAATGACATTCTTGTAAGTTTTGATGTAGTTAACTTGTTCACTAATATTCCGGTAAAAGAAACTCTAAGAATAATCGAAAACAGGCTTAACCAAGACACTAAACTTTCAGAACGTACCAAACTGCCTATTCACGTAATAATGGAACTTTTACAGCTTTGCACTGAATGTAATCACTTTGAAATAGATGGTCAAATATACCGCCAGGATGATGGTATGGCAATGGGTTCCCCACTATCACCTATTTTCGCCAATATCTACATGGAAGAGTTTGAGGAACAAGCAATTGCTTCCTCAAATCTCAAACCTAAGGTTTGGCTTAGGTACGTGGACGACACATTTGTCTGCTGGAGTCACGGTGAACCTAATTTAGAAGAATTTTTAAAACACTTGAACAAGGTTTCACCCACCATTAAATTCACCATGGAAAAAGAAATAAACAATAAATTATCATTTTTGTATGTAAATGTAGAAAAAACAAAACATGGCCTAAAAACATCAGTCTACAGAAAACAAACTCACACAGGCAAATACCTCAATTTCAATTCTAACCACCCACAAACTGTTAAAGAAGGAGTAGCCTTCTCTCTCTTTGATAGGGCCCGAGCCATATGCTCAGACAAAACTAAACTAGACAATGAACTAAACAATATTTCCAAAGATCTAATAAACAATGGCAACCCTCAGTCTCTCATAAACAAATGCAAACAAATAAGAAAACGCAAACAAACACCCACTGACACAGAAAAGCCGAAAGCATTCATGTCCATTCCATATACGCCTAACCTTTCAGAAAAAATCAGACGCATAGCTAGGAAATACAAAATCAGAACATCATTCAACACAAAAAACACATTAAGACAGTCTTTAACTAAAACTAAACCAAAGAATGAGGAGCAATCCTCCAAAAATGTAGTTTATTGCATTACTTGTGAATGCAATGAAAAATACATAGGGGAAACAGAGACCACTGGAAGTTAGGCTAAAAGAACACAAAAATAACATTAAAAAAGGAAACACTACACATTCTAAATTAGCTGAACATGCCTGGAACAATGAGCACATATTTAACTGGGATAACACTAAAATACTTCACAGGGAACCACATTTTTTTAAACGTAAATTCATCGAAGGTGCCTTTATGAAACTAAATAATGAACAAGTAATCAGTCAAAGTAGCATAGAAGTTGGAGCCATGTGGGTTCCTTTACTTAAAAACACACTTGATAAAAAGTTCAATACACTCATGACATCATCTAACCAGAATCCTACACCACCTGCACCTATAACAATTAAACACCCCACGAGTCTCCGTCCCCGTACCTGAGTCACCGTATTTTTGGCGATCTCGGAGCGTACGTCCCTGACCTCGTCAGTCTGTGTATGGTTGTTGTGAAGTGTAGTGTGTATGTTTGTCTAGTCCCCGTGTTTTATCACCTTAGAGGGAACTTCGTAGACACTGCATTTGGATTGTATCATCCTCACTTCGTACCTGGGACGTCTAGACGCCATCGTCACTGCGGGTCGTAAGACTTCATCATTTTTGTAATATTTGATTATGGTATTGTTTATTCCTAGTAGTTGTTGTCTTTTCAGGTTAAAATGTAATTTTAATAGTAGCCTCAGTCCTTCCGAGCCATATATATGTATATATATATATATATATATATATATATATATATATATATATAATTTTTTGTGCGTGTTGAATGTTATTTTAAATTAATTGTGTTTTTCAGGTACCATATATTTATGATTAGTTAATGTAATCTTATTTCAGTCTGATTTGAATATTAATTTTATTGTGTTTTACATTTTTCATTGATATCGTGACCTTGACAGCGCCTATTTGGCTATATTAATTTAACCCTGTTAATATTTTTTATATTTAGTAGAAGTTCATTTTGTTGTACTCCATTCTAGGATCTAGGTTAAAATGTAGATAATTATTAAAGTAGATAAGTTTATTAGTTTAAGAACGTAGTTTTATAACATGTTTGTGTAAATGTAATTTAGTTTTTAGCACTTGAAAAAGGTTTGGGTTTTACCAAATTGAAACGTCGTGATTGTTATTTTTCACGTAATGATGGCAAATGTCCAACTACCTCTGTCTCCCTCATCAGAAATATTAAGCTTATGTTACAAATGTGCCTCAAACTAGTAAGCATTGATAGGCATTATTTGTAATATCAGGGTGACCCAGTTTAAAACAATTGATCTATTAGAATTCACTAAGGAGTTACACTCCTCTAGATTAACATAATTACAATAAGTTGATCTATAATCTGTGAAAAAGCACATGAAGTTGGTTGGCTTATCAGTAACAAACTTATTGTTTTATTAATTTGTGAGTGTTATGGCTTCAAAATCAGGTTCCATTAAAGATCTGTGAGACAGATCATATTTAGCATAATTACAAAATGAGAGGCGAATGAAAGTGTTCATTCGTTTTATGGGATATAGTGCGATGAAATACGTATCTATGTTTTGTTAGCGGTTCATTTTGTTTTGAGATAAAGTCTGTTAAAAAAAGTTGGTTAAAACAATTCTGTATGTATTCGTTCAATTATAAATAAGACTATCTATCCGTATGGTACGAGGGTACTAGGCCATGTGTGATGGGAAGGATATAAACGGAATGTTCCAACATTGTCTAAACGGGGTTTTTTAAACAAAATAAGGCATTAAGCCACCAACCCGCCCATGCACGACTACCACTGTATATGGATGAGTAGTTCAATACTACGATAAGTGTATTGAACCACTTATCGTAGGGCAGAGGGTTAATTATTGTTAGGCATTGCTGGAACAAGTCGTGTTCTTGAATAAGGTAGTTTAAGAACATGTTTATTCTCATTTATCAAAGATAAGAAAACATGCGCGTTTAGGGTCAAATGAACAGACATGTGACATTCATTGGTTATTACTGTTTGTATCTTTATAGGTATTGGTTAGAACAGCTGGGTTTTCACTTGATACAGTCGTTCCCCTCAGGGCCTCTGCCTGCCAGCACTTCCAACATCTTCAAGTTCCCAAGTGGCTTGTTGAAGCCAGACGTTATCTTCTACTTGAACATTCCGGATAACTTGAAGTTGAGAGGGATGACCACCAGGAGCCCCATCAGCTGGAAACCAAGGTTAGATTACATTAACTTTGAATATAACAATTTAGAAAGCCTGGGGAGTACATGTGTATACTAAATTAACTACAGTCTACTTTGTTTGACCTTAGCTAAATCACCATAACTAGCCCGTCAACCTCAAGAAAACATTTCTATTTTAATATTTGGAAAATTGCATATACTGCTTTCTCTTCTTAGATAAGCCTGTCATGTTTATGTGTACAGAAAATGCTTGTTTATAGGAGCTTGTAACTCTACATATTCCACTGTTATATTTTGTTTTCAAAGTGCGATTTCCGTTTTTGGGTTCTATTCATTACAAAAAAAAAAAACTGTTTTTATGGTATTCAGATTGAACGGAGTTCAAAACAAATAACATTCCTTTATTTTTTACAGAATTTTATACACTGTTTAGTAGTGTCATTAATTAATTATACACTAATTTACAATTTAATTTAAAAAAGTCACTATAAATCACTAAAGCTGGCACTTGAAATAATATTCGTCTACACTGTAGAAGACATTGACGAAAGGTAAGCTTAGGATTTTCCAGAAAACCTGCTCAGATTTACCGGCCTACTATTCAAAAGAAAATGTATCATGATTAACATACTTACATACATTTATTAGTAAACATACTAATGTTCAAAAACATGTATTATGTTGTGTACATTAATCAGTCTACAATTGGATATAAGTCTGTAATGTAAGTCTGTAAATGTACTATAGGAATCTAGGTGTGAATAAAATCAATATATTTTTTGAAATGTATAAAAAATGTCAGGCCTGATGCTTATAACTAAACTTATAGAAAATATACCTTTTAAATTTAAAACCTTAACCTAAAATATACTCTTGAATTATCAATCGGCGCCGTCTGGTATTCAGTTTAGGATAGGTTTTAGCACTTTCACCAAAGGTTGTTAGTTTATGTTAGGATTAAATAGGTATAAGTTGACGTGTTACTTGTTTATATACACAATACTTCGTTGGACAACTAATCATTGCTACTAAATGCGGGGATTTTCCGAAAAAGACCCCAAATGGGATCTAATCTGAGATGAAATATGTTTAGAATAAAATGTATGGTCCTCTGATTTAATGGCCTATTTTCCCCTTCATAAAATCCGTTATATAATGGAAACAGGGTGAAATTGATAATGAAAATTGATGTCCAAAACAATAACCTCAGTTGTTCAATGTTTAGTACCGTACCTAACACCATATTGTCATTAATACATAAACGACATAGAATACTGTTTAATATGACACCTACTATCATTAACATGAAAGAATTACTTGAATTCTGGTCACTAATAGCCGTTTGTTCTAGAACCTTTCGAACAGTTTATTTTAAAACAGTCTCAATATTTGTTTTGTAAGTTCGTTACAATTTTAAAACCAGCATATTTACCAAGCACTTGATTGATAAAGTCAAATACAATATTTAATAGTCGAGTAAGGAAAACCCCAAAATAAAAATAACATGAAATATCTCATTACCGCTTAGGTTTGTTCGATAAATGTATACTCACCTAATTTATTTCTTAAATATATTTTTTTATATTTATGTGCTAAGATTCAAATAACAATTCTTAGAGGCCCAAAAAACCAGGTAAAAAAACTGTTTGTTGCATTCACGTTTTCTAATGTTGGTTTTCTAATAACTTTAAAGAAACGTTTTTATATTTTTGCTTTCATAAATTTCCTATTTATTTCTATGTAAGTCAAGAAAACGTTTGGCTGACCAACTCCTTTGACGAAATCTATTTGGATACTTTGTATTTGTCAATGGATACTTTGTTATTTGTCAATAAAGATATTTAAATCTATCTTAAATAACAACTTGCCATTTCAAGTTTTCGTACGAAGAGATTAAATTCGTGTGTTACATACAGAACCTTAGGAATGATGAATAATTGTTAAAACCTCTTTAATTTTAGTAAGTATTTTAAAATGTTACTTTAAATATGGAAATACTTATTAAACATATCTACAACTGTTTCTCAAGCACTGAATAAAAGTGTTAATTGAGTAGTAGGAGCATTTCCTTTGTACTCTTTAAGTATTTTAACAGGGGAGTATGTTTAAACCCAAAATAAGTTTAGTTTAAGTCTTATTTACATTTGATATATTTTAAGATGTGTTAATTAGCTGATTACGGATTAAGGCAGGTCTGTTGCTTAGATAATATAATTTCCAGTTGTTCGTATGTAATTTACATATGTAAATATCGTACTTAAGTTATTCATCATATATTCGTTTCATTTGCAACGGCTCTTTTGCGTTAATTCACTACCACTACTTTTTTTATTTCCCTTAATTCAATACCACTTGATAAATACTTTATTGCTCTAAAAACAGTTTCCCAATAATTTTTACGTTCACTGTGGTATTCCTTATCCACTAGGAATCCGATATCGCTGGCCTTATCTTATCGCTTTCTAATCACTTACACACGGAGAGCGCATTCGGCGGTTAGTTAGTCATTGGATTTGCGAGTTTGTAATCAACTTTAGTAGCTATCTAACCTAACCTAACCTGATATAACACAATTAACCGTAATTATGATAAAAAAAAACAAATTGGGTGTGCGTCGGACCACACGTTGGAAGTTATACTTCTTTGGC